>BMAV01015366.1:0-165589 GCA_019973955.1 Trichonephila inaurata madagascariensis | reverse complement strand
CCCCAAAAAATCCTACTTAGATCAACACAGAAAATTTTGTTTTAGCTACTTTTTGTTGAATAATTACAATTAATATAAATATGTATATACATATGACAGAATCACAACATTAAGCGGTAATTAATTTTTATTAATTATCATTAAAGTATCGTATTGTCATCCAAAACAATCGCCTATATCAAATTTCAGTTTAACTGAATACTTTAACACGTGAGAATAAAACCTTTTCAAGTTTTGACACAAGTCGCCAAAAAGGATGTCAACGTGGTTGTATTTGTAATTCTTTAAATAATTAGTTTTGATCAATTAATTTTAATTATATTATTGTATTGTCATTCAAAATAATCCTGTATATAAAATTTCAGCTCAATTGAGCGCTTTAAAATGTTTTTTATTAACAATTGAAAATTCCACCAAGATAAATAAATAAATATATAGAGATTGTGAGCTCTAATAGTAGGAATTGAAAAAGATCTTTAAAGTATCTGCTTGACTTGGGTGCTCTCGACAAAATTAAAATCCTAGTGCACGTTTGCATCATCAGAGCTCAAGTGCCTCCCACTGGGGAGGAAATAGGGCGTCAAAATTACTTGCAGCAATTGGTATCGCCTATGTGGTGTCGTGCTAAAAATTGATATCAGCTTTTAGGTAATGTACTAGGTCTGCAAATGTTAATTACAAACCTTTTTTTACGAATTAAAAATAATCTTAAATCAGCAAATTTTGTGTGTGTATATAAACAAATATGCCAAAAAGAACACATTCAACACAAGTTTTCATTTATTTTTATTGATGTGTGAATAAAATTTCTGAGTAATTTAAATTTGATTATAGCCCTTACAAATTTTTATAAAATGTCCAACTAGTAAAACAGTTGTAGGACTTGGTTAAATTTTCACAGTTACAATAAAAGTCAATTTAAAAAATTTGGTGCAGTAAAATTTCTATTAGTTATAATATAAAACACATTTTTAATTAATTTCTTTTATACATATAGATAAATTTCTCAAAAAAAAATTATTCAATATATTCCATGTTTTTTTAAAATTTTGTGAACATTAACTCAGTAAACTATTTTTTTACATCTTAAAATCTCATGAAATATAATTTTATTAAAATTTTAAACATGAAAAATGACTTTTTTTAAAGTATTCTTTACTGAAATATAAAAAGGAAAAATGTTTTAGAATAATATAACTGCTAAATAATGTATAATGGATGAATAAATTTAGAAAAAAAAATAACTTGAAACAGAGTGACTAAAATGACTATTCTATAACTTTTCATAAGACAAATTTTTCAATAAGTATTTCACACAATTCAAAAATCAAATTTAACATTTACAAAAGTATAAAGAATGTACATTATGATCTAGCAAAAATAAACTATGATCTAGAAAATCATGACTAGAATTTTTCAGTTACAACATGATTGTAAGATCCATAAAATAAGAGATTTTCGATCCAATATAATAAACAAAAATCACAAAAGAGTAATAACAGATGAAATATTACATATAATATATGATTTAAAAAAATATAAAAGAAAAATTATGATATATTTTACCATTATAAAAGAAATGTCTTATTTTATTTTTATAACAATATATTATCAATAACAAATATGATATAAACAAACTTAATAACATTCACAAGAGAAAATAATAAGCAAACAAAACGATATGTAATAAGTATATCAAAAGATTTTCAGAGTATACGCATATTTACTTAACATGTTAAAATTTTTTCATTTTGGCATAATTAAATAATTTTTTTTAAATTATAGCATTATTGTAATGAAAGTTTATCTTCTAATAAATCCCATTACTACTTTTAACAAAAACCAAATTCATTTTACTTTATAATCAAAAATAATATTTTTAGATATTTATGAAATAGATGAAGAGCACACACACAAATATATATATATATTTCTCCTTCATTTTCCTGATTGAGTAAGCAGCATTTTAGCACTGAAGAAAAATCATAATTGCTACAGAAACTTTATACGTTTGAAAAACTTAGCATTTATGGCTATTTCGGAAAAGTGTATTTTTAACTTCTACTGTAGTGCAATTCATAACTGAAATTTGTACATTTGATACACTTTTATTTAGAGAGATATTTGAAAACAGACGGTCTTTGATTTGATCAGTTAAGCAATAATACATCAAAATAGAGAAATATACTAGTTTACATTCACAATAGATCCTATTTAGATAACCTTGATTTTTAATACTATATTAAATAACTTCGTGGAAATAACTCATTATTTTCATAATTGAGTTACCCATTACATTTATTAAACATATAGTATCAATAATTTATCATGGAATTATATATTCACTTAATTATCAAAAATATTTTGTTTTGAAGTACAACCAAAATTTTTTAAGTTTTACTTAGTAACCAATAGTATCAGACTCACAAAACAAAATTTTCAATACATGAATACTATGTGCAACTAAACACATATTTTGATTAATGTAATTTGTATTATAAAAATGGTAAAATTAAATCTCTGAAAACTAAATAACACTCAGTATTCCTTTCAAATTTAAAATTGTTTGGAAAAGATAAACTCAGTAAAAAATAAAAGGAATCTATGAGATTCTTTTAAAAATTCATTTCACCATGTCAAATTCTCTTCCGAAAAATCCTTCAGAGAACTACTTAAAAGCCTAAATGCTTTAATAGCATTCCCCTCTCTTCTGTTACATACATATAAAATAATTTCACATCTTAAATAATCACAATTCATATAATTGTTGCAAAAATATTAATTACTTTTAGCTGTTGAAGAGTACAATTACTCATACAAGACAAACACACATCTATCTATATAATACAACAATTTAAAATAACACCTTTTATAAATTACTTTTCATTTGGCAATTAATGCGTCAAATATATTTGAGATTCAAAAAGAACAGATTTACATATGTTTAACACAACAAAAATCTACAGATATTAAGAATATTTTATGTCATAAATTTGACAAATTGATGTAAATGTTAAGCATATATCTTACAAAGCTGCACGTTATATATGTAATGTTCAAATAAATGTATCATTTTCATTCTCAATTTCTGTATACAAACATTCTTATGAAATAAGATGTCAATGAAATATGAATATTTATATATTAAATACGTGGTCGATATATTCAAAGCTGCCAAAGTTCCAGTATTTTGTTGCAAGCTAGCAACTCATTTATCACAAAGACACAGATAACATATTTCATAATTTATGATACCATACTCACATTTTTCCAATTCCATTTTTCTTTTTATATGAGCTGTACTTTTATCACATCTATATAAAAATTTTAATATATAATTTCATTTACCAGAATACACATTACAAATGAATCAAGCTGGCAGTTAAAAATAAAAATGTTTGACCTTAAATATTATTCTTCAAAACAAATGTGCATTGCAAACTATCAGCACACAATAGTATACTTAGGAGGGAGAAGAGTATCCATACTTTATTCAACCTGTTTTTACACTAAGCACAATTGTTAGTCTAAACATGTATATGAACCGAGGTCAGCTTTCGTCAATCACCATTAGAGTAATTGAAGGTTCAAGTAATGTATTGTATTTTACAAGTTTCTGAAAACTCTTCTAAGGTAAATCAACAATTTTTTTTGTTTTCTGATGACAAGCAATAAAGACTTCCAACACATTCACATTTTATTAATGTTATTTCAATCCATTTTATTTGATTAAGAATTCGTTATCACTGAATTTCTCTAAAGTTCCCATAATGAACACTTGTACTTTTTATTCATATTATTTCCAAGAAAAAAAAAGTCAAACATAGAAGTCTGTCAACAATTTTCAAAGAGAATGCATACAGCAACAAGTCGCAAACGATATTGCAAAATACATTAAACAAAAATTTGATCATTTCTCTTTACTGATTGTTTTAAAGATATATATCATCACAGAACCAAATAACTCTTAATGCATAATAATGCCTAGTTAATATCATAATTTAGAAATAGCTATTTGCAAAAAAAAATAATAATAAGGAAGAGAAGATTAAAACTAGAAACAAAATATCAAAGCAGCAATGTTTCAAAAACAATGTCAAATATCATCCTAAGTCGCCCATCCGGTGTAGTGGTTAGTGACGCTGACTGCAGTGCAGTAGGGTCTTGGTTTGAATCCCGGGTAAGACACATATGTTTGTGTTGTAATCCTTCTCTTCTTTGTGATGTGTGCCTCACACTTACTTCTATGTAAGCCCCCGTGTGATACTTTGTGATGCACAGGATTATAAATGTTCCCAATAAAAAAAAATATCATCCTAACTCCATGTTGATATTTTGTTTTAAACTTTTAAAATAAAAGTTTAATAAATTTATTTAACAATCCATTCTGTGGATTTTACCTTCAGCTATTTTGAGTGTTAGTAGATTTTCTGAATGACCCAAAACTTTCCTTCTAATGTGTTGCAGGGTAATTAAAAACTGGACACTCCAGTACAGATACAAGTGTGGAACAATAGAGAATAATTACTGGCTTAATGATGCACATTAACCTTTCAGTGAGCATGCTTTAATTTTGACATCTTTCAAATAATTCTTCTGGATCATCATGAGATATATATTGTTCAGATAGATAACTGATACATAATTTTTTTTTTCAATATTGGCATCACTGATATCACTAACATTTTTAAAATGAACCTATATCCTCACTTTCTACCTGTTCATCAGATAATTTTCAAAGAATACATGAAATAATTTCCCTTTTTTACAAATTTTCAAGTCATTTTGAAAAATTCAAGTAACTTTATAAAGTATGCAAAATAAAGTAATAAGTCTGTATAATACAGATCAAGTGTATAACACAAAATAAAACTCTAATATATATATATAATTTTTAATATGTGAAAAGAAATTATTTGCAAGAGTGAGCAAAGTGTTATTAACTTTATGAATGAAACCCAGCATAGCATAAAATTAACAAAATAATTGCAATCAATCTTAAAAATTAGACAAACTCAATTTATTTCCAAGGAAAGGAATAAATAGAGGACAAACAAAAGTTTTTCTAAAATGTTTAGTTGTCATATCACAAAAAGTAGTATAAAAAACAGCATAACTGTAGTAAAATTAGAACACATAGGCTCACTGAAAGGTTAAAGCAAAATTTATCTACACAAGTAATACTTATTTACATTCTATGAGGCATAACTTCAAAAAATGACTCCAGTTTCAACACTCTTTGAATGCAAATTGTCTCTTCATAAACAGCTAAGCATATATATATATTTTATAAAAACATGCATTTATAACATCAATTTAAATATTAGTTTGATAACATTCATACTATTATGAAAGATCAAAATACATGACAAATAGGAATTCTTAGTTCAAATGAAATTTATTTAAAATGACATGAAATAAAAATTTAGTAATCTTGGAGGATGGAATTTTTTTGTACTAAAGAAATATATTTTGAAAAGTTGGATAGTATATTTATATATACTATGCAGTACCAATAAGTATTGTTTACCATTAACATACATAAACAAAAACTTCAAATTTTACAGCAAAAAGCTTTTGAATATAAAAATGTAAAATATATTTCAAAGGAAACAAAACAATATGATTATGTATACAAAGCACACAATTAAAGCCTTATTTTTATATTTTAGCACACATTAGAGCCTAATACATATATAAAATTGCAAGATATATTTGTTTATACAACTTTATACATAAAGAGTTTTGAATAGTTCATCTACAATAGTTGCCAGACTCTGCATTTAAATATGGGTAGCAATTTGTGAAAGTTTCTTAAATGAAAATGATACCAATCTATACATTCACAATTCCCTTTTTTAAAAAGCTTATTCATTAAATGAATGCATTTCAAGAAACAATTCACTCAAATAATTGTTCAGTTCCTTGCTAATATTGTTGAACACACTGACGTGCAAAGAAAAAAATGCTCTACGTTTCATTGCATGTATGGCTAAATTAATGTGAATCATGTTGTATAACAAAAAAAAATTAAATGTAACTGTTAATTAATAATGAAAAATAAATCATTAACATTAACAATAATTCTTAGAAAATACATTGAGCATTTTTTAAACACGTGACTAAAACTAGTTAAATAAATAATTTTAGAAAGAAATTTCAATATAATGAAAATATCTAAGAAATAACAAAATCTTCTGTATTGAAAGAATTAGCATCAATGGGACAGTCTAATAAAGGATCATTGGGAAACACCAAATTACAAGCAAGCAATGAATTAGAGTTCGATGAAAAATTACATAAGGATGATATTTTGTCACAGTTATTTGATGTCATTTCATCTTCAGTTAATGATATAATTCCATCATCTTGAGAAACATCCCAGATATCTGTATCAGGTGAAATGTTAAAAAAATTTTCTGAAGGACAATCTGTGATACTTGATTCATTACTAGAAGTGAATGTTGGCATAGAAAGAATATCACCTGATTCACCAAACAGTTGCTTTGAAGAATTGCTTTGATCCATAGAAGATGGCAAATCATTGTCCAAGAGAAGTGAGGAATCAAGATCAGTACTGCGCAAAGGAAATGGAAAGAGAGAATCAATGCTAGATGACTGAATGTTAAGGTTTGGAAGAGATTGTGGTCGATTAATAGAATCTTGAGGGGACAATGTGGATGGAACATCCTGCTGATTCTGAATTTGTAAATTGGAAGAGATATTTTCCATACCTAATACTGCTAAGGGACTAGCTGATAAACTAAAAGTAAAACAATCAGGAGACAAATTTAAATCAGAATCTTCTAGGGACACAGAGTCATGAGAATCGGATGATACAACAGAGTGTGAAATCGGCAACAAAGGATTTTTTGTATCGATATTAGGCACAATATCGAGATCATTTTTAACAATAAAATTTTGCATATTATCTGAAGGCACAAATGTATATGCATTATTGTTGTCGGAAGTTTCAACTGATAATGAATCTGTGAGGCTTTTATTAAGGGCAGTTTCAAATAGGTGATCAGTGAGGAAATTTTGGTCTGGCAAACTTAATGGGTTGACAGCATCAGTGGAAATAAGGTTCTCATTGACTTTCATAGACAAACTTAAAGAGTTTATATCAATATTGGAAATAGATTGCTTCATAACTTTCTCAGGAAAAATTAATGAACTGACATCATCATTGGAGGCAGAATTCTTCTTGGCTTTTGTAGCCTTTCTAGATCTGTGCCTTGGTTTCACTGCATTTGGTTTGTTATTTCCTTCTATGGAACAAATTTCAAGATTTTTAGCATCAGAACTTTTTTTAATAGTCATTAGATGAGCAGCAGCCATGTGACGTTTCAGATGAGACAATCTTTTGTAATCCCGATTGCAATGGCATTTGTAAGGTCTCACTTCACTATGGATTCTTAAGTGTCGTTGCAAACTACTCTTGTTCTTGAAACTTTTTTTACATGTTTCACACTCAAAGCCTCGGCTTTCCGAATGAACAAATAAATGGTGTTCTTTTAAGGTTGCAAAAGCTCGAAAAGAGATGCCACATATTTCACAAATGTAACGTTTGATATTTGCATGACCTTCAATATGTCGTTTTAAATTAGCCTTACATTTTGTACTGTAGTCACAATGTTCGCATTTTATAGCTTCTCCTGGAGTATGAAGAATTTCAATATGACGGCAAAGACTCTGCTGTTGAAAAAACGTAGCACCACAAATCGAACACAAAAACGGTTTTTCTAACTCAACTTTTTTACCATCATTGACAGTTTGCAAATGTCTTGCCGATTTCAAATGCTTTGCAAGAGATCTCTGAGTGGAAAAGTTTTTTTCACAATGAGAACATTTCACAGGTTTCTCTCCAGTGTGAATTCGCTCATGTATTTGCAAGTGGAGAGGGCGAACAAATGATTTTGTACAAGTTGAACACTGGTGCTTTTTCATGACTGTGACTCCATGGATTATTTGTTGATGCCTCAATAACATTTTTTTGGTTGAAAATGTCACATTACATGATGAACAGGAATGCTTTTCATGCCCCATCATATGCTGATCATGTTGTTGGCGACGTACAAATTTTTTGCCACACAATGTACATTCATATTTTGTATCTTTGATATGTTCTTTGGTATGCTCCGCATATTCTTCTTCGTTAGAAAACATAACACCACATTTAATACATAATTGTTTACCAACAGCATGTGTTTTCATATGCACATTTAGAGACAATCTTTTTGAAAAAGTTTTTTCGCAAAAACTGCAAACATATAACTTTTCAGGTCAGTAATATTATGAACAATTTTGAGATGCTTACAAAGTGCCTTACGTTTAGTAAACTGCTCATTGCAAATCTTACAATTATTTCTACTATGACCTTTAGCATGCCGATCTAGATGATTTTTATATTTGAATTCCATTAAACATAATTCACATTTAAACATCTCAGTAGAATCATTACAACTGTGTTTAAAGCAATCTTCCAGTGTTTTAAAACTTCTTTGACAAAACCGACAAGATACCAAGAAATCTGTTAAAGATGAATTAGATGTTATTTCATTGGATTGTACGCATTTATTTTCTGCAGATAAATTGAGTTTATATTTCAATTGCATTTTTGACCTTGTTACATTACTGCTGCTTAATTGTGATCGTCTTTTTAAAATCTTCATATTATTTTGGGTTTTTTTATTGAATTTCCTGTATTTTTCTTTAAGACTTAATGTTTTTGATGTGGTGATGTTTGAATCTTGTTTATTCTCCAATTCCAAATTATCTGCTTTTGGAACAGATTTTTTAGCCTTTTTTGGCTTCGGTTTTGATACAGGCTTTTTAGCTTGTTCTTCAAGATTTTTCAATCTAAATTCACGCAAAATTTTTTGAGCCAATTCTTCTCCATTTTGTTGAATCTTGTCATTCTTCATTTTATCTACAACTATAAAATATACATATATTATTTTGGTTTTTAAAAGAGTAATAAATTATATATAAAACTAAAAAATTAATATATAAATAAATTATATATATTCTCTAAAACTATAAACTTAATGAATGTATTTGAATCATAAAATTTTATAACCTTATAAATGAAAAAGACAGATACAAGATAAAATTCTACAAAAATAAATATTAATAGGTAAAATATAATTAATGATTGATTAAACATTTCTGATTTCTATCAGATGCGGTAGTGTGGTTACAATATTTTGACAAAAAAAGATCTTGCAAGAAACTAAGTGTTTTTCAAAAATTATTAGATGAACTAAATATATTAATTATGACAGTAAAACAGTTTTTAGACAAAGCTCATTTTTTTTCAAAAAATAGTTTCAAAAACTTTTATTTCTGACCTCTACTATTTTACATTTTTAAAAGTCTTTTCAATTATTCAAGAGTTAACTCTTGAATTGTGTGTTTATTTTAACATAAAGTCATAAAGGTTATATCTTGAAATATAAGTATTCTTTATTGATTAACATTACAATCAATGTATTTCATTGTTTTGTTGCTATTAAAAATGGTATTTACAAACTAATATATTTTATTATTATAAACAGTAAACTTATCACCCATATCATATTAATATTTATATGTGAGATCCTTTAACTAACTGAGAAAGGAAAAGCACTATATTCATTAAAAATACTTACAAATTACAATTAAAAAAATAATGGTATTACCAAAAAAGTTGTAGAAAAAATCATTATAAATTTTAAGAAATATAAAGGTTTGATGTTATAAGCGTTGTTGAAAACTAGATCTGTCAAATAAATGAAAAGCATAAACAAATATAAGTGACAAAAATATTGAAATGAATGAATAGCAAATCACACATGTTTTTTGAGGATAGAGCATCAATTGCTTCATACAGAAATGACAAAAAAAAAATTTTAAAAAAATTAGCTAATTCAAAATAAAAAAAACTGTTATAACTCTTGAAGAGAAGGCATGCCTAAATATATGAATAAAAACATCCACATGAAAAAAATTTCTTAGTTGTTCCACTTGATGTTATTGTTGGAAAGCTATCAATATTTGATGTGACAATAACAAATTATTAATTGAACATACAAAGCATTTTACACATTAAAGTAAAATAGATGCTATACATCTATGCATATCCAGAGGACTTGCACAATGTCAGAATTCTTTTTTGGCCCTTTTTATTTCATGAATTTAGGACAACAGAATTCTGCAACATTTGAAAAGATAGCTTAACTTTTAGTCTAGCTAAGAAGAAATTACAATTTTAAAACTACATTTCCAAATAAATATTTTAAAATAGTATTAAAACTTAGTATCAATACAAGTGAAACAATAAGCAGTATTTTATCTTTTAATTCAAGATTTTAATAAGCATAATGATACATAATTTTAAAAAAATTTACTTACAAATAGATTTATTTTAAAAGTATTTTTAAATTCAATATATGATATTTTCTATAATGTGTATTTAGATGCATACACGCTATATATATAATCAATACGTAGCTTGGTTTAAAATTATAATAAATTGAATAATAAGCTATAAGAATATGAATAAATTAATGTATTTTTAATCTTGTTAAAACTATAGCCAGTTTAAAAAAATTGGAAAATTAATATTGCATACTTTTATGTAAATGCAGCAATTATTTATTTTAATTCATAAAATTGTGACAATTGAATAAAAATATTCAATAATGGCTACCTACAAAAGGATGTAAAGTATTTTTAAATTCTAATATAACATTTATACATATTTAATTATTGTATATCAGGAAAAGTCAAGTTTGTGTAATGGAATACTAAAACCTGAACAATTTAAATTTATATGATTCCTCAATGAGTTTCAAATGCATTTTTTCGAAGTGATTTACAATAAACAAGGCAATAAGTATCACTTTTCTGAAACTTTAAATAACTTTTGTAGCAATAATTTTTTTAAGAAATTAGGGCTTTATTGATACTAATAGCTTTATTTGATGCATTTAACATGCTTTTCAAGGATATTCATATGAATGAATCCATAAAATAATCCTTCATTTATAATAGTGAGAATTTCGGCATTTTCACATAAATACACGATAAGAAAAATCAGCATCTCCTCAATTCATGCAATAAAAAGAAATTTTACATCAAAATTATTTTTTAAAACAAAAAATATGTAAAAATATAAATTTAATTAAATATAACATGAATCTAAAACCAAAACATTGTAATGTTTTTTAATCCAATTTGCTCCACATTTTCTTTCATTCAATCAATCAATTCATTAATTGGGATCCATTGATTGGGAACCTATTCAATCAATGGTCACACTAAGAACACTTTCAAAGTATATCCAAAATCTGAGGATTCCTGATAATTTTCAGTAAATTAGATATGCTTAAAGCAAAAATATCACTTTTTCATGTCATATACAGCTTTTTTATAATTACCAGCAGAAGGAATTCACATTTAGATAAAACTGAACAGATTAATGCAACATCAAATTATTATTTAACATTAATTTCAAAGTAAAATGTTCTAATTGAAAGAAGGGTAGAAAGTTCTACTTTAAATCAGAACATAATACACTAAAATGAAGATAACGTTTCAATATTCTAGGATTGTTAAATCTGCAATATATTTAGCAATAAATTTGAAGTTTGTTTTCCTTATTTATTCTTATTATTCTCTAAATTATTCATTTTTATCAACAAATTCATTTTTAACCATATATTTAATAAAGGTCAGTATATTTTTAAAAATGAATTTGAAGAACAGATTACTTTAAAAAATTCTTATGTTTTACATAGAGAAAAAATTGTTATTTCATAAATTAGCACAAAGATTATGCTGAAATAACATGCATTGTTTTATGAAAATCCTGGATGGAAAAGTAACATTTGTAAGGGTTACTTTTAAGTCAAAAGTACAGAATACAAGCAAATATCTTTGATACTCAAAGAGAAAAATTTGGCAGTTTTCAAGATATAAGTAATATTCTTATACGTAAAGATAACACCTACGCAATTGATATATAGGAGGAAAAAATTACACATCAGAAGTATTTAAAGGAAACTGTTCAGCAGGACACTTCATATATCTGAGCTCAATAAATTTAGGTTGATAGGAAAAAACTGCTGTCGCCAAATTAGAGGGATTTGGTGTAACATCAACATTTTCTTGGCTTAGATATACAACTAAAAGCCAATGGGAAAATAGTCCAGCTTTACAAGAAGTAAATAAATGTCGGAAAATATTAGTTTGCTGAAAATGTTAATCTGAAGTTTGAGACTAAAATGGGCCTATTTTTAGTTAACTAGAAAGTAAAAGCTATTTAGAGAAATGTAAGAAATTGCAGACATTGTTTTGAGAGTGTATATGTTAGGTAAAAAAATAATAGTTCCAAAGTAGAACTGCAATCGAAAAACCCGACACTCTGAAGGTCATTGCAACATTTTAATTTTCCCATTCATGTTTAAATTTTACAAAAAATATTTTGGTTTTTAATGCATAAAAATACTAAACAAAGAATTCTAATAGCACAAAATGAAAAATTGTGCATTTTAACTGCTTTTAGGATCAGTGAAGAGTTAAACACAGAAATTCTTTCTATAAAATTGAACACTAAATGCAGAATAAATGTATGGCAAGTAAATTATAAAAAAAGTGAATTATGGTTATTTTTGCTGAGAAAAATTCAATAACCACTGTTTCTAAGGATATTTACTATTACTTGAGTAATCAACATACAAAATTTATTTCACATCAAATGTATATAATTTTTCTGATGAGATAACTCTCAAAATTTTAGCTTCTTTAAAAATTATATAATTATTACTTACAACGGGAAAATTATTATAAATGAATTCATAATTTTGAAATAAGCAATGAATTTATGAAATGTCACAATTCTTTCAGAAATAAAATAGAAAACAAAACATGTCTAATGACAGCCTTTTATATAAAGATTATGAACAAAACAATTTTTGGAAATGTATTTCAAATCATTTTATATCAATGAATAAAGAAAAATTTCTAGTATTTTTGAATATTCATACTTTGAAAAGACTTGTCAACTACCAAGGTAAATATGTTTTCTATTATTTGAAATCATATATATGGTTCCATTCAAAAGCAAAATGAAGCAGTTTATAAAAAATAAGAACTTTTCCAATGAAAAATAAATATCTATATAGATATCTAGGATGTACAAGCTCAGAGAATTAAAATTTTAAAATATTTCTGAGGGAAAAGTTTTTTTTTTCTTCTTCTAACATCAGTTTTTTAATTTTATGTAGTCCTATTATAACTCATTAAAACTCCTCCCTCTCCTCTCCCCCCTTAATAAATACTTATTAAAAAATCATTCATCAAACTCACATGTATATTTGCATATACAGATGAGTAGCTGTTGCTTCTACATTCTAAATTACTCTAAAACATACTAAAGCTACTACCAAAAAATCCGGCATAAATGCACACTTTGAACACAAAAAATAAGATCAAAATTTACAGGGGTGCATTATACACCGAATAACAAATTAGAACTTTAAAAATAAAAAAATATGTGCAAAGAAAAAATGAAACTTCTACATAGATATAAATACTGTTTATTTAAAAATAATGACATTCCTTATGAGCTTAAAGGGTAGTAGTTCTAGAAGTATACTATTTTTACTAAATCTTGAAATAATACCTTGATTAAATGACTTCAAAACTTAAGATTATTTTGCATATACATTTCAAGTTTTCTACATAATAAAAGGGAGTGTGCATTATATGGCGAACATACCTAAAAATTAAAAATTGCAGATTGAAAGTATAGGTGGGCATTATACACCAGATTTTATAGTAAATGTTAAAAACTTTTGGTGCAGATAATCATCATTTTCCACTTTTAAAAGTTATCCAATTGTTAATTCTCTTTCCAGCACTTTGAATACATACAAAAACTTAAACTTACCTGTTAGTACAGGAACAGCTGAAGTTTTTGAATCCTTCACTTCTAATATCACCTGATTCTTAATAATAGGTTCAACATCTAACCCTCTTTTCACCACGTTGACTTTAGCATCAGGACCAGTTTTGAGATTGAGTAAAATCACACCATCTCGTACCAAGGATGTAAAAGGTACACAAATTCTATTTTCCTGAAGATTAAAGTCAATTTTCTTGAACTGAATGCTTTGCGAAGTGTTTTGCATAGTGACAATTAGTTGCCGCACAGGTCAGGACAGTATATTACACCTGACAAAGTAAGAAAAACAAAATATTTAAATACCAAACAAAATAATTGAGTCTGTCATTTTTTTTCAATTCATAAAAATTATAAAATATCAAGCAATCATTTTTAAAACCAACGCTTTACTTTGTTAATTATAAAATAGGAAGTATTTTTTCCTCACTCCTTACAATAAAACAAGAAATTGTGAGAAATTAAAATTTTTTACATAAGTCACAAGAATCAATAAGTATTCAAAATAATTTTTAACTCTAGAACATCAGTTGCAAAAGATAATTGGTTACACGTATAAAATTCTACTAAATATCTTCACTAAAGAAAGAAAAATGTCACCTAACCACACAATATTCTCCACCAACATGCAGTACTTATGTGTTACTGGCAACAACTACTTTGGTGATTTTTTGTTGAAGAAGAATGACAACTTACAAAGCAAAAAGTTATTTATTGCATGCATGTATGTATGATTCAACAGCTTTACTTAAGAGTTTTAATTACTTTTTGATTTACTTTTTAAAAATTGGATGCTATTAAGTGGGATTTTACAGGTAGAAATTTCAATGCAACACACTTAAGAATAGTTTTAATATGATATGTAAACTATACAATTAAAATAAAAAGCAGGATTTGTGCTTCTGAGGTAAAATATTGTACTCTTGAAGATGTTTCAGTACATTTCCTTTAGTTGTTAGCAAATCTTTAAATTTCATTTTCAGAAAGTGAGAACAATGAAGTTAGGCAAAAGGAGAAAAAATATCCAAGCATGAACAAAAAGTTACAATGTCTGTTGAAACACTACTGGAAATAACATTTATGACTGCCAAGAAACAATAATATGAGGTTGGTAAAATTTGGCAAATTTTCGATACTTGGTTATACACAAGCATTAGTATTTTTACTAGTGTAAGTTTGTTTAGCTGGAATTATGTCAAGTTTCATAGCTGACAGGATTCTACATATGCATTGATATTTGACTTACTCTGAATTAATGTTGCTCTCTAACTGTAACAAAAATTGAGTTTCACATAATGCATCATTTAACATAATAATAATTTTAGAAAACAGCCATGTTCAAAACTTGTATTTTTAAAGTTCCAATTACAGTAGAATGTGTTTATCTTTCTAATTCATATATATTCTTTACTTACATTTATTTTGAAATTAAAAATGATATTCTAAAACATAAAAAGTCAGGATTAGCTTTGTAATTAAGCTATTTCAGTTTTAAAAAGTAACTGATTATAAGAATCAGAAAAAAACAAATCAAATTCTATTTTTACTATTAGGCAGGAAAATTAAGTTATATTTTTCACAACATTAAATATGCATTGAACATTGATTTGCATACACAAAAATTTTGCTGTTTTAATGGAAATATAAAAATATATTTTGACTAAACAACATACACAATACTAACCTGATACAAATACAATATTATCATCAGAATAATGCAAAACTTGTGGGTGTTTAATACAAAATAAGGTGCTTACATATTAGCATCACTACAATATATATATATAAAACATGTAAGAATTTGTATTGTTTTGATACTTTTGTATGATTCATGTGCCACAAATTTTGCTATGGTAATGCTAATACATATGTGTGTTTATCTAAATTGTATAATAAGATCAGTTTAATTTTGTCTACAACAGGATGCACAAAAATTGAAAAAAGAAATTCTAGCTTACAAACAATGAGAAAAACATTTATGCAGATTTTACCTATATATATATAAGCTCAATACTATAAAAGGACGGAGCCATTATAACCTGGTTAAACAAAGTTGAAAAGCAATCCTCAACCTGCTGTTTAATGTGCAAGAATCTGCATTGAATTTCTTGATGTTTATGCTTTATATGTATTTCCTTTTATATTGCAAGGTGTATTACAGCTTATTTATTAATGATCATGTATCCCAGCTTACTTGTCTTTTAAATTTGAATTTCTAAATTGAATATATGTACATATGCAGGTAATTATTGCAAGAGATTTCAAGTACCCAATTATTATACACTATTATGGGCGGAAGTTATTTTTCAATTTAATCAAAGATGATTAAAAACTTCTGTTTTGACAATAAAATTTAATTTATTTATATCCCACATTTCTTTAACTTTTGTTGCTTCATTTAGATATAAACAAAAACAGCTGAGCTAACTGTAGCCATGAATAATAGAGCAGATACTTTGAAAAGCGTTTATGGAAATCAAAATAGAGCAAACTAAGAAATCCATATTTAAAAGAGAGGAGTTGGTACTTCTCTAACTTATTTTTCACAAAAATTAGTTTTAAAAAGTAATATGCATTAAAATAATTGATAAATGGCAATTTATAATTCAAACAATAATTTTATTACAAATAATTTTAAATAGAGAAAAAAATCAAGTATTTGTATTTTCTTTTTTTTAAAAAAGGAAAGAAAGAAAATGATTCTCTTTATTAAAAAAATATTAAACCACACCATACGCAAAAAGAAAAATACTCTGTATATAACAAAAAACAAATGTAAGATATTTCTTTCAGGAAAAATATTTTAAAAGGCTAAATTTTTAAAATAAAAAAACTGGAATGGAATTTGAGTTTTCATATTAGCTACAGTAAATGAACACCAAACAGCAGTAAAATTTCAGTTTAAAAATGTACCTTTAAGTTCCTTTGCAAACAAGATATAAATTTTTTTGGAAATTCATAGCAGAAAATTCAATTAAGTAATTAACCAGTAAAATTTATAGAATAAAAAAAATTCATTTCACAATATTTACATTACACTTTCAACAACAACAACAAGTATTGCCAGGTTCAAAAAAACTAATAATCCCGAAGAAAAAAATTCTCGAAAAGACTTTCATCCACAAACCCATACAAATAAATTTAGCGGCATTTATTTCAGTTTAAATTACTAAATAGAAAATTAGTTGCTGATTTTTTGCAGATCTTGTAGCCGTTGCAGCAAAGGGGATATAGTTGTGAACTCGTGAACTGTAATGTCGAGTTACAAGTTCTAATCTTTATGACAGTGCAGACCTGCAGTTTTCTATGGCTAATACACGTTTAATTTATAAACTCAAAACTCTCCTTTGTTGGGGTGTGAAGTTTGGATAAAGGGTACCAATTCAGATGTCTTCTTCGTTACCTGACAATAGTTCAAAATTTCGAGGCTCGTTGCCTACAGCATTCGTGTTGCTTCATTGTGTGATATAAATCAAATCAATGCATCTAAAAGATCTAAAATCATAAATAATCCAAAAGCTTTTACTAACGACAATCCAGTATTAAAGACCTCAAAAAATGACTGCAATTTTTAGTGGTCCGAACCCCAGAAGTTTTATTTAGCATTTCATGTCATATCTCTCAAAAATAACTTTTTATATTCCCAGAATAAAACACTTTTAATGATATTAGAATCAGCATTATATTGGTGATTCTTTTTGTAAAACATCTTTAAAATATTTATTTCCTTCATCACATAAGTGGCCACGGTAGCCGAGTGATATAGGTACGGATCGTGGCTGGCTTTGTCACGAGTTCGAGCCCAGTACCACTAAAGACCCACCGTGTAGGGCAGCGATGCACGTTAAATCTGTCGAGAGCTCAAACGTCCTTCCGTTGGTGTGGTGTGGTAGTTAGGAGAGGGTGCTGCCAGCTCAGGTGTCGTCCACGTCACTTGACCATGGTTCAAAATTACGTGGTCCGTCGCCAAAAACCCTCGTGTAGCTGAACAGTGCGACGGTAATATTCACTCTCACTCACTCACCTTCATCACATAAACACTTCCAGTTGATTATTTCTTCTCGACTCCAATGACCAATAACAGCTCAGCTAGCTATCAATCCTTGGTCAGTATGAACTAGAACCACTTTTAGAATCTAAACCAGATCTTAAAAAAGAAAAGAAAAGAAAAAGTAATCGGATACAAGAAGCATTATGCCATATTGTTATCATAGCCGGTTGGTTTGTCGCTGGCCTTCTGTACCCAAGGTTGCGGGTTCGACGCCGGCCCAAGTCGATGGATTTTCATGATGAAGAAAATCGACAGCGGTCGTGTCGTGTGATTATACGGCATGTAAAAGATTCCCAGAGGTGCTCTAGGCAAAACTAAATTCTGGTAACAGGTTCGCATCGTCAGAACTCAAGAGGTGCCTTCCTCGAGGAAACTGGGCATCAAAACTTCCTGCGGCGATTGGTATCACCAATATGGCGCCTCACTAAAAAGAGATACCAACTTTCGGTGAATGTACTAGGTACATTGATGAACTCTACTAATAACTGTTCATAATCTGCTATTAAAAATTTTAAAAATATTATCATAGCGGTACTACCCATTCTATCAATTTATGATCCTGATATTCGTTTTGACTCTATTTTAGAAAATACGATCGCTGCAGATTCTTTCACAAATTTTTAGTTTTGTTTTAAATTATATCAATTATATATTCTCTTAAAATTATTTTGTAATGGATTATACCAATGCATCTTCTATAATGCATTTTGATTCTATTTATTAATCCACTCACTCACTACGAGAACTTCGGAACTATTAGACTTGAAGGCCTGAAATTTAGCAGGTTTTTTTTTTCGTTTAGTAGAAAATTTCTAACAGGTTTTAGGGGAAAACGCCCCAAAAAACGAAAAAAAAATTTATATATTTGACTTGGATAATATTTATGGGGATTTTAAAAGATAAACATTTGGAACTACACATTTATCTATTTAGCTTTCCCATTTTATTTGATAAATCATTCTTTTAATAGAGTCCGATTTGTCATTCACGTAATAAATCCGAATATTAATTAATTAATTTTATTATTATTATTTTTTTATCTTTTCATCTCGAATGTTTTATTTTTCTATTCACTTGTCGAAGAACGGGTATAAACATGCTAGAAGAACATAAATTCCGATAAACATTTTCGTACTTTTGCATCTTTATTCAATATTATAGGAAATTAAAAAAAATTGAATTGATGGATTGATTTTAATTTACATCATACCCTTAAACACAAATTCGTTTAGCAATGGACCTCGTAATTTTGAACAGTCAAGGGACGAAGGCGAAGCTAGTATCTCTTCTCTTAACTTCCTCGCCACACCAACGGGAAAACGTTGAGCCTCAACAGATTTAACATGCATCAGCCTTTCTGTACAATGGGTCTTCAATGTAACCAGTTCTCAAAACCACAACTCGACAACGTCATGACCAGATTGATTGATTGAATATTAACGTCGCACTGTTTAGCTACACGAGGGCTTTTGGCGACGGACCACGTAATTTTGAACCATGGTCAAGTGACGTGGACGACACCTGAGCTGGCACCCCTCTCCTAACTACCACACCACACCAACGGGAGGACGTTTCAGCTCTCGACAGATTTAACGTGTATCGCTGCCCTACACGGCGGGTCTTTAGTGGTACTGGGCTCGAACTCGTGACAAGGCAAGCCACGATCCGATACCTATACCACTCGGCTACCGCGGCCACAACGTCATGACCAGAATTGAATTGTAAAAAAGCTTCAAAATCTAACAAGGGCAGTAATCATGAGCTCAATGAAATGCGAGGACCATGGTCTAGCTAACCCGGATACACACAGCAAAAAAGTCCCATGTTTTGAGGGAGCAAAACTAAGATCTTAGAGCGAGGTCGATGAGAAAAAATCTGTGATTGGTTGATAAAGACTTAGCAAAAATCTTGCATAAATTTCTGCAAGTAGGAAAACAAATGAAAGCCAAGCAAAAGTAGTAACTTTCTGTCGTTAGCTAGTTATCTGCTTTTAGTAACCAATCAGAACAAGGATAGCACATCGTACGAAGCTGAGTGAGCGAATATTTACGTCGCACAGTTCAGCTACTCGAGGGCTTTTGGCGACGGACCTCGTAATTTTGAACAATGGTCAAGTGACGAGGACGACATCTAAGCTGGCACCCTTCTCTTCTAACTACCTCACCACATCAACGGGAAGACATTTGAGCTCTCGACAAATTTAACGTACATTGCTCCTCTACATGGCGGATCTTCAGTGGTACTTGGCTCGAATTCATGACACGCCGGCCACATTACCTTGACCACTGGGCTATCGCGGCCCGTACGAAGCTGATGTGTTAACCAAAGAGAGCAAATTTTTGAAAATGAAAAATAAAAATATTGAATAAAATAATAATTTTTAAATAAAAGACAGATCGACAAATGCGTTACAAAGTCTATGCAAACTAAAAGTTGAAGTGAGTGAATATTAACTGTTCAGCTACACGAGGGCTTTTGGTGAAGGACCACGTAATTTTGAACCATGGTCAAGTGACGTGGACGACACCTGAGCTGGCACCCCCTCTCCTAACTACCACACCACACCAACGGAAGGACGTTTGAGCTCTCGACAGATTTAACGTGCATCGCTGCCCTACACGGTGGGTCTTTAGTGGTACTGGGCTCGAACTCATGACAAGGTCAGCCACGATCCGATACCTTGACCACTCGGCCCCTAAAAGTTGAAGTATGGCTTTTTAATTCGTTGTATTGATGAATTAGTTGACAATGGCGACCTTGACCACTCGGCCTCCTCAGATGGGGGAGGCACATGTCAAAACAAGTTATAGGACATCAATGAAATCGATAAATCTTCACTTTTTCGACGAAACGTTTTTTAATTTTGCGATCCAACTCTCGAACACAAATCTACTAAATACAGGTAACTGCAGTGTAAACACGGCATTAGCACGGATTCACTCACTCTACTAAGGTTCGAGAATTTGGTAAATCTCTTCGTACAGTACGAAATGTAATAACTATTAAAGGCGAACTTTATTTGAAATTCCCTTTTGAACAGCTCAATAAACGTGGTAAAATTTTTAAATGCAAAAGAAATAAGAGAAAAGCTTTGCTTCAGAGGCAGTGACGTACGCAGATTACTTGTGATGGCGCATGCGCGCCAACTTCATGCGCACTAGTGCAAATATTCTTCCTTGCCGCGCTGTGCCGGCAGATGAGAACTTTCAGTGGAACAAGCAGGACGAGAATTTTCTCTGTAATATGCTGACGTGAACATTAATTGGACTTTTAATACTCGAAGTTCACAATAACAAAATAATTCAATTACAGCTTATAAATGTTGTGTGGTTAAATAAAAGGTAAACAAGTAAAATATAAATAAATTTTTTAAAGTCAATTCCCACTTCGATCAACAAAGGAAAATTTTATTTTAGCTACTTTTTACTAAACAGTTACAATTAATATGTAGGATATCGCATGTGTAAAAGGTTAGATCATATCCCTTTGCAGAGGACGGCAATTTAATCAAGACAGTATTCCACACCAACGCCATCTAGCGTGCTTACTAAAACGCCAACATCAACCTTTTTCGGGAGAGGTTCAATAACACTTGACAACAAACAACGTTTTTCGTGCATCAGCGCCCGTTCACCCGCTCCAGGCGGTAAGTCACAATAGCACCGCATAATGAGTTTTATTTAATCTCAACCGTCCTCCTCGAGGGATTGATCTAATCTTCCTATTCTATAAGATATGCCTATCTAATTTCCATTCTGTAAATATTCCCCCTGTAAATGCTCCCCTAAAATTCATAATAAATTATTTAGTTTGCAACAAGTTTCTTTCTTTATATTGTGTCATCTATCTTTTCAAAGTTAATCAATATATAGTAAAAAACCCCTAGACACCACGCCAATAAAACCCCCGCTATCTGGAGAATCTAGCTTTTTTGGAAGATTTCGGTTGGATTTTCACACATATTATAGAACCACAACATTAAGTAGAATTAATTTTTATTAATTATCATTAAAGTATGTTATTGTGTCATCCAAAACAATCATGTATATAAAATTTCAGTTCAACTGAATGCACGTGAGAAAAAAACCTTTTCAAGTTTTGACACAAGTCGCCAAAAATGATGCCAACGTGGCTGAATTTGTAATTCTTTAAATAATTAGATTTAATCAATTTTTATTAATTGTAATTAAATTATTGTATTGTCATCCAAAATAATCATTGAATCAGCTCAATTGAGCGCTTTAAAACGTATTTTATTAACGATTGAAAATTTCACCAAGATAAATAAATAAATAGACAAACAAATATATAGAGTGTGAGCTAATAATAGGAATTGAAAAAGAAACAAGCTTAGCTGGTCCGTCAATAAAGTAAAACAATCTAAAAATAAACATTCTGGATCCGCTCGTGCCAGGAGCGATCAGTGAAATATGGAATTACCAAACAGATTAAAAAGTACCTTGAAAGGTAAAATTAGCAGAATTGAAAATTTTATCAAAAGCGCCAATGAAGAAACCGATTCGGTTGACTTAAAAGTGAAACTCAAAAATGTGATAGCACTGCAAAGAAATATCGATGAACTGTGTAACAACTATTACGCCATTCCAAATGTTCCATCGACGAAGAGCTACATCTTATAAAAGAACGCCTTGTCATTGGAGGTAAGAATTGAAATTATTCTTAATTACTCTAAGAAAAGTTCTGGGGCAGTAATGAAACCAAATGATAACTTCGAAATCAAAACTAAAATACCTCCTTTAGTTTTACCGGAGTTCTCGGAAAAATATGAAGAAAAAATTTAGTTCCTTTAAAGTCCAATTCGAGGATCTGAACACTAATGATACACAACTGAGTCAGTCTCAGATCCTGTTTAACTCATGAAGTTAATTATTTATGTAGTAATTTTGATTCCTTATATGAATATTTAGAAAATAGATATGAAAGTGAACGTTTAATAATCAATATTCATATTCAGAATATTTTGAAGTTGGACAAAATACAATATGAAAATTCCATAAAAAAAAGAAATATGATTGATTGCATTCAGAAAAATTTATGTGTATTAAAAGTACTTATATATGAGCAAAATAAATTATCTGATGTTCTACTTATTAATATTCTTGTTGAGAAACTTGATGAGAATCAAGAAGAAATTATGAATTATTACATAAATGTTCGAACATTTGAAGAATTTATTGAATTCTTGGAACAGCGGAAATCTGCTTTGTTGTCTGTTGATAGAAATCCTAAAGTTAACACAAATAAAATGTATGCCAACAATTCTAAGCCAAAGGCTTTAATAGTAAATGAAAACAAAAATAAAAATTGTATAGTGTGTAAGTCACAACCATCCGATATATAGATGTCCTACTTTTTTAAAATTTGGTATTGAAGAAAGACTTAAATCATTCGTAAACACAAACTTTATAATTTGTGCTTAAAATACAACCATATTCAAATTAATTGTCTTTCCAAATATGGATGCAAATGCGGTAACTCACACAGTCATTTGATTTGTACTCAAAACTACTAAATTGTAAATAAAAAAAACCCTTTAGTCATCCATAACGGAAATGAAAAAGAATAATGCAAAACAGTTCATAATTCTAATCCGAATACTCCATCAGTGTTGAGTTATAACATATGGCCTGATCAAACAAATAAAAAAAATGTTCAGTTTTCGATTGTTGAAATTTATGTTATGAAATTATCACACATCGTACGCGTACACACCAGCACAAAAGTGCTGGCGCAAGGAAAGAGGGAAATACGGGAAATTTAAATTATACACTTTTGGGAAAAACCGGGCAATGCTGGGCTAAGCAAAGGGGAAAGAAACAAAAAAGTCAAAGTAATTTCGAAAAAGAATAAGGGAAGTGCTGATTTTGTGATGTGAAAATTTATAAAAGTAGAGAAAACCCGTGCAATGCTGGGCCATGTAGCTAGTCAAAGAATAAAATTAAGAGCTATATTTGATTCTGCAAGTAATATTTGTTCTCCAGAAAAATAAAGTAATGTATTTAAAGAATAAAGAAGTGCTGATTTTGTGATGTGAAAATTTATAAAGTAGACAGTATCCGTTTAAATGTGACAATAGTCAAAAAATTACAAGCAATTTGATTCAAAGTAATATTTGTGTACTCCCAGAAAAAATGAGTAATTGTTTAGGAATAAAAAAGGGAAAAATACACCATATCCAGTTTGGAAATTTCAAAAACAAGTTCAGCAAACAAATTGTTTTCTACCACTTTTTATGCTACAAAATACGTTTTACTCCAAGTTTGGATATTTCAATCAGGAAATTTACTGTTTTGCAACTTAGCTGATGTATTTTTTAAAGTTTTAAAACAGAATATGTATATAAAGTAAATGAAGAGTTGCTTTTCAAAAAGAGCGAATTTGGGTGGATTGCGTTTGGTGATTGATCTTAAAGACAAATTGATAAACAAGGAGTGTTTTTTAGTAAACAATGACTCTCTTCAAGATACTTCAAAACTATTTTTTGATTTAGAGGGTTTGGGGATACGAGATGATCCAGTTCTTCACTGAAAGGGATCAAGCTCTGGAAATTTTTAATAAAACTGTTGAATTCGAAAATGCCCCTTATATTGTACAACTTCTCTTTGGAAAATCTTAAAATGAATTGTCCTATAATTATCCCCTAGCTAAACAACGTTTCCAAAATTTATGGAGATCTGGTCATGATTCGGAATTATATCAGCAATACCGTGAAATCATTCGCGATTACACAGAACAGGGTATTATAGAAGTTAAAACCAAATTACATATAACGATATAAAAAGACCTGTACATTGTTTACCTCATCAGGCCGTAAGAAAACAGGTAGCTTAACGTCAAAAACAATAATTCTATTTGACGCTGGAAGTCATCAAAATAAGGTACTTTCATTAAATGATTGTTTATGGCCAGGAATTAATTTATTAGCTTGAAAAAAGAAGTTAAATTTGATAACTTTTTATTTTAAAGATATCCCTATTGAAATTTAATTTACAAATGTTATAGTTAAGATCAAAATTTTAAAGCCCTTAAAAATAATTTTTCACAATAAATTCAAATTGTACATGTTTCCAATACGTGCTGAAGTTTTTTTTTGAATTTTAGATTAATGTGTGTTTGATATTATTACTAATGTTAACTTAATATAATAAATGTTAGTTAAATTCTTAAAATAGTATGTAAAATTTATTTTAAAAATTAAGGTAGATTTTTTATTGTTCGTAAAAACAGTAATTCATAGCACTTATTTTGACTTAACATATTTAAAAAATATACCGTAAAATCTGGCATGTAACGCGCACTTCTAACACAAAAAATAAAATCAAAACTTAAGGGTGTGCATTATATGCCGAGTGTAAAACGATAGCTTTAAACATTACTAAAGAGAGGGCATAAAAAGAATTTACTCTATATAATGATTTTTCTATATGAATAAAAATACTGTTTATTAAAAAAAAAATGACCTGTCTTATGAACTAAAAGAGTTGTAGTTCTAGAAGTATACTATTTTTTTTCAAAAATCTGGGGTAATACTTCAAAGAAATGACTTCAAAATATAAAAGCAATGTATACTAATGTTTCAGATTTCTTCATAAAAAAGGGGGTGCGTGTTATATGCCGGATTTTACAGTACCAATTCTTAATAAGATGGAGGTAAATAGTAAGTATAATTTTGATTAATAAAACTCGAAAAGAAAATCTAATAAATTAGTTAACTTTAAAAGATAGTGTTTGCATAATATTTAACTAAACTATAATTTTCCACACTGAATTTCTAAAAATTTTAGACATTCCAACTAAGTTTTGCAATACCTTTATCGTTACCAAATATGTAAAGATGAAATTAAGGAAAATTATTCATTTTTTGTAAAAAAAAATTGTTCTTTTTAAAGTAGGTACAAACAAACAAAATTTATACAATTTTAATTTATTCATCACTTTTCTTTTTCTCTTCATCAGACTCTTCTACATCACTATCACCAGATACTTCCGCATTTTCCAATTCTAGTTTATCAAATTGTCTAGCTAATTCAGCTTCATCAAGATCAGTTAGAACTTTAGGCTAGAGGGGAAAAAAATTATATTACAGAAAGTTATAAACTGAAACAAAAACCTAAAATAAATACATTTTCATGCTTATAAATAGTTATCTCATAGTTTTATAACTTTTTAAACATGCATTTAATAATAAATGGATATTTCATGTTTTAGTTAAATAGTACATGCAAACTAATTAAAATCTAAGTTAGATTGTATTTAAAAATACTCACTGGTAAGACAACATTAAAAACACCGTCATATTCCATGATTTTTTCTTGAATTTTATTTATTGCATCTTGTAAAGCTTTTAAGCCGTCAGTTTTTTCCATAGTTGTTGTTGTACACACATAAACAGGTGGAGCTATTAAATTAATCTAGGAAAAAATGAATTAAGTTTAAATACTTATACATATAAAAATCCAAGTTATACCACTTTGTCCACACAACTAGTTCAATGAAAAATATTGAAATTACTGCAAAATTGTTCACATACATAATTATTAATTTTCTTTTACACATGTAATTCATAAGTACTATATGTATGATATAAAAAGAAAGCAATCACTGCATGGAAATCAAATTTTAATCAATAAATTCAAAACTTCATTCTTAACACAATTGATGTAATTATCAAAGGTTACATAATTTTAAAAAAAATTATTTTGAATGTGAAAATCTTCTGAAATGTAACACATTTAAGGTAAACAATAATCACTGTTAACAAATGTAAATTCTAAAACATTGTTAACAATAGTTTAATTCCACATATTAAAGGAAAATCATTATTGGAAATGAGATGGTTATCACAAGAAACAAAACGGCTTTCTTTATTTTCAATTATTTTTAACGATAATGCTGAAATAGCTTAATACACTGAACTGAAAACAAATACTACAAAATCATGTAATATTTTTCCATTTCAGGATCTTTAAATATCTTCCCTCATATAAAATTAGTTTTTGGATGTAAATTCAAATAATAAAGATAAATTTAATTTTACTTAGTAAAATTAACTGTAACTTGATAAGCAAATCCCATTATATTTACATTTTCAAAAAAAGTAATAAAATTCAGAACAAATAGCAACAGTTACATCTCTCTTTTTAAATATTAAATTAGATAAGAGTTCCTAAAGAAAACAATACACTTATAGCATAGAAGTGATATAATAAATGAAGTTAGTAAAAATACCATTAACTTGAATTAAAATTAAGTTTATTAAACATTTCAATATTAAAAGACCAAGAAAGATATTGAAAATAACTTGCAATTTGCAAAACTAAAAATTGCAAAAAAAAAAATAAAATATTTTGGTTTACTGATCAATAAAAAAATCTAATTAATGAAGTACTGTAAGAATACCTTTCACCAGCAAAATATGATTGCATTTTGATCATTCTATGGGGTACTAAATTTATGGATTACCATCTATAAATTAAAAAAATGGATGGTACTTACTTTTATATCCATATCTTCTTTAGAACATTTTATTCCTTCTCTAAGAGCTTCTTTTACAGCATCAATACCTTCATAACCATAGCAAGCAACTTCAATGTCTACAATATATATAAACAAGAATCAATTTAATTTTATTGATATAAATATCCATTTTACTACAAATTAAATAACATAATTAAACACAATATAAACTCATTTGTTTTTTACCTGCTCTAATTCGAACAGCCTGGGGAGTAAGTCTTCGTTTGATATTAGTTAACAGGGTGCTTTTGGTCTCAGGATCCAAATCACATTCATCCAAAATGGATGGGTCACTATAATATAATCCAATCATCGTTTAAATTGAAAAGTTCAACTTTAAAACAAAAGAATCAGGTTTAAACAAATGGATATAGAAATAAAACATACATATGTATCAAAGTTGAGGAAAAAGAAGTTGAAATGCAAAAAGCATTAACTGAAAAAAATAAAACAAATCATGAAACATTGCATTTGAACTTGGGCCAAATTATTCATAAACTGAAAATAAAAATCTGCATTAAGTAGAACTCTTTTTTAAAGTTGATCATACAAGGATTAAAGAAAACAACAGGAGTTTGAACTTTTAAATCTGTCATTATTTAACAACTCCTTATTTTCCCAGTTAATAACCAATGTACAAGGTGTGACACACACAGAAAAAAAGAAAAACTAAGTGTGGTGTTGAAAAAAGAGTGGAGGCAGCAACAACTGTTTTGGTGACATCATCCCACACACCTCCTCTATCCATATGGCCAGTTTTGACTTAACCACTCATGCCAGTTGAGTGAACAACTGCTTTTGGCCTGAAAAATGTCTAATGTAAAAACTGAACAGAGCGAATCTACATCAAGTTTCTTGTGAAACTTAAGAAATCAATTACAGAAACATTTCAAATGTTAACTGAGAGTTATGGAGATAAAACTGTCTCATGCATGTGTGTTCGAAGGGTGTAAGCAATTTTCAGGGGTAAAGAACAGTGTGGAGGATTAACATGCCCAAGGTGAGTGATTATAGACCAAAACATCGCCAAAGTCCATGATGTGAACTGGCGTGGCTGAAGATGAATTGTTTGTGTAGGGACAGAGTTGGTTAACTTGCATAGGGAAGCTGATTGACACATTTTAACCGACGAATTACACATAAGGAAAATTTGTTGAAGATTGTTTCAAAAGTTGTCTGATGACCAAAAACAGTGTCATAGAGACGTGTGTGGACATAAGGGGCGTAGCTACTGCCGTATCAATGATACGAAGCCCCCAAGCTACAAGGGCCCCAACATATATGAGGAAAAAAATCGTTACTATATTAAGGGGCCCCTAAAAGGGATGTGCAAGAAATTTTGATACAGGGCCCACTCAAGACTAGCTACGCCTGTGGTGGACATGTTAGAACACATTGCAAACAAGCCAAATTTGTTGGAATATTTTGAAACTTGATGAGACATGGATTTTTTCCAGTGACACAGAATGTAAACGTAGGTTGATGCAGTGGAAGTCTCCAGGATCCCCAAGACCCAAAAAAGAATGCATGTCCAAATCAAAATTCAAAGTAATGTCAATTGTCTTCTTTGACATTAATGGAATCTTAATGATTGAGTGGGTTCCCAGTGGTGAGACTGTTAATCAACATTACTACATTGAAGTACTAAAAAGACTTCATAAAAAAGAAGAAAAAGGTGTTGGGGATTGATGGCTGCTGCACTAGGACAATGCACCTGCTCATACGACCCTATCTATCAAACATTTTCTGACCAGCAAAATCATTGCTGAGATGAGTCATCCTCCTTCTTCATCTGATTTGGCTTCATGCGACTTTTTTTTAACATTTCCTGGAGTTAAATTTTGCTTTAAGGGAACCCATTTTACTTCAAATGAAGAGGTTCAGGCAAAAAATGGAGAATCTCCTGAAGGGCCTTCCAAAACACTTCTTCAAAAACTGTTACCAACAATGGCAGCACTGAGTGCAGAAAAGAGTGAATGCTAGAGGGGACTACTTTGAAGGTGATAATGTCACAAAGAACTGATTCTGGAATTACAGTGATTTATTGAACCAGTCTCGTTTCTTTTGTGTAACACCTCGTATTATTATCAAAGGGAAAAAAGTTGATCATTCAATAAAATGTTCGTTGTCTACTAAGATTGTGACACTCAATATTCATATAACCTTAAAATGAGAAATTAAATACACATAAAACAAATATTGAGCATTTTTATCCAAAAACAAGGTCACTTTCTCCTAATGCTAAAAACATGATCCAAGTTGTTCACTTTAATCAGAGCAAAATATATTCATTTAATCACATTAGATTTTCTCATATTTTCTTTTAGACTGCTTTAAAATTAAGTGTTAATACAATTTTGTCACACATGGTATCATAGTTTAACTGTGCTTCCAATAATCGCTTCATCATATGAAGATCGTATATATATACATATTTTTTTATATATATACGCATCTATATGATATACATTTAATTAAGACTAGGATACTTGTATTTATTCATTTATTTGTTTTTTGAAACAATATCACAATCCTTTTTTCAATAGAATACTGTAAAAAAAAGTATACTTTCAAAAATTAATTTTTAGTTCCGGCAATGCAGATAGTTTTCAGCTACCCCCTTGGTACTGTTAATGATAGTAGTTTAATTCTCTCAGCCTAGGCCTATTTTATCCACTTAAGATAAATCTTTGATTTCATACAGTTAATGCTAATTTATTTTACAATAGAAGACAGCCAAATAATTATGTTTTTATAACAATGCTCTTTGAAAAGCTTTATGATCTCAAAGCTTATTTTTTTTAACCACTTCAAATTAATTTATCAGAGAAATAGCAATTTTTAAACTTATTTCTATAATTACTTTCCTCTTTATAATTTGCATTTAAATTTCCAATCATTCATTTCTATTTACTTTTCTTTTGGTATGTTTAATAGAGAAAATAAGCATGTAATGTAATAATTATGTAACAAAAACATATATTTGAATCTAATAGATTCAAATATACATTTTTGTTACATAATTCTTTCATTTGAGGCCAAATTGCAATTTGTTGAAAATTATTTAAAAGGTGTGCACTCATTTATGAAAAGTTATCCTCACAAGCTGAATCATGCATTCAAAGATCAGGTATTCCAGCTAGTGGTGAAACAAGTTCAACCAATTTTTTAAACAATTTATTTGTTGATTTCATACAGTACTCTGTTTCATTCACAAACACTCTGTAAAATATATCTATACTTCGGTGTTTTATTTTATACTTGTATATTCACAACCTTAGAGGAGAAAATATTGAAGTAAACAGTATTAGCATTGACTCTGAAAAATGTATGATCTGGAATAAATAGAAGATAAAGATTTGTTCAAGACAAAGATTGAAAATAAAGGTATTGACATTGCATTGGTAAAGACAAAATCACAATGTAAGAAGCTTAAAAGGTTGAACACCTTAAACTTAAAAATTATTTTCAACACAAAAATAAATGCAAAAACAATAAATAGAGCATGAAGTTTAATCACCTTTGAAATAGATGTAAATACTAATGAAAATTTGAAAGATACAAACTAACATATAGATCAATTAAGAGCAACATATAATGTTTACAATGTAATATGTCACTTTAAAATTGGTCACAATAATTTTCTTTTGTAATGCAAGCAGTAATTATATTTAACTTTTGCTAGTAATATTAGAATATAGTTTGCACTTCTGATACCTTTAATTTTTTTATAAAGAAATATCTCTAATCAGAAATAGTAGAAATAAAGAAAATCAATTAATATAATAAATACAAAAAAAAATTTGTATAAAAAATACAAGAAGAGCCAACTTGTGTAAAAAATAACAGTGCACCAGGTAAAAAAAATCAGCATAAGATTAAAACAATTCAATTATAAAAATTTATAAAATGCAACACAACTATAATAAGAAAATTGTTATCCCAAAATTTCTGTTTAAAATTAACACCTACAAAAGCAATTGGGAAAAAAATGTACATGTGTTTATTAAGTATGAAATATTTTTATTTCATTAGTAGATATGATCAGTTAATGCCCCCTTAATTTTCTGATAAAAGGTATAATTACTTACTTTACAGCATGCTTAAAAATATCATAGGAGCTGGCATCCTTCTTAATTTTTCATCAAAATGCCATGCTGTCTTCGCGTATAAATTTTCTAATTCTTCATCAGTTTCATATTTGAGAACTTCTGCGACATGCCGAAGAATACTATTGACCTAAAATAGAATTTAACATCTAATGAATAATACAGATATATAAACTTTTTATTAGATGTCTATTCAAATAATAAATATTAATAATTCTAGTCGGCTGGGTGGCGTGGTTGGTTTGTCGCTGGCCTTCTGTACCCAGGGTTGCAGGTTCGATCCCGGCCCAAGTCGATGGATTTTCACGATGCAGAAAATCGACAGTGGCCATGCTGTATGATTATACAGCATGTAAAAGATCCCTAGGGGATGCTCTAGGCAAAATTAAATCCTAGTACACGTTCGCATCGTCAGAGTTCTGGTGCCTCCCTCTAGGGAGGAAATTGGGCATCAAAATTACCTGCAGCAATTGGTATCCGTCTATATGGCACCGCACTAAAAGAGATACCTGTTTTTGGTGATGTACTAGGTAGATTGATGAACTATGTTAATAACTGTTCATATTCTGCCATTAGAAATAAAATATTAATAATCTAGAATGAAAGTCTTTAAAAATAACCTACTGCTTTGCTTTAGCATATTTTTCTTCACACTTTTCCGACTCCTCTGAAGATACTCTTCTTTTGGATAAATCAATATAACCTAAAAAACAAAATATAAAATTTAATTGTTGAAATGAACATATTTAATTGTAAATGTCAACTAATTTCATTTAAAACTGATTAAAGTGCTACACTTAGCATTACAAATTAGTAAAAACAAGTTAAAAACTGACTTTTATTATAAGCATTTAGAAATGTTTAATTCACTAGAAAATATTTCAAGCACAACAATTCAATTTTGTACAATTGGAGTTCTTCATAAAAATAGAATTTAAAGTACTTCACATCTAGTAAGATTTTTGAATAGGTAATAACTGATTATAAAAACTGTCCAATAGAAAATTTCTTATTTAAAATATTGTGATACACACTTTCAAATACTTAATTAATTAAAATTAAAAATAAGGGTATTTTGAGGAATATTCATCTCAAATTTGCAAAATACACCAATTAAATCAAAAATCTTAAAATTGATTACAATTTTATATTAATCGTTTCGATATTTTATCTTGAGGCATGTATAAATATACAAGCACATGATATTTTTTCTGATTAATCGCTATCTAATTTAACTTCTGTGGCCCTGGAATACTTTTGAGTATACTCATACCAAAATTATGCATGTGTTAACCACTTTTATGTTTAAATACACTTAGTTTAACAAAGATTAGGTATAAGTCAATATTAACATTTTGAAGTATGATTACTTTAGTATATAGAAAGATAAATTTTATGAAAATATAAAGCAATATTTTTCTACCAACTAAATAATCTCATTTTTACTAGGCTCTGATTATATACAACAAACTAGAATTATGTTAATGAAACAATGCTAACAGAATGAGATATTCAGCTAGTAACTCTTTTTCAATGTAAAAGTCCCAAATTTCCTCTAAATTTACAAAATTAGCAATAAGTTTGTGATATTTCATGGGAGTATGAATTACCAGAAAGTAACAAATGCATTTCATTAGTGAAAGTTCAAGTTATGTGATAATGTACAATAACCTATGAGCTTTGTCTTGGCAAATGAAATAATGGTAGTATTAACACTAAACATACCAACACTTAATACATACCTATTTCTACCATAGCAAAACCTATCTTTTGACCAATTATGGTATGTTTTGCGTTAAAAGATATATTACAAGAATACAAATATATATTTTGATACCCATGATTATTAGATACTAGCTAGTAATGAGCTTTATTATGATCATTAAACGAATTAAATTTGTGTATTAAAATTAAGTAAGTATTTTCTTTAAGAAAATTGAAAAATTTTATTACCTTTATCTTTGTCAACTCTTATTACAACAACACATTCATCTCTACCAACACGAATCAATTTATTTATAGACCTGATACGTCTACGAGAAAGTTCTGAAAGTAGAATCATTCCTTCTATGTTGTTGTATTCCAAAAGGGACACATAAGCACCCATTTCAGCAATAGAATGCACTTTCACCATAACTACATCTTCCACTTCTGGATACTTTTGAGCATAAAATCGACACGATAGCGGCATCTTGATACAATTTTAGTTACCTGAAATATGTTAATTTTTGGTCATTGAGCCTTATTTTAGTTTCAAATATGGCTAAAAAAAGAATAAATGCAAATTTGTGGGAAAAAAACACAACCATATCATAAAGGAATGAAATTATGCCTATAGTCAAGAATAAGTTTTAATACTACAGTAAAAAAAAAGAGCAAGGATCATAATAATGCAACTTCTCCTTTTAAATACATAATTCATAAAAAAAAAAAAACTAAAATAGATTCTTGAATAAAAAAAAGGTACTTGCATATTATTGCAACAATCGCCAACTCTATTAATAACTCTCCAAGTTGGCAATCCTGATTTCCTATGTGTCGTACATGCTGAATTGGCAACTATTACATTTCATTTAATGTTGCCAATAGGTTACAATAATACGCAAGTATCAAAAAAGATTTTAAACAAATTAAAGGATAAATGAAATGAAAGAAAAGTTAACCCTTTAACTGTCACCGCATGTATACGTCTTTCAAAAATATGATTTTTCTTTGCACTGCTCTCATTACAACCAATCTAAAGGCTTTGGAATGCAATAAAATGAACTTGACAATGTTTGTGAAGGATTTACTTACATCAGAGAAAAATTTGCTTATTTGTGCCTTCTCTCCCCCTTCCCCCTCATACATCTCATACACATGTCTATGTGAAAATGGTGGCACTAAGGAGCAAATTGTGAATCAGCAGTTAAGGAGTTAAAGCACAATTAAAATAATATGAGCATAATTCTTCTTGTTGATATAATAAAAAGAATCACATTTTCTTCTATTTTTATGTAACATTTTCTAATGTTACATGGATAATGATTTGGTACTTATTGTTTATAGAAACCATGAAATCAAATATACATGCTGTTATTGTGTTCATAATGAATGCACCTTATCAGAAAATATTACCAATATCCATGTTAGCAATTCCATGGAAAAGTAGAAGCCAACCCACAATCCCTATAACCAATAATTGAAAGACTATGTGATTTTAGAAAAATTTAAAAATCACTTTTTCTGTTTCCATGCTGTTAACAGAAAACTGATTTTATTCAAAAATAACTCAAGATTCGAATGAATAACGGAGTATATAAAAACTGCAGATTACTTTAAAAATAAACATTTCATTAATTAACAGATTATTAATAACTTGGATTTATCATGTTTAAGTATATTATAAATCCTTCTCTGGTTACAATAATATTTAACAATAAAATTTTATTAAATCTCCACTTTGTGTTTTATAATTTTAATTTTCAATACGAGTAATTTTTAATATACACTAAAAATTTTTTAGTAGTAGAATATGGTATAAAAATATTCAGCCATGTTTTGGTTTTCCAAATTTTAGACAGTGTTTAAACATAAACGACTTTAAATGTTACATATATGCAGCTATATTACTTGATCAACAGAAATTACTTTTAATTATCCTAATAATAATATAATTAAGATTTTCAAAAGATATTACTTTTAAAAAATAACTAAACACTGAAAAATGTAAGATTATACGAATATAAAAAAAACAATAAATAAATTATACTGTAAATGGTATAAGTGAGTGAATGTTCATTAATGTTGTACTCTAAAGCAAAGCAAGGGTTATTAGTGATTGAACTCATACTTTTGATAGTAAAGTGTGACTAGGATTACACTAAAGCTGGTACCCTACTCTTTTAATTTTCATGTCATGCTAAAGAGAGGACTTTGAGCCACAAATGATTTAATGTGCATCAGCTTCTCTGTGTGATGGGTTTTTTGTGGCTCCAGAACTTGACAATGCTGATACTACAAATGCCAGGTAATAATAATGAACTTCTGATGTGATAGTTAGTAAACATTTAGTTTTTTATATTAATAAATGACATGCACAGAATGATATATTTTATTATGGTGAGTTTTTATTTACCGTAAAATCCGGCGCATAACGCGCACTTTGTACACAAAAAATAAGATCGAAACTTAAGGGTGCGCGTTATACGCCGGGTATAAAAACGATAGCTTTAAAAATAACGTAAGAGACGTGAGCATAAAAAAAAATACTTCTACATGTATCGAATCACTGTTATTTAAAAGAAACGACTTGTCTTGTGAACCAAAAGAGTTTATGGTGTTAATGATTGCACGAGGATTAAAATATATTAAAAATGAAATAAGTTCACATCCATTTCAGAAGGTGAAAATATTGAACACCTTTATTATTCCTCCAATTACTATATATTTTTATTTCCCTAGCTGGTTCTACAGTTCTAAGGCAAATAATTAAATCCATCATATGATTTTTTTTTTCATTGCCAAATACACCAGGATAAATGACTACTAATTTGAACTTAAAAATATAGACATAAGTTATTTCTATGACAAATAGAACTAAATACACTACTCCCAACGAAGTTTTTGTTGAAAGATTAATAATATATCCTAGCTCATCTGTCTTCCTTCATCCATCAACATCTATTACTACAAGTTGTAGTTCTAGAAGTATACTATTTTTTCAAAAGTCTGGGAAAATACCTCGAATAAATGATTAAAACATAAGAACAATGTATACAAATATTTCAGGTTACTTCGTAAGAAAGGGGGTCGCGTTATGCGGTGAATATACCTAAAAATTAAAAAATTCAGCTTGAAAGTATAGGTCGCTGCTTATGACCGGATTTACGGTAGCTAATACATAAAACAGGAAAATCAATTTTTTTAAATAAAATTTTGGTTTGGTTTTGGTTGAATTATGGCTATAGTTGTTACTTTTTAAATACTAAAGGTAACCCATTTTTTTCATAATTTAAAATTAAACTTATTTTTAAATGATTTATATTTATTTGCATTTTTCATGGAACAGTGAATTTTGGTACTTATATAATAGCGTCACCGCAGCAAAATTGACACCAGACGAATCGCACCTTGATATCAAAACAACAAAAATTGTAATGTGTTTTATACAAAAAAAAAATCAGTCAGATTGCAGCAAAAATTGGCCCAATTGCATGAACCTATTTGGCCATTTGTCATAATTTCCATTATTTGGGTCATCACTGTAGTTTGTTTTATAAATGTTACTACAAAATACACATATAACTTACTTCACCATAATACTGATATAAAAGTACAAATTTTTCGCATTACATAAATAAGTATAAAGATTTCTATAATAACCTACTTGCAAAGAGCCATGGATTTAAAATATAGAAACTAAGTAACAAACTAAAAAAAATATACAAAACATATTTTAGAAATAACTACAAAAAACACTCGGAGAATTTTAATTGCTAAAAATATAAAAGTCCCAAGGTTTTTCTAAAAAGTGAGCAACATTTAAATACATTAACTAAGTTTCAAAACAAATGCATGATACGATGATGCAATAAATATGATTGTACGTAATAAACATCACACTGCAACAAGAGAAAGTTATTGATGTTGGGGACCTTATGATTTTTATTTGTGGTCCAATAAGGTTTACCTCGTGTATTCACTATGAGATTCAGAAAATAATCAACTTTCAGAATTATCACAAACCATGGATCTGATAATAGACTTGAGATCTATATTAAACTTTATGTACAGCTGCTTATTGTTTCATATAAACTTTGGTTTAATAACGACTAAAACTATTATATTCGCGACTGTCATAAGTAATTTAATTTAAAGCAAATTTTACAAATTTAATTTTGTAATTTAAAGCAAACATACATTTGGGACTAAAAGAGGATCCAATCAAAGAGCATAAAAAATTTATCAGAGAAACGAAAAAATAATAAAGTTTCGAAGGTACTTACACACAAACTTTATAAATAATCAACAAAAGTTCAAGTTATTCAAAATATTATTAAACCGGACAGTGTGGCTATTAGAAAAAGCAGACAACGAGTTAACAGTTAAATATAAAGTGATCGGTTACAGTTAAAACACATTATTACCAATTTTGTTGACCCACGGCTAAACTAGAGATGCGCGCGTTTCTAGTTTAGCCATGGTTGACAGGTTCTAATTATAACGCTATTTTTTTTGCGAGTGAGTATTTATTAATGTCACACTAATAAGAAACACGAGAGTTATTGGTGATGGACCTCGTAATTTTGAGCTATGGTGAAATGACGAGGGTGATACTTCCGCTGACATCACTTCCTCCGAACTTCCACATCATGCCAATCGAGAGACTTTGAGATCCGACAGATTTAACGCACTTAATCCCCCTTCTCTGCACGATGAATCTTCAGTTGCACTGGGACACGAACTTTGAGACGCTGGCCTCGAGTCCGAGGCCAGAACCACTAGGTTACCTTGGCCATATTAGTTTTTTGTGATTTATTGTGGTCTCGACTATTATTGGCTTGAAAATATCGAATTGCTTTCGGTTTTCAATAAATTAAATCTACTTTGGGCTGCAATTAGGAACGAAGCCGGCTTATCCACTGGGCGCTTGGGGTGGGAGCCCAGAGGTCCGGGGCCCGGATAAGCTGGGCTTAACCAGATTTGCTAATTATAAATTTCGATCCACCAGTGTCGAGCGGGCCTGTAGATCTTCTGCGGCCAGGGCCCTAAATGAGCTTAAATTGCCACTGATTAAGAATGAGGGTATCAAAATGAGTCATATTTTTGACAATTTTCAGACAATAAACATATTTAACAAGAAATATATAAGATCTTATAAGTATTTTATAGCACTCAAATAAAAATAAAACATTCTATTGAATAAATCATTTTTAACTCCCTTGTTAGTTAAATTAAAAATAAAAATTGATGGATAAAAGTTGTAGTAGCTTAATTTTGGCGCGCCTTCAATACTATCAACACATAGAGAATAGGTACTGAGACACATCTATACTTTTTCCAAAACAGTAAGTAAGAAAAATCTCGAAAATTAATATGGCTGAAGACGAAGATGATCTTGATAACCTTTTTGAAGAATATGAATCAAATGCACCTCAAACAAATGAAAATGTTGAGAGCAATCAGAATGCTGAAAATGAAGCTGCAGCTGCTGAACGTGTACCAGTTCAAAAACGAATTGTTAAAAACCCGAGAGTGAAATTCAATCCAGAAAGGTTAGAAACATGTTTACATTATTTTACAAAAAAAATTAATTTGATAATATTTTTTAAAAGTTTTTATGTCTATCCAGATAGAGTTGTACTGGAATTTATTTTAAATTAGTGTTATTGTTCTGATTGTATTTTCATAAAACTGCAGGCATCCGAATGGAAATTATGATTGAAAAACCTACATTAGTATTAACACTGATTTTTTCTAAACTGTAATATCAAATTTGTTATACTTTACATTTTTTTGTGATTTATGTATTAAATACTGGCAAATACAAATATTTTTTGCCGTTATAAACATTTTAAAACTTTCAATATAGTTCTCTCCAAGTGTCATGTTAAGAAATGGCGATTTTTATCTAAATGTCATGGTGAGATATCGAATTCATTCTAAAATAAATAATTCCGAAAAAAGTACCTTGGCGACCTCTTTTAGTCACCAAAAGAAAGGACTGCGCCAATCCTATACTACACTTGAACCATATTTATCTTGGTGAAATTTTCAATCGTTAATAAAATACATTTTAAAGCGTTACATTAAATTTTATATACATGATTATTTTGGATGACAATACAATAATTTAATAATTCGAAAAAATTGATTAAAACTAATTATTTAAAGAATTACAAATACAGCCACATTGACATCATTTGTGGCAACTTAGCAACCATTTTGGCGACTTGTGTCAAAACTTGAAAAGGTTTTTTTTCCTTCGTGTTTTAAAGCATTCAGTTGAACTGAAATTTTATATACACGATTGTTTTGGATGACAATACGATACTTTAATGATAATTAATAAAAATTAATTACCACTTAATGTTATGATTCTGTCATGTATATACATATTTCTATTAATTGTAACTATTTAATAAAAAGTAGCTAAAATAAAATGTTTCTTTGTTTATCTAAGTAGAAATTTTCTTAAAATTTTTTTTTATATATATTACTTGTTTTTGTTGTTGAAATTCTGGTTTAAATGTGGTTTGTGGCATATTAGATATATTTTTAACTTTAGATATATTACTCTGAATTCTGGTAATTATTTTTTTTAGCTTAATGAAATTAAGATTTACTTTAGATCAGCTACAATACAGTCACACAAATTTATTAAAAACATTACTTACATCGATGATTTCTAGCTGGTTATATTTCGCATTATTAAGTACCTGAAAAATTAGGTTATAAAAAAATGCAGTCGACTAAAGGATACAGCTCTGCATTTGAGTAAAATTACTGTAAATACAAATCCTAAATGTAAAGCTTTCTTCCTTTTTTTTATAGTTTAATTCATATTAATTATAATTGAAAGTGAATGATCATAATTATATTTTTCTTTTTTTGTGATTTTTTTAGCAATTATTTAATTGCACAATAATCACTATTATAGATATTTATCAAACTATTATATACAAGTTCTAATTAAAAAAAATTAATGGTTGCTGAAAATTGACAAAAAATTCAATGATTGTACACTTAAAAATTGTTCCATATATCCGTAAAATCTAAAAACATTTATTAATATTGAAAGTTGGGTACTTATGTATTATTGCACCAATGCTAACTTTCAAGATTACTCACTAAGTTAACAACCTAGATTTCGTATGTGTCATGCATGCTGAATTGGCAACCACGTGCTTCCTTTCATATAATGTCGCCAATAAAGTTGAGATAATATGTAAGTACCGAAAGTTGTTATTAATGGCTGTAAATTTTTATTTGAAATGTTTTCTATGAATGAAATTTTGTTTTCTTTCCCCAGACTTTGTGGTAAGCGTGGAATTCCAATTTTAGCAAACCATTTTAAAGATGTGAAATTTAAAGGCAAAGGGCATGAAGTAAGATTTTTTTTAAGTTAATATTTGCTGTTTATAAATAAGAATCTTTTTAGTTTTTAAGTTCTTTTCTTCTGTTAACTGATAAGTAAAAACTAAATTATTTTTCATCACACAAGAAACTTTTTGTAAATTTTGTTTACACTATTTATTATCAAATTTTTTTTTTCATTATTTTTCAAAAATGTGAATAAATATTTAATGAATTGTAATTATGCTATTGTATTTTTTTAGTACATTTCATATTTCATTAATTACTGTAATGTTAATCTTAGTGATCAAGGGAAAAACTTGTCAGTGGAAAATATGCAATTTTCAAAACATTTTTTACTGTTATGTCTTTATATTTAATAAGTCTTACTTGATTTAGTGATAAATGAATTATGGAATTAATATTTACAGAAGGAGGATTTAAAAAAGCTATTGAATGTCTTGGAATTATGGACTCATCGTCTGTTCCCAAGCATGAAGTTTGAGGATTGTCTTCGTCAAATTGAAAAACTTGGCAAGAAAAGACCAGTTCAGGTAAAATACTCTTTGAATTGTACTTTAGTAGAAAACTCTTAATTTTGCTTAAATTTCCAAATGTAATTTTTAAAAAGGCAGAACACTTTAATTTTTTCAAGTAAAACACTTTTTATCGCTTTCAAGTTACAATTATAATTTTAAAGCATAAAACAGTGATTAAGTTGCACATAATTATAAGTCATTTATTGGACATAAATTTTGTAAGACTGTTGAAATTCTTTTTCTCAATTTTCAAAGACCTTTGTATTGTTGTTCTTGTTTCTGTTAATGAGTTTCAATTTCTGTCCATTCAACATTTTTTTTTTGATAGACTTGTCTTCAAAAAATAAGATTAGACATGCCCCTTCTAAATTATGATGTTGTACATGATGAAGATGAAAAGGAGGAAGAAAGAGAAAATGAAATGACTACAGAACCTCCAGCACAAGATGCATTTGATCAACTCTTCGATGATTACCAAGCATCAACTCAGCCTGGTGTATCATCAGAAAACCCACAAGTAGCAGGGACTGTTTTGGGTACTTCATTTGGCTCTGTAAGTTTTCTTCTGCTCAACTTATGATGAATGTATTTTGAATAAATCATTGTAATAAGTACACAAATTCATTAATTTATGTAAGAAATGGACTCATAACTAATCCTAATGTGCATTTTAAAAATTTGATTGATTAAATTGCAAAATATGTTTTTCTACATAATCAAAGAAAATAAAGCAATAGTTTTACATCTTGAAATCTGATTTTTATTTAAGATTCAAAAATAATTGATATTTACTAATAGAGATTAAATACTTAATATGTGCTTTTCATTTCTTAATAGAAATTTTTTAATAAACCCTGTCGCTTCCAATATTAGACTACATTTCGTGTTATTAATACTTTTAATAACTCATACAAACCTGTCAAAAGAAAGTGTGAAATCTATCAATAATATATTTGATTCCTTTATCTTAAAAAATATCAAGAATTTAATACTTGGGAAGAAATCTCTTTTAACTGTCAGGACATAAAACTGTTGACATACAAGCGGAATACTTGTTTTTTAAAATTCAAATCTAATTAAAACTTAATTTTTACTTCTTTAAATTGTATTGAAGCATATATATTTGTTTTACAGAGTTTGACTGAGGAGCAGAAAAAAAGGATGGAGTACAATAAACTGCTTGCAACTGAACGACGGAAAGCTAGGTTAGCTGCCATGCAAAACACTTTTTCTGATGGTGACAATACAGGAAATGAAGATTCAACTCTTCTCTTACAATCTAGTAATAGTGAATTTGATAGTGATAGAAACAATACTTCAGAGGCCTTATTTAATTCACAACCTTCCAATGATGAAAATAGAGATAATAGTAACGATAATTCACAATCTCTCTTTGATAATTTATTCAAACAGTCAGCAGATAAAAATTCTTCAACAAGCGATGAACTTAAATTTGAAAGTCATCCAATGATTTTAGATCATCCAAAAGATTCAGAAGAATTAGGACTTGATGAATTAATGGATTTGGTTGATGAGCAGCCAAAAGATTCAGAAGTAGATCTTGATGAATCAGCAGAATTAGTTGGCAAAGAGCAGTTAAAAAATTCAGTACAGGTAGGACTTGATGAATCAATACATTTAGTTGATGAAGAACACCATAAAAGTTCAAAAACACTTGGATTTGATAAATTAAAAGATTCGGTTAAGGAACAACCAAAAGCCCCAGAAGTAGAATGTGACAAATTAGGGGATTTAGTTAATAAACAAACAAAAGGCTCAAAAGAGTTGGGGCTGGATGAATTAATGGATTTGGTTGAGGAAAAACTACCAAATGATGGAAAAACTGAGTCATTAATTGTTGATAATGATAGTGCTTCTACATCAGATAAAATTCCACTTCTAGAATTTCAAACAGCTGTTACTAATGAAAACACATCAAGAGATTTATCTTTTAAAGTTATGAATCAGGATGAAGACGAAAGTTTTATTAGTGAGGAAATGTGAAGTGTCTATCTTTGTCAGCAATTACAATTATTGATGTAAAAAAAATGTATTTTTATGGATGTAATATTTTTTTAATCAAATTTATCATAACTTAAAGTAGTAATATACTTTTTTAATTATTAGAAACAACTATTTTTTTTAAGAAAATACAGCTTGAACATTACTGAAATTTATTTAAATTTAAATATAAGTGCTTATTGTAACATTTTTTATAATAAACTTTAAAATTTTGCTCCATTTCTATTATTAAAAATATAATGGTCATTGATTTTACAGTGTTGTAAGTAGTTACGATTTTGAGTAATTTATTTCTCTCTATGTTTTTCAATAAAGAAATTTATATTACAAAAAAATTTTCATGTATGTGATTACTGAGAATGGTATTTTCAAACCTGAGTTATTTGTGAAAGATAATTTAATACTGTGTTATTTTTCTAGAATGTAAATTAATAATTTTTTTATATCTATTGATTCACATTTGTAAATGTTTCAATTTTTCTGAATTCCATAATATGTTCAATTTAGGAACTTTATTTTTAAATATAAAATTATGAATTGCTATGTGTTTGAAAAAGAAAAGGAAAATTTAGTTTTAGTTCAATAAAAAGTCATTTATTCACTATGAGTGTTATTTAACCTGTAGCTATACATATTTATATGAATTATTTAAAAAAGATTGATTTTCTAATTATTGCAATTTACGAATAAATAAAGATTAATTATAAGAATTATTGTTTAAAGTATCTGAATCAAATATTTTTTATTACTGTTGGGTTTGATATTAATAATTTAGTAAACTCTTACTCTTTTCCCCTTTGTTTTTGCTGTTTGGAGTCTTACCATTTTATCCACTGCTATGGATACGCTGTGTGCCGGACTGTCAACCATAAGGAAAGGATAGTGGCCTGGTTTTGCCATTCTTGAAACTTCTCATTTCTTATCCTACAACATCACAGACTACCTACCCCTCCCCCCCCCTCACTTTTGTAAATAAGTACAGTAAATTAATAAAATTGTTTGCAATTACAGTATGCATTATTGCATGAATTGTTTTCAACTTAATTATCATTTTTTTCCATCGCTTATCGCTTCACTATCTTTTACTTTTAGGCAGCCTTATTCTTTGTTGAGTCACTGTCATTGTATTGGTACAACAAAGGTTTTCTTGAGCTTTGATCATTGCAAAATCATTAACCTTTTGAGGACGGCTGGCCGATATAATGGCCAAGAGAAATAGACCCTTAAAAGACGGCTCTGGCCTGTAGGCACGCAATGCTTTCCCCTCTTAACAGCTTGAAACGCATGAGGCCTATTACAGTCCTGGAACATCATTTGCTTGACCGGTTTCTTTTGTATTTAAAAGGGAGGACGATACAGTTCCCTCTTTCAATTGTATCTAGAAATCCCTCTTTTTCCCCTTATGCTTAAATTCTCACTAGCGGAGAGTGCATAGTTATTTTTGTAAGGGATTTTGTCATTTCGATTACTTAATCATTTCATTTTAAATTAATTTGATTCCTTTTTTTAAAAAAATGCCTAAACGTAAAAGAGGACTTACCACTGAAAAGATTCAGAAAGTTTTAGCTGATTTAGAAGAGAAATTTTTGATGATTCTGATTTTGATTGTGAGTTAGAAAATGAGGAAGATGATTTAGATCAATCTTTAAATTTAAAGCCAGAGGTTAAAGATGAGGTTGTCTCCGAAGAACAAAGTAAAATAGTCTGGGATGACCCACAACTAACCCATAAAGCTTACAATTTCACCTTTCACAGGGAATAATGTGATAAAAGGAGCGCTGTACCGTGTGTTTAAATGATTCTTATTATAATTTTTCATACTAAAGGATGACATTACATTTTTCTTAATGCATGTTTTTACTAATACACGCATAGCTCTCTTTATATGCATCTGCAAATCTAAAAATACTTCAGTTCTACATTTTTAATTTTTATACCTGTAAAACAACTTAAAAATATATTTGTGGAGAACTTTTAAGCAATTTTGCATTCAATTTTTAATGAAAATGTATGCATTATTTCACAATGTATTAATGTACAGAAACGTATTTTTATTGTTACCTTAATGCTATGTTTAATGAAGAAATTTTTTAAAAATTTTATATCGAAACATCAAAAAAAAAAAACCTTTTAAATCCTGTATAAACAACAAAAAAAAAAGAAAAGATATTTGCAACGACAAAAAAAATTACAGAAATATTCGTTACAGATTCTTAAAATTATCCATTTTAGTCCTTCGAATTTATTTATAAAATGCAAGAAACTAACTTCGACATTTTTTATTATGACAATTGATGTATAAAAGATGAGTCTTCGAAACAGAAACTATTAATTCCGATATTTTTCTTTCAAATTTGTAAAAACGTATATTAAGAGTTCTTCAGCATAAGAAAAATGCCCCGATTTATACAAAAACCTTAAAAGCAAAAATGAAATCCTTGCTTTTGTTATATATTATATTTTAAAGTTCTACAGTGTTGGATTTACTGATTAAAAAAAAATATAAAGTAAGTTTCCTTTATAATAAAAATTACAAAAAATTTTGCAAAATGCTCTAAAATCTATCTGAAAAATAAATATAATCAGAACGTAGTCTAATAGATAGTTATATTGAAGTAAAAAAATGTGTTTTTCTTTTTTTCCCCGCCTAGTTATTCGTGAGTCACACTTTTTACGAATGATAGTATAAAGAAAGGAGTGTTCGCGGGTGCGCTCTAAGGCTATTGAACGTTTGAAACTCTAAATACAGAATCAGATGGTTCTTGTTAATGAGCATGAAAGCAGGTTTTAAAATCTTTTATATCGACAAAGAATCATTGTCCCTCTTGATTATTGTTGATGCTTTAGTTCTACAATCATTTGACTATCATATGCCTTTTTTTGGTGTAATAAAACCTAGATATGCACATCTGCCTTCTTGTAAATCTTCCAAAGTTGCTTTCAAGTAGCTGGAAAACTATTCTTCCTCTTGTTGCCGTAATAAATCTTTAGAGAGTGCATTTCCTTTTCAATGAAATTGTAGTACATAGGATAAATAGAAACTATGCCGACCAAGCCCTTCAAGAAAGCTCGCTCCTACTTTGCGAACGTTATCAGGAGAATGAAAATAATCCTTCGGGGAACTGATATTGTGTTAGATTTTGAGAGATAAGGTAAAAAGCGCCCAGTCACTTAGGGGACTGTCCAAACGAAGCGGGGGGCGATATTCGAAACTAAAGTCTTCCTTCGTTTTGAAGAAAGTCAAAGAAAATTGTTGTCAGTTAAATATAACCCGACGGTGGAGTCTGTGCGTTAAGAAGGAAAGGTTTTGTAATTGTTTTGAATGTTGGTAGAAAGAGTTGGCTTCGTAGGAATGTATTGACTCTATCTTATGCACAAAATCACACACCAAAGTCAGTTCATTATCGCACAAAAATCAGAGCAGTAATCTTAGAATTTAAGCAATACTAGGCAATTCTTTTGAAATTTTAAATAAAAAGTAAGGATTATTCAAAGGCTTAAGAATATAACCTTTTTTACAAAAGATGAAAAAGTTAAGAATCCTCAATATGTTGTCCTTACTCGCAAAAGAAACAATTATAAATAAGAATAATATAATCCTTTTATATAAACAAGTTTACCGAGATACATGAAGCTCCTCGCGCGCGCGCGCGATGTTTGTAGTCATAATATTTTGTATTTGATATCAGCTTATTGTTTGCGTTTTACTGTCAAGTATTCTAAAAATTCAAAGCATTTTCTCTTTTTTACTAATGAAATCAATTTATTAATGTTGGAAAAAATGTAATTTGAAATTTCTAATGTATATTTAAAGAATTTATTTTTAGGAACACGAGGTAAATTGATATATTATTATTTCATTTATGAGTTCTATTAGAGTCAAAGAGTAATAAAAGACGGACCTCGTAATTTAAATGACTATCAAGTAACGAGAGCGGAGCTAGAACCCCCACTTCTTATTTCCACACCACGACAACGTAAGGATTTTGATTTAATGCGTATCAGCTCTGCTACACAATGGAACCTCTAATCGTGACCATTTTTCAATAAAAACATGTAGAGACTACAATGTCCCACAATTCAACAAGGGTCAACATTAATAGGCTTAGAATATTCACATTTTATAGCATAATGTGAAACACCTAACTGCTATTCATCTCATTTATTTGCCACAGTAAGTGTTTTATCATAATTTTCAGCTTATATAAAAAAAATTAGATCAAATTAAAATAAGATTTTAACTTTGAAAAAGGCTTGTTAATAAAATGTAGATTTAATCTTAGGATTCGTTGAGTACTATGAATTCTAATGTATCACAATATAATGGATTACAGAAAAATAAAAAATGACAATTATACATCAAATGTATCATTCCTTTATGGAAGATATTTACGAAAATTCTTAAGAGGATTTAAATTTTTAAGATTTTTCTGGCATGTTCTAAAAAAGAAAACAATTATAAATTGAGTAACAATTAAGTTTCCAAAAAAAGCATAGTTTATTTATGACAATATGTTTATTGACATGCAGATGCTATGAATACTTGCAAGAGCTTTTAAACTTACTTCATTATCGATTTGAGAAAGTCTGAACTTTACATTATAGCATAAAGAGACAGGATCATCAATTTTGCTTTTTATTTTATTTTGTGTTTTTGATTATAATTATGTGCAATTTTTATGATGAATCATATTATTTATTTCTTATTTCTAATTTGACTATTTTAAGTTTTAACACCAGGTGTGTACCAAACTCCTGCATTTAAATGAATTAAAAAAAATTTAAAACATTTTATAACTATTTTAATAAAATTTACTGAAAATCAAAATATAAATAATTTTTTCTTAAATAAAATTAATTAAATTTGGATTATTTTATTGTACCTTTTTCTACAAAGATATAAGCATTTAATTTTTTATGAAATGCTATATATTATCACCACTGTTTTGTGCTATTTTTCTCAACGCTCTTAATAATATTGAAGAGGAAATCTAGGTAAAAAGCAGCTTAAATTGTAAGGAAATATTTTTTTAAAAAAAAATGTAATAAATAAATTTTTTGAAGGCCCTGTTGGTATGGTGTGGATGTTGGGAGAGTGGGTTACCAGCTCATGTGTTGTCCTTGTCACTTGAGATTCAAAGAAAAAAAAATTGGTGAAACAGGCATGCTAAAATGTTACAGGAAAATGAAAATAGGAATATAAATTATAACAGTAGTAGTGTAAATTTCAGCACTGCTGTTTCTGGAATTAACATGAAAGGAATAAAACAATTTAGCCTAGGAATCATAAAAACACCCCTAACCATTTCACAAAATACTGTCATAAATAATGTATATCACAGGCAGCTTTTTCAACTGGAAAAGAAATTACATTAGCATTCATTGATGACAACTATCTAGATCAAACAAAATAGGCTTAGATTTGATCAAATTACTATCGAGGCAGAAGTGGTCTGGCAGAAACACATTCTGTATTTCAAGAAAAAGGGTGTTGAAATAACTTTAATATATATATAAAAGAACAACCAAATTCAACTGTTAATGTTTAGTGTAAATTGAAAATTTACCAGAACCAGAATAAATTACGTTATTATTGGTTGTTTGAATTTTTAATTCTCTTCATTGTGATATTTTTACAATGGATGTTCTTGCATTGAGACACAAATAAAAATTTCTTTGACTGTTTTTGGTTTTTAAAGGAATGGAAAATTTTACTTTAGTATAAAACTTTTATCGGAGTATGACAGTCTCTTGATCACGATCAATACTGGAGCTACCCCTCTTCCTTTCTAATATGTATGTAATGGCTCTTTGATATCTTAGTTTTCACGTTTCATTTACAACTTGGCTCTTCATTCGCACTTTTGATGCTAAACTGTATGTTTTCATAAAGGATATTATTACAAGAAACTAAGTATTTCTCAAACCTAAAAAAATATATATCTAAGGTTTAGATATATATGAAAAAACCAGGTGAAGAAAAAGTTATAAAAGAATTTACTTCCGTATAATTGATTCTTCAATCAAGGAATTTTCAGCAAGATTTTCTCAGTTCAAAGAATTATCGGGAATGCTCAAGTTTATTATGTACTCTGATGTGACTTCATTTGATAAAGTGAACTTGTCCCAATTCGAATGGTTGAAAATTGTAGAATTTGTAAAAAAAACTGATAGATTTCAAGTCTACTTCTGTATAGATTCAAAAATTTATAGAAACAAGAAAAAAGTTGGAATTGATTGTGTAGCATAAAGATTAAGAAGCAATATAAGTTAAAAAGCCAGTAACGAAATTTTGAATGCATGGAATTCGATTCCATATACATTTAACAGTTTGAAGAAGCTGGCTCATGCTATTTTAACCATATTTCCATTTACCTATGCCTACGAGTCATTATTTTCAGAGATGAATAACATTAAACACTCGCTTAGAAACCATTTAGGCAGATGCCTCCCAATCAGTATGCATTCTGCTAAAAGTAACATCTTATAATCCTAATATAAGATTTCATATAATCTGCTACAACAAAAGTCAACACTAATTTGAATTACACATATAACATTTACCGCTCTACAGTGCAAAATGTATTTTTTTTGTTGTAAATGAAGAGTTTTGAGTTGTTAATACAGCCACTGACAATAAAGTTCGGTGAATAGTCCTGTAACATCGTAAAATATTAACTAAAGTTACCTTTCTGCCCTTCGAAATAGTTACCTTCCATAACTATGCACCCCTGAGATCTGCTATACATGTCCTGGAAACTTTGCAAAAAGTCTTTTGGGATGGTGTTCAAAAGCACCGTCATGTTTCGTTGGATGTTAGGAATATCGTCGATATGATAACGCGTTTTTCTCATCCTTAAATACTGAGTAACGATTTGTCGCACGGATTCACGGTTAATCTGCGGTTCACCAGGTATTATGCGCACAGTTAATTGACGATCTTTCGTTATTAATTTCTTCACTTTCTCAATGTTTTCGTCTCTGACGGAGGTCGCCAGTCTTCGCTACGTGGGTTGACAGAAATACTTTTCCTGCTTTTCGAAAACGAACAAACCACTCGTACACACACTTCATGGACAGTGTTTGATCTTCATTAACACATACCAATATCGCATAAGTCTCTTCTGGTGTCTTGCAGGGCTTAAAACAAAACCTTAAATTGATCTTTTATTCGTTCATTTTCCTGTTCCCAGTTAAGAAGCACCATACTAAACAAGCACTTAGTAAAACAAGTCTTGCACGGAACACAAATGAGTCTCAACTGAGCAACGGTGAGGGCAGATGGTCAACACCTGCCGCTACGCATGTGCAGCGTTTTGTTTCACCAGTGTTGCTAGAGCGGTCGTTCTGACTTCATTCGCTGAACTTTATTGTCAGGGGTTGTATTTAGTTTTATTTTCCCAATAATCACAAGTCAAAATTACTTGATGGAACGTGTATACTTCATTGAACATTTCTTCAGCAAAAATGGTACATTGATCCATAAAGGTTCGCACACACAACCTTGGTCTAGGATGACTATTTGGAGAGAAATCTTTATAAACTGCTAGAATTTTTTACCCTGCATATAAATGGATGATGCAGGGAAGCAGCATTGGAGTCAACACATTCGGCAGAGACTGTGCCTTTCATTTATCTTACATGAAATTGCGATAACTTATTTGAATTGCTGTTGTGACGGCTCACGCGTCCTTTCTGTAACATAACCTCTGGGTTCTTTGACGGCCAAGATTAATGGCAAATCTTTTCCAACCCAAATCCAAGAAGTGAAATGAAAGATAGATGCAAATAAGATAGCCTTTAAAAAAGGGCAGAAGTTTAGTAAGCATGATGGCAATTTAGAGAAAGTTCTGTTAGGAAAAGGTAGAAGTGTAATTTGACGGCTTACCAAGGAATCACGGATTTTCAGCCATTACTACAAGGTGATACTATGACCGAGTCCAACAGCCTTTTCTGAAGGTGTTTGAACCGTTGCGTGGAATTCAGGTAGGAAGATTATTTTCCAAATTCTGAATATTATTAGATTGAGTAGGCGGATAAATAATTATTTAGATAGGATCTAATTGCGCGTCTGTTTTAGTTACGGCTACGTGTTTTGGTTTATTCTCATTAAATAAGTTTGTTCAATATAAAAAGTAATTTAAGTTAAACTCTAATAAAGTCATATTAAGAATTCAATATGTCTCTTCATTTCGAGAATCCCACACCTCTAACTTACGCTGACCCACAAAGATATGGTCGACAAAGATCGACCATATCACACTGTGTTCAACATCTGTGTGATTTTTGAATCTGTATCATTGTAGATTCGTACGGTGTTTTTATCAATTGAAGACGATTTATTTCAATTTGAAGATGATTGACAGTAGTTTCTAGAAAGTAACAAAATAAATTGAGATTTACTCCGGAAAAAACTACCCATTTGCTGCATGAACATTTCCTGCATTAGAAAGGTGACCAAACCCCATAGCAATATATGTTCATGAAAATTTTAACTTTCATTAAGTTAAAGAACTTTAACTTTTTCTGGGTACGAGACATCAGATTTGAGGAATTTATTTTTGACGCGAAGACTTGTAGAACTCAAATTTCGGGACATAGAAAAACAATTGTGAAGTGATTGTCGATTCTAATTCAAATAATTCTGCTCGCTAATAATAATAATAATAATAAAAGATCAAATCTCTATGGAAATTTTTTCACATGCAAAAAATGGAATAAATCTTCAAGCGTATTTCTTAAAGCACCGAAATTTAAAAAAAATTATACTAGGGGCCTTAGATTGCCCGTCACTGGAAAAGACACAAAATTGATTTACTCAATGAAGGCCGCCTATAGGAGGTATTGCTATTTTATTTATTATTCATTGACATCAGTAGCGCACACAGGAATTTTTCAAGGGGGGGCCGGGTCGAAAAATTCACCATTCTTGTATCATGCTCCTTTTGATTTTGTCAATTTTCGGGAACAAAACACAGTAAAAAACTATATATTGAATAAATAATTAGCATTAATTAATAAAATTAATCATTAATAGCAAATATTTAATAAAATTTTACGTACTATATACTTAGAATTATAATCAATCGGAAAAGCAGGGCTTTGGGGGTCGGGCCCAGGAATCCCCCTCCCCTTGTGTGCGCCACTGATTGACATCGATCACTTGAGTTCAGAAATAGGTTAGGCTGCTGCACAGCCGCTTCTGTATCTATGTTCCTTTTATAATAAATATATTCCGTTTACTTTGAATAGAAATTTGTTTTATTATTCCTTTCAGGTTCAGAATGAATACAAGAACGTACAATGAAAGAGAAAACGTTGTAATTGAAAAAATCATTGCCTTATACAATCATGTCCATAAATTAAGGATAATGCCAGCTCCGGAAAATAAAGGTTCAGAAACACAAAACAAACGGGACTTATCTATTAAGCTCGTTTATTAAACAAAAGAAAAAGAAAAGAAAAAAAGATGGTGTATGCATGATACCATTAATAAAAACAACGATATTTGTTCCTGGAGCAATTACAAAAAATACTCTCTTTACAAAAATTTTAAAATTACACGGTTGATATGTTAATTAATACATTGTATATGTCTACCATGTGATGAAATACAGTTCGTACAACACCTAGACATGCTGAATATTAAATTATAAAACTGATCTTGGGGAAGAGAACTCCCCTCACAGGAAGCAATGCTCTCCGAAGTTTCGGTACACATGTAGGAGGAGGAGGTTGAAGTGCTGAAACTCGTTGGCCAAGCATGTGCCACACGTGCTGTGCCGGATTCAAGCCAGGTGAGAAAGCTGTCATCCATAAACACAAATCCTGTACTCATGGCACCCCTAAAAAACGTAAATATTGTTTCAGAACGATGACCCTATACATTTATCCTGTCGTAGTTCCGATTTGAACATGCAGATCTATTCTGAACCCAGTAAAGTTTCCTCCAAACAAGCAATCTTACACCGCCATAACCGTGCAGTTCAATGATGTTGCCTTGGAGGTGACAAGTACCTGGCGTTTTCCACATGAAAGTTCAGTGTGACTCGTTCAACCTAAACCTAGACTCGTCGGAAAACATCACGCATGCCCACTGTGACGAAGTACACACACACACACACACACACACACACACACACACACACACACACACACACACACACACACACACACACACACACACACACACACACACACACACACACACACACACACCTGCATGTTCCCTACTCCAGGCTAATCATTGGAGACGGTGAGTTGCCGTGAATGGACCATATCTGAGAAGCCCACGAGCATATAGATCAATATGTCCCAAACGTCTGTTCAAGGTTATTTTGAAACTGTCGTACCACCTGTGGCTGCAGATAACTGACGAGACAGGTAGGATGCTCTAGATTTGCCAAACATCGGTCTTCATGCAGTGTTGCAACTCGGGGTCGATCTGTATTGTAACGTCTACTGCCATTTCCGTCATCTAGGAATTGTTGCCCATAGCCTAGAGCCCTAGCCCATTTTGGGTAATTCCAAGTTCCTCTTATTACTTAAGTACGTTTATTCCATTCTACCCTAATTTTACAACATATAAAAAACCTCCTCATGCTTCCTCTGAGTCAAAAGTATTAGGTTGTGTCACTGAGTAGCTTGTGAACAATTTTACTTCTTTGCCACCATTCCTTATATACCCTTCTTTTACACTCTCGTCATTGTGACGTACTATCGGTGTCAACTGGTGGCTTCCTGTAATTTGCATATTATTGTTGAGGATATGTGGGATAATTCTACTAGTGAAATTTTTAGTCTAGGGTTCAAACTCCATGTGATTCTGAATTATGTTTAATGTATGGACATGAGTGTAGCTAAAATTGAAGAGGGGGGGGAGAGGGAATCCATTTTAACTAAGGCAGTAGATTATATGAGTAATTGTAATATAATTTAAATAGGTGCGCTGTCGTTAAAAGAAATATGTTTCCTCTATTTCATACAATCTACTCATTAAAACAGGAAAAAAATCGATTTAAAGTAATATTAATCATACATTAATTTTAATTATTATTTAATATTTTTTCCTCCACCAGTAAGAGAAAAGAAAATTAAACGAAGAGAATAGAGTGGAGGGGGGAGGGGAGTTATAAATTTATTCTTCACTTCTGTGACGGCAAAAAAAAAAAAGGTGTATTTATCGAAAGAAACGGCTTTCATTATTTTAAAAGATCAATATGAATAAAGATTATTTGACGTATAAAGAACATAAAATTCTTCAATTTAGAAGAAGAATCTTGACAAGCTGCACTTCAAAAGCCTAAAAATAAACCATATTTAACAGGTGACTTTTACTGTTTTTGCAACCTTCTTTTATTACTGCACAGATAAAATGTGGCCCCTAACGGGAAAAAGATTCCACAACTCTGTAATAGATTCTCTCAGCGGATATTTTGATTTTTTTGCGTCTTTTTTAAAGTTGTTTCAGTGGTTTTCTTTGTTTTTGAAAATGGGATATATCAGCAGTGCCTGGGGTAAATGAGACTAGTTAAGATGCCTAACTATTTGCAAAGACATTTTTTTTCTAAATTTTGCTGAATTTCTAAATTTCATTCTTTCATTTTTTTTCTAAATTTTTTATTTAATTATAACTAAAAACTAATAAAAATAGCAAAAAAAAATTCTTTTAATGTATTTTTTAATTCCTACTATTAGCTCACACTCTCTATATATTTATTTATTTATCTTCGTGGAATTTTCAATTGTTAATAAAAAACATTTTAAAGTGCTCAATTGAGCTGAAATTTTATATACATGATTTTTTTGGATGATGATTAAAACTAATTATTTAAAAAATTACAAGTACAGCCACGTTGGCATAATTTTTTGCGACTTAGCGACCATTTTGGCGTGTCAAAACTTGAAAAGGTTTTTTTTTTCCTCACATTTTATTTTAAAGCGCTCATTTAAGCTGCAATTTTCTATACACTATTGTTTTGGATAAAAATACGATAATTTAATTATAATTAATTAAAATTAATTGACTGAAACTAATTATTTAAAGAATTACAGATGCAACTCACGTTGGTTTCATTTTTAGCGATTTGGGTCAAAACTTTAAAAAAAAATTTCTCACATTTTAAAGCATTCAGTTGAACTGAAATTTTATATACACGATTGTTTTGAATGACAATACGATACTTTAATGATAATTAATAAAAATTAATTACCACTTAATGTTGTGATTCTGTCCTATGTATATAAATATTTATATTAAGTGTAACTATTTAATAAAAAGTAGCTAAAATAAAATTTTTCTTTGTTGATCTAAGTAGGAATTGACTTAAACAAATTTTTTTATATTACTTGTTTTTTAATTTGGACAATTTTAGGTTGAAATTAGGTGTTATTTGCACGTTACGTAAAACACAGTAAAATAAATTCTGATGCATAAAATTTTAAAAAACACTTATAATTTTATTCAGAAAACAGTTACTAATAAACTGATCTATTATCTTCGAAAAATTTTAATTTATCAATAAATCAGAGGTCAAAAAGTGGACAAGATGTAAATTTTTCAAAAAATTCACATTTATCACACAGAAAAACAATCATAAAAAAGGTAAACAGGCTGTTTTTTCTTAATCCCTATAATACAACATACATACTATAATAATGAACGATGATACAAAATTTCAGATTATTATCTACAAAACTTTTTGAGATATCATGCTTACCATGTTGTAAAATATACAAAAACCTGTTTCAGAGAAAAATGCATTTAAATATTTGAAATTCAAAAATTTAAGTTATACAGATAAAAAATTTTAAAACTTTCTATATTAAAAGAATTAACCGGTTTCAAAGCACATATCAATATTATATTCATTCTTCAAACTTTTATTTTTTTATATTTTTAACAATTTTATAGTGTCAAAAATCTTTTTCTTAACGTCTAAGTACGTAGTTTTTGAAATACAGATTAGCCATATAAAAAGCACATTAGAAAAAAATATTGCATTAAAAAATAAAAAAAATTACATAGAAAAACAAATATATATTCTTCCATGGTATTTCAGAAGTTAAGAAATATTTAATACAAAATATATTTGTATTATTTTAGAAGTAAATATTCACGAAAAAGTTTGTAAAAAAATATTGTTTATCACAAAGGTTATCATACATTAGAGTAAAAATCATGCGAAGAAGTACTTTAAAATCCTCCATATGAATATACTAAGCCTTCTGTTTTTTCATCATTAGTACTTTTTGTTTTTCTTGCGGCTTTTCTTTTTTTTCGAGACAACTTTGTTAGTGGTAAAGAGTGTTTTAAAGATGTTGAAATCCGTTTTTCATCAAATTTAATCAACTCTCGTGTAAAACTTTCAGGAAGGGATGTATTTACATTTTGAATTACAGATAATATGCCAGCATATCCAGAATTAAAAATTATTAGTGCTAATAATGTACCCAAACGAAATGTTTCCAGCCCAGTAAATAAATTTTTGGGGACAAGATTCCACAAAATGTTGTTGTAACTTTCATTACAATTTTGTGCCTTGCCATGAAGACATTTTTTCAACAAAATTTCATTACACAGTTTCAGATATGTAGGCTTTATCTGGTTTATGATTTTATTAGGAAGAGAGAGTCCTAGTTTACTTTCTTTGAGAGGACTCCCAGCTGATTTTGCCCTTTGATAACAACACCCCAACTCTCTGATCCTTCAGGATACTGTACATGCAATGAATTGTTTTTACCAGATACACAATGGAAAAATGCAGCTATCACATTACTCATCATCTTTTGTAGATCACCTACAATGCTTCGGATAGCTATTCCATAATAGTTCTGGATTCTGTCAATTAATTTTTATCAGTTAATTTATTTTTCCCTCCCAAACCTTTCATTATTTTTTTAACTGACGCAACAGCCCCCTACACGTTTCCGCACATGTCCTATACATTCGAGTTTGGTTACAGAATTAGTTCCATAAAAGTTTTTCACAGCTTCATACTCTTTCGCGTCCCCATCTCCTTAGTATTCACTGTACTGCACATTTGTTACATTTGATCCCTAAAATATACGGTAGGCTCCAACAACCTCCATGTTCCCAGCGGAACCTTTATAGTTCAAACAGGCATGTTTCGATGGCTGGCTATTGCCTTTTACACATATGTGGCAATATTGCGTCATCATTTCAATGGCCAAGATTTTTCCGGTGTCAACTGATATGGCACTTACACAACCATTCAAAGATGAGTAGCCTCTGCGTTGCCAAGTACCATCAATAAATATTCCACACTTAGTGAAATTATTTGAGACTTTGATTTCACCCAAGGCAGCGTTGATGTTTTACTGAGCAACGCGTTCAGTTACTTTCAACTTTTTCCTTTCTTGATTGCGGAAAGTAAGTTTTGACAAGAGAGGTAAACCAAGGAAAGCACATAACTTTTTGCCAGATGAAAACCCCTTCCCGATTATTCTTAGCCCCAAACAATTGAAGAGTTTAAAAGGCAAGAACCATTCATCTTCTCTGTAGTAGGGAAAGCTTTAAAGAAGGAGCAGTATTTACACTTAAGGTTCATATTTGAGCGTAATCCACTGACAGAATCTTCTATAAGTTCCAAGCCCTGAGAATAACAATCAGGGCAACAAAATATGGCAAACAACGAAATTAAGTTTGTCAAGCTGACAATTCTATTGCCTTGACAAGTTTCAAACTTGTTTTCTGAAAAAATTTCCAAACTTTTATTGCTTTATTCCAATTTTTTGGCACTTTGGTATTGGGCTCAGACGTTTCATCATTCTCATTAATGGTAGCACGAATGGTAAAACGATTTCTATTAAATCGGCGCTTCTTAGATCCTCCCAGATCTTCCTTTAGCAATAATTAATCAATATTTTGTGTCTTTAAAAAGATAGTTTTTTTAATATAATATATCAAAATAAGTTAAATGTAGAGCGAAAAAACGAGTAGAGCTACAACATAAGCAAATCGAAAAATAACAACAAACCTGTGAAGTTGTTGCCAAATTTTACTAAAAACTATTCACTAATGTTTAAAAAGATATCACCATATCCAATATTAATATTATATATATATATATATATACCTTAATTAATATTTTATAAATAAATTCAATAAAATTAAAAAAAAAAAGTAAAAATCTTTAAAATTGAAAGTACTTCCGGTTCGTTTTTGTCGTTCTCACTTGACATAAAAATTGCTAAAACTTCGCAAATAATTGGAGTACAAACAAAAGTAAGGTATTTTTAGAAAGAAGAAAGTTCAAATATTATTAATATCAAATAAAAGGGGTTTTTTTGTCATTTTCATCAAAATTGACGATTTTGCACTAGGTACCTTAAGTAATAAAGGGGCGTACGGTCATGTTAGTTATGATGAGAAAAACAAACAAACAAGAATCACCATTTTGTAGCTGCACAAAAAGATTGTGGTCCGCTCTTCTTTCTCTTAATAACCAATCAATTTCCATAAAAGTATGAAAATGGAAGCCATTTTATGTACTTTAAATAAAATCATCAATGTAGTCTGATATGTACGTTACGGCCAAAACTCAAAGTTCGGCCAGTTCGTGAATTGGCTGGCCAAAATCCGAAGTACTTGCAATTAATATTGTATATTCTACTTTGGCAGGCCATTTCGCGAAGTGGCTTGGAATCCTTGGCCTAAGTCCGATGTGATAACGGTAGATTGACCGGTAGTCATTTTGAAGGGAGCAAATCTGATCTTCTTCACGCTATCGCTTTATTACAGCATATACGTTCAATGAATAATTTCTATTATGGCTCTAATATGAGACAGAATTACACGAGATCCACATTTTTATACATTACAAGTTTATTTTTAACTCAGAAGTGCCACTTTGTAACGGCTCTATCTGCGTCCTTCCGATTAACAAGTCCTCTTAGGAAATCTTTGGTCTTTTAAAACTATTTTATTCGCAACGAACCCTCTGAAGAAGAGAACGTGATTATTTAAATCAGGTCTATTATATATAGTCTAGGTTTTCAAGCTAGAGGGAGAGAGAAGTGTGAGAGTTGGGATAGATTGCTAGCGGATCAGATATTAATCAAATTGAATGTATAACGCAGATATTTGATAAGGGTAATTCTTAAAGTGACGATTGGTCACTGGAGATTAGATAGCTAGGAAAGTAGTATATTCCAACCAGAAGTAAGTGCACTGATACTTCGCGTACCTCGTTTTTTTCTACGTATTGCTTCAATTGGGCGTATCTCTCAATCTAGATTGCTTGAACTTGTGTTGTTGATTGTGTGACACATAAATTGAGTTAATTTTGATATATGACTAGTCTTCCTTCCTTTCCTCCCACATCTCTAGGCGTGGATCAACAAGGGACCTCACAACTTATATTTGAACTCGTTTCTGAAACAATTGTACTTAAAAAAGAACAGTACACAGAAGTATTCATTTTTAAACACTTCACTTTTAACAATGTGTAAAAGAATCTGCTCTTGATTTCTTTCTTCCTAATTTGGCCGATCGTCCCCAGCCACTTCGCGAATTGGGCGGCCAAAGCCCGAAATCAAGAAAAGATCGGACATTGGCCGGTAAGTTTACAGCGATGTTGGCCAAAACACGAATTGGCCGTAACATGTACATTTTTATTTGGTTTAATAAATATATATATACTTTTTCTCAATCCATTTCGACTATCACATGTATCAAATGATGTATTTCTCATCATTTCCAAAACGTATACAATGCGTGTTCTCATGTTGTAATTAATTTTCAGCATTCCGCTTGCGATCAGCACGGTCGAAGATACAATTTGGTCAGAGGTTAAGTTAACATTAACACGTGCAAGTTGTTAACAATTGAAAGAAAATTTAAATGGTTGGTAGTATTACATACTTATGTTTTAAAGTATAGATTGTAAAATAAAAAAAAATTAGTGTTAGAACAAAACCGTACTATCCATAATTGACACCAGGAGGAATTTTAAAAATCTCCTTAAAAATATTAAGGATCTAAAGTGTAAAAAAACTGTATACCAATATGGAATTTACGAATGAGATTAGTTGTTTATGTTACTGGAATAGTTATTTGTAAAAATAAAGTGTTGTAACAGAATAATAGTGGACAAATGTGTAAGGAAAATCGCTGGAGTATTTTTGTTACAAAAAGAAAAATATGTGTACTATATAAATTTTGCAGAACTTTTTTTAAAGAAACTATTTTGCATCAGTGACTTTTGGACGCGAAAAGTACTTTAAGAATAATCACTTTTGATCTTTAAGGTATCCGACTACGTTCGGAACCGTGATTTTGCAAAAGCGTGTAAATGGATAATATTTATAATATTTAGTGTCACTTAGATTAGAAAATGTATATAAAATTATTTTAAGATTAGTATTACAATAAAAAATTATTTAAGTACAATATTTTGACAAAAAATGAACATAGAATGACCCATTTTCAAAATATTCCCCTTTTGTGAAAAATGCTTTTATTATATAATAATATTTTGCCTGTATATAGCTCAGACCTCTGTACAGAGGCTGAACTAGAATTTTTGAAATATATAACTTAGAAGTGGGTTTATCCATGTTTTACGATAACAGAGGGGAGAAATTTTAAGAAAAAATTGTCGATAATTATATTTCAATTGGTTGTAACTATGAAAATAATGTGAATTCTTCAAAAATCATAGTTGAGCCTCTGTATAAATGTCTGAGCTATACACAGGTAAAATATTATAATAGAAGCATTTTTAACAAAAGGAGAACATTTTGAGAAAAGGTTATTTTTAAGTTAATTTTTTGCCGAAATATTTCATTTAAATACATTTTTTTTGTCAAAATGTCCTAAAAACAGTTTTATACATGTATTCTAATCTAATTGATACTAAATATCATGAAAATTATCCATTTATGCGCTTTTTTAAAATCACGGTTCCGAACGTAGTCGGATACCTTGAGTGTAAAATACTTTTTATCATTTTATACGCAGACAGTGGATGTATATCTGGAAAGTACGTAATTCGGTATTGGACTTAGTGAACGAAAGTGTTTAGTTCATTATCTTCCTTAAGTTATAGAGTCCAGGTGAATATTTTCCACGATTTTATTTCTAAATGTCCAGAAGTCCCATTATATGCTCACAAAAATTGGGCTAAATACTCTTTCTTTCTTTTTTTTTTATTTAATTTCAAAATGGAATATTCTCCATAAATAGAGGAATTTCAAATCCTCTATTTATGGAGAATAGAAGATAATATTAAATGTAACAAAACGTAATAAGATGGATTTTGCCGCACTTTGATTGGTTGTTTATTCATATCGCGTTCAATAAGCAACTCAAGGAGCATTGGCGACGGACCTCGTAATTCTGAACCAGGGTCAAGTAACGAGAACGCCATCTGTGAAGTAACACTCCACTCTTCAAATGTCCCCATCAATTCCTTGCTTCAGCTCATCTACAGGGCGAGTCTTAAGTGGAACCAAGGCTTGAAACTAGGACTCGACAGCAGCTTCGTAAGCCACGAGATTTGAACCACGATCACACGGCTACTTCTAATAATTCTTTATATGGTTTTTACAATAAATAAATAAAAATAAAATAACAATCCACGTGTTTTGACCTTATGATATTGGTGACCTTTGGCGAATTATAGGCTGAAAAATATCGCCAAAGTGTCGTATATAGGTTACATTCCCATATCCAAAGATAATTAAATACACTCATATCCAAAATTAACGCCACAAACATAAAATCTGTGAAAATTGTTGAACTATTTTAACGGGTCTATCCGCGAACTTGTAACTAATTCTCTTGGGGTAAATTTATTTTCTCTTAACTGTTGTTCTATTGAAAACTTTCTCCCGAAGAAGTTTTCATTCATACAAATGAATGGTTCTGTTTAAGCACTGGCTTTTAGATACGCGAAGTTAGTTGAGTGTTTGTCGATGAGTAGTTTCTGTATAATTCATTATTTCTAATTGACAATTAAGTTATAAGATAGAGTTTAATGATAACGACCGGAGGTCGTACAACAAACAGAAGTAAGATGAATTAGACCGTAGAAGTTCAAAGTGTTCTAAGAATAAGTGAATTAGATTATACTCAAATATTAAGTATCATTTTTGCCTTGTGATTGCTCTTATAATTGGTAGTGTTGTGAATTTCCTACCCTGAGTTGTTCGATTTAAGTTAAAGAAATAATAAATTTGAATTTGAACTGGTTATGGCTGATCTTTACTCGAAACCCCAAACACCAATATAACTTCAACGAGGTTATTACACTATTATCTGAGCTGCCAAGAAATTTGGCACAGAGAGACGTATTATAATGTCAGAAAGAATAAATGAAGTTAACAATATGGAAAAGATTTTAATTGTAAATTAAGATACAGGTCATATCAAAAAGAGAGAAATTAGGAATCAAAAATAAAGTTTTTATTTCGGGAAAAGAGTCTGTCTAATATGGAGTGTGACCACTGTGAACTGTTATAAAGTCTCAAAACGAGTTGCCATAATGCTTATGAGAGGGTCAATAAGTATTTGTGGCAACAAAGCCCGTTTTTCCAAAAGCGTGGCTTTTAATTCCTGGGGATGGGGGGTCCTGGGAGGGGAGCTACTCAAAGAAATTGCTTTTCCTAGACCATCCCAAACATATTCAATTGAATTGTGATCCGGATATTTAGAGGATCAATCCATAAGGCGAATATCCACACCTTCATGAAATTCATTAACAATATGAGTTCTGTGTAACAGCGCATTATTATCTATAAAAATGTAGTCCGGGCCTCATAGCACCCTGAAAATCCTCTAATAGTCTTCCATGATCTCATTCCTATAGCTCTGGGAGTTGACAGTACCCACACTGAGAACATACATTAATATACGACTGCCCAACATTATGACGCCACATACAAGGACTCCTTTGCCACTGTAACGTTTCCCGCCTCCCAGCTGTGAGTCGGCCTCTTTGTGGAAATAATCATCACGCGTGCATCCTACACCTGCATCTCGAAAGTTATTGTGGGGTCTTCTTTAGACCTCCCCGCAACCTCTTGATCCAGGAGGGACACCTTCCCGCCACTAGCAGGATGTAACGAGATGCTAAAAAGAGGCACCAGCCCCTGATCCCCGAAGCAGAGAGAGAGAGATGCTTTGAACCTTCGAAGGGAGCAGACGCACGAAAGGGAACTCTCCTCTCACAAACCACTGTTTTGAACTCTAATAATCTTTTAATAAGTTAATAACTTCAATGTATAATCTGTAAATAATAGATGTGACGTAAATAAACTAAATTTTAAAAATTAATCAATATCACGCTACCGTTATTTATCTCAAACGTCACACTACCAAATCTGTCGATTTTTGTTACGAAGGAGGGATGAAAGCGAGCTCCATTTTCTTTCCAAGGGAAGACTCGACGAGAATCACTTTCTCTGGTATATTTCGACTTATCATTGAAAAGAACACACCACCATTCTTGATGTTTTCAGCTCCACAATATCTGGTCTTTCCTGCTGGATGCAGTCAAAGAGACGTACCAGACTGGATGCCGGGCGTAAAGGCTAGTCAATGCAAGAGGGCTGTAGACTGTTTGTCTGTAAATTATCCTTCCTAACAGCATCAAGGTCACAAGCAAGCTGAAGAACCGGTGTCCACCTATGTCGCGCGCTTAATATGAAGTAGAGATCCTGTGCAGATGTCGATGCTATGTGACGACCTTGAACGACCTTCATGGTAACATTTGTTTGGAATTCGTTTCATAAATGGGTGACCACTTTCGGGCCACCTGTAACCATCAAGCCATTTCCTTTTGAGGTTGGCCATCTTTAAACCTGTCAATGGCTCTCCATCTCAAGGAATCATCTGAACGATTACGAGGTCATTCTCACGGCAAACAGACTAACTTTTTTTTTTGTTTTAAAGCAATATTCATAAAACTGGATGCAACATTCCCATGTGCTTGGACGATCTCAATCCAGTAGTTCTGCAAAAAGTAACGCTAAACAACATCTTTTCCTAAACTGGAGGTTGATATTGTACTAACCATTCTTCAAAATATATAAAATACAAATTCTATAAGTTTTACTGGAGGTACTGTAAAATTATGATGAAAAACATGTTTGTGACCTTAATTTTGTACATGAATATAAATTGCCATACTCGTAAAATAATTGGCCATTAATCTCTGGCATTTATTTAGTCTCTCTCTGGGGATAAATCACTGCAATTGAGTTAACATACAAGCTGGATCAATCCTAGGGTGTCGGCCGCCTGTGTGCAAAGGCCTAATGTGCCGCCCCTCTACAGAATTTTTCATGTACCTGTACGAGAGGGAAAAGTAAAACATTAATAATTATGCAGATAGGCACAAAATTCATTTCTTTTCTCTATTTTGTTTTTCTAAATTGTAACGCTATTATTCAATTGAAAACTTTTAATTTCCCCAAATGTGCATCGAATTGAAACACCCCTACATCTTAGGTAATACAACTCGTATTAACCATATTAGCATATTCGTTATTAACCATATTTCGTAAAGCAACTTTCTCAAAAATCAATTTTTGAGACATTTTTGTTGAAGATCGATCCACAATGCGCCACCAGTGCCGCTGATAAACAAGACCTTTTCTATTATGGTATTGCCGGCTCTGCCACGAATTTTGCTATCAAATAAACGATGTGTGTAAAGAGTAGACATTAATGGACAATGTACCAACACATTACGCACTAACATTCTATTTTTCTTAAAGTATGCCATACTATCGGGAAATCGGGACTTAGTTTGATTTTTCCATAACTATTTAAAATTCAGTATATTTATTCGACTTATTATAAGTTTTATTTTGAGAAATTCGCAAAAATTTTTGCTTGACTGACAGAATTATGCGCCGCCTGCGACCGCCCCTTGTCTTAGCCGTCCGCGTGTAGTATAAGAGCTGCACACCTGGTGGGATCGGCCCTGTATAAAAGTCATCAAAATAACATTCTCTATTATTATCTTACCTATCAAAAAGATTCCATTTTTCTTAAGCAGCCGTTATTAAATAACAAGGAAATGCATTTAAAATTTAAGATAATTTATTTACTTAAATTTTACTATTGTAGTAGTATTGTCCTCTTAAAAACAGTTAAAAAATATGTGGCATGGTTGTGGATCTATTCGCGATCCTTCCACTAATCCTCTTGGGAAATCTTTGGACTATCAATTCGCGTTATTCACAACCAACCCTTTGGAAGAAGAAAGTCGGGATATACAAATTAAGTTACTATATATAGTCGAAGTTTTCTAGCTTGAATAGAGAGTAGGAGAGGAGATAAACCAGAAATCATGTGAGATTGTTACTGACAAGTATCATTATTGTGAATAAGTACACATTAGAAGAAGGATTTAAAGGGACGATTGAGATCACTGAGATTAAATTAATATTAGATTAAATTGAATAATAGATTAGATCCTATATGAAGTAAGGACAGAGTTTGATAGTCTCTTAATCTTTAGTGTATTTCGTCGTTGTTTCACTTTCGCGGTTGGCACTGAGCCATTCTCTTACTGTTATTAATCAAATTTGTGTCGTTATATTGTAAGATCAATAAAAAGATTGATTGGATTATGGCGAGTGTTTCTTCCCCTACCTCCTACATATGTAGGTGTACAAGAAAGAGGTGGAAACCTTTTCACATGATAAGCAATTTGTATACCTTATAAAAAAATAAATGACATTACGGATTATTCAATTGAACCATCCACTGGTGTCTAGCAGGCATTGAACTGTAAATGCAGTCAATGATTAGTTTTTAACTTGCATGTTTTAATTATTTTTGGTTTAACTGCGTATTTAAGATATTCGTCTACCGGCCATTTTAACTTGTAAAAATAATCCATTTGAACGAATCTATTTTCCTTCTCAAATGAAAATTATTACATTCGTACGAATGCACCGGGGGAGTGAGTAAGCAAACTACTACACCACGCCAATGGAAGAATGTTTGAGCTACGATAAATTTAATGTACATCAGCTCCTCTATATGGTGGATCTTCAGTGGCACTAGTCTCGAACTCAATACCCAAACCACTAGGCAACCGTGTCCAAATAGCATCGGGAAAAGAAAGTGAAAAATGAGATAGGTTTCTGTCTGATTGTACTTTCCCTTTTGATTTTAGCAAATGTTTTTAAGATTTGAAAATACAGAGAAAAATCAATAAAACGGACGTAAAAATATTTTCTGAAATGGATAGAAACAAGTTATGCAAAAGAAAATTGTTTCTTTTTTTTAAGTCAATTCCTACTTAGGTCAACAAAATTTTTTTTTATTTTAGTTACTTTTTATTAGATAATTACAATTAATAAAAATATGTATATACATAGACAGAATCACAATATTAAGTGAAAAAACAGAAAATGAATTTCGCCTATTATTTGTTTGCCTTCTATTTTTTTTTTTTTATTTCAAATTTATGAAGCTGATGGTGATCTATAACTTTTCATTCTAACCACAACTTGTGTAATGCTTCATTATTGCAAGGAACCTTTCCAGTGAGTTTCGCGTAGTCCAGTTCTTCAATTAATAATAGTCCGTCTAATGATTTCACACTACTCAAGGTGACATATGCTTGACCTGCTGCGAACATGTTTTTGTCCTAGATACATTACTGCATAATTTAAAGTGCTACCTAGCATCCTATATACTGTTAATGCCCATGATAGCATTAAGGAAGTTCGTAGTTCAGGAATACCGTAGCTGCGTTTGGCGGCGAATTACACGGATATTGGTTCGATTCTATGAACACCATTATTGAAAAGGTTCACACAATGACTGATCCCATATAAAACTAAAATTAATTAATTAAATTTATTTAATGAATTAATGTTTGAAAAACTATATTATCATCAGGTGCCATCCACTGCAAGCTTAAAAAATGTACTTGAACTTGAGTGGATGAATAAAAAGTATTTTATAAACGATTGAAAATTTGAACAAGATATATAACTATATATAGGGTAATGCAAGAATTGAAAAAAGTAAAACGGATACGAATTTTCCTTATGCTTCGTCTTTTTCCTTTCCTTTTGCTCTGTCATGTCCTCACTTTGATACATTCAAATATATATATATAAATACAACTATTATAGTAATGAGGACAAAAGTTATAACTGTAATGTGTGTTTCAAAGTGTGACGTTTATAAACAACTAGCCAATCCACTTACGGAGAAAAACACAGTCCTGTCCGCTGAGGGAGAGGGGATGTTAATTGTTTCTATTTTAGATTGTTTTGATTAAATAACTTTAATTTAATTATATTTATAAATATGCCTCCAGAATAAAACACGCTTACACCAAAAAGTTAATTTAAAGTGATTTAACATGGAATATAAAGTGATTTCTATGGAAAGTCACACAAAACCGAGAGAAATACTCCACAGTAAATAAAATGGAAATAATTTTATATATGTTCCTTTTTTGAGCGGCCCGATATCATTTGTTCCACGGACCGGTACCACAGTGGCGAAGCGAGGGCATTCGCCGCCTGGGGCTGACCGGAAATTTGTCGCCTTTCTATTTTAATTATTAGTCAAGAAAATTAATAAAAGTAAACAAGTAATATAAAAAAAAAATTTTTTAAGTCAATTCCTACTTAGATCAACAAAGAAAAATTTTATTTTAGCTACTTTTTATTAAATAGTTACAATTAATATATATATATATATATATATATATATATATATATATATATATATATATACATAGGACAGAATCACAACATTAAGTGGTCATTAATTTTTATTAATTATCATTAAAGTATCGTATTGTCATCCAAAACAACCGTGTATATAAAATTTAAGTTCAACTGAATGTTTTAAAACGTGAGAAAAGAAACCTTTTAGAGTTTTGACACGTCGCCAAAAGGGTCGCTAAGTCGCCAAAAATGATGCCAACGTAGTTGCATTTGTAATTCTTTAAATAATTAGTTTTAATCAATTAATTTTTATTAATTATAATTAAATAATTGTATTATCATTCAAAATAATCATGTATATAAAATTTCAGCTCAATTGAGCGCTTTAAAATGTATTTTATTAACGATTGAAAATTCCACGAAGATAAATAAATAAATATAGAGGGGTGTGAGCTAATAGGGGGAATTAAAAAAAGAGTTTTAAATTTTTTATTGTTTAAAAAATGCATTTTCGTGTTTTTTTTCATAAAAATCTTTTATAAAGTTAATGTTCAAATGTATGCTTGTAATTTATTAAAATAGCTAAATTTGTTATTTTAAATGAATAGTCACCTGAGAAAATTTTTAAGCTTCCCGAACTGGATTACTGATGGGATGTTAAAAAATTTAAACATAATACAAGTTTGGTGATCTTCATGTTTGGCTAATAAAAATTTTTAACCCCCAAACCGGACCAAGGGTTCTTTTACAGCCAGGGCTTTTGCAACGAAAGTTTGTGACGTATGCGCAAGGGTGGAATACTTTTATTAAGTCTTGTGGGAGTTGATTAAGTTAATTTCGTTCATGCTTAGTATCACTTCGGCCTTAAAAGATTTTTTTGAGCTGATTATGCAATGGGAATCTTTTCAATTTTAAACAGTAACCGTCTTTGACAAAAACATTTACGCCCGTCACTTCGAGAGAACTGAAATTTTAATTTCCGTCGCCAAATATATGTTTTTCCCCTGAATCGTTTTGGGGGGCAAAAGAAATTTCAAGCTTTCCAATAAATTTTTTTATATATTGTTGCGTCATCCAAACCCCCTTGTTTTGCTTCTAGATCTGTAAAGATATATTTTTTTTGAATTGATGGATATTTAGTCCTCGGGGAAATAATTTTGAGATCCCGCCAGTTTTTTCCCAAGCCTGAACAAATAAAAAATAAATAAATAAAAAAAATGGATTAAGTACTAAAAAATTTTGCATTTGTGGGATATTAAAAACCACCCCTTTTCCCTCAGTTTCTCGACGGGAGCGATTTGGGGTTTGAAATTTTTTGAATTTAAATATCGTGGTGCGCCGCCACTTTTTATGCCGCCCGGGGATGCCCCCCTGCACCCCCCCGCTAACCCCCGGGACCGGTTCGAGGCCCTGGGGACCACTGGTCTATAGGAACAAAATTATATAGAAGAATGGCTGATAGACGGAAAACCCTTGTTAAAAATGATACGGGTTTTGGGTGAAGAATTGTAAAAATGTTCTAACATATTTTAATTTAGTTTCTATATTTTTAAATCAGAATTTAAAAACCTACCTATACGTTTAGATATTACCTGGTAATAGATGAAGAAAAAATAAAATAAAAAAATAAATTTTATGTTAAGTACTGCCACAGAGGGGGAATAAAGTTTAGATATCGTAGCGTTTTTTTATAGTAAAGTCCAAATTTTTCTTAAAGCAAAGCTGGCATTTTAGTACTTTTCAATAATAGTTGCATTGAGAGGACATCTATTAAATAGTTACAGGAAGAAACACATCAAGCACACATTAAACAGCTCTTATAAAATCAAATTAAAAAAAAAAAAAAACCTACTGTTGAAAGTTTAAGACGAAAAAAAGCTTGGATCGGACTGACTCGAAGATGCGGGAGAAAAAGGTGGGGTTATATCAAATGTAGCTATGTATATTGTTTTATTCACTAATCACAGTACTCTCTAGTAAATTATTATTGATTTTGGTTCTTTTTAAAATCGAAAAATAATTTTATATTTTGAGACTAAAATCATCTAAACAAAATTAAATCTTTTCCCATCTGCCACCCCCTATTTTTAAAACTTTTTGTGGCAATATCAAATTTTAAAATTGTTTTTTAAAATTATTTGTCTTCTTATCTCCAAACCATAGAATATCTTTTCAGCATAGGTAGACTTCGATTAATAATGATTCCCCCCCCATATAACTGTAATTCAACCTATTCCACAACGTTCTAGTGCCGGTTTGTAAGCTCCACTTGTACATTTCATTCTAATATTATTAAAATCATTCTGGCGATGGACCTAACACTCAGCTTTTTGAAGATCTTCCACGACATCGTGCTGATAAAAAAAATTCAAATTAATTTTTTTTTTCTAAAAGAATTTAATTTATGATGATGCAAATGCCAAATATATATAAAAATATTTCACGTTATTGTATATATTTTCTGTATTAATATACTTAATGAGTTTTGCGAGTGGAAGAAGTTAAGGGTTCAGCTTATATTTGGCCCCTCCCCCGCATACTACACCACCACAACACCCCTCCCCACCAGGGCCGGCTCTAGCAGATTTGCTGCCCCGGACAAAAATGAAAAATGCCGTCCCTCTCTACAAAGAAAAAAAATTATAATAAAAAAAAAGATAAATTGTCCACATATATTAACACCTATAAAACTTGAATAATTCTTTCGAACAAACAGGCACACACACACACACACACACACACACACACACACACACACACACACACACACACACACACACACACACACACATATATATATATATATATTAGTCCTAAAAAATACAAAACAATTCGAAATTAAGGACATAATAATTACTTGTTATTATTTAAACCGAGTAAAATGTAAGATAAGAAATCGCCCTTTGCAGGCAAGCGAATTTTTTCGAGATGGAGTCTATGGATGGTAAGAATCACAAGCGCTTATTTTAACTTATAGTAACTACACACACAAAAAACTAAAATAAAATATCTCCTGTGGCCCCCTATCTACCAAAAACTCTTATTGCCCCTGTCCTCTTATGGATAGCTGACACCTGACATCGTACATAGTGTGGGTGCAAAGAATGTCCATTGTGATCCCACACCTGGATGGGGAGAAAGTTACTTGGGATAGATATGTAAACATATCAATTTCATCATTTAACATGTACTCTCGCCTCGAAAACATCAGGTTTCAACATAAAAGAAAACTGATATTAAACATACAGAGTATAAAATAAGGAAATAAGATACGTTTAATGAAATATCAAAAATTCCCACACAATAATATTCAGAAAATGTATAAAATTTTTTGTAACAAAAAAAAATATTTTTCAAATTTGATCCAAATGCCACCCTTAAAATTTGCCGCCCCGGGCAGGGGTCTGGTTTGTCCGGCCCTAGAGCCACACACAATAAAGGGGAAAAAAGGAAAACGTTTCCTGTTAAATCTAACTGAATTTCTAAATCCTCCTGATGTTGAAGCTTGGCTGGTGGAAGTGACAAATCAGGTGTAGTGTTCTCATTATCTAGCTTAGGGTGTCCAACACGTGGCCCGCGGGCTGCATGTAGCCCCGGTACGTAAATTGCGGCCCACCGACTATTTTTTAAATTTTTTTGAATATGAGGTTTTTAAAATTTTTTTCATTTTGAAGTTCATTTGAAGAGAAAATTATATATATATAAATCTACAATGTATTTGCCTGTTACCTGTTCTTGTTTTAAAGTAAACCCTTTTGATAATAGAAACGTCTTTTAGATTAAAATAGATTTATAGTTTTTCAAATAGTTACATTTGATTTTACTGTAATAAATGACTTTTTTTAATAAATTCCGAATTGCATTATGCATATACTTTACTATGGATGGTACATGATTCTCTATGTGTGCGACTTTCATTTCTCCTCCTCCTTTTCTGTTTGGAGTGCCCAAAAAGCAAGAGGCAGTCAGAGATGTTTTTTAAAGTTTAAAATAAAACCAGGACGGTTAAGATAAAGGACAATGTATACTAAATCATTTGAGAATAGCAGCACAATCAAATTTTAAAAATGAGTAACGAAAGATCAATTCAAAAGGAACTCTCCGTAATTTTCAAGAAAATGGCAACTGTAATATTTTAAACATTATTTGATCATTCCATTATTATATTAGATAAACATTATTATATTACCTATGTCTGTATACATGAAAAATAATGAAATAAAGGTATATATTTTTATGTGCGGCCCGCAAGATAATAATGTTTTCCGAAGTGGCCCGCAAGATCATTTGGGTTGGACACCCCTGATCTAGCTATATGGTTAGAAAAATAGCAACAAACCCTTTGTATGGTTCTAGTGCGACATAGGTTACATACACTAATTTTATTTTAGAACTAGCTGATATATTCGTTCTTCGCACGGGTGAATTGAAAAATTAAACAATACAGACTGAAGGATAAAGAAGTTTTTAATGAGTTAATTTTACGTAAATTGTAAATTAAACAAAAAAAAAAATGCTTGTAGCATATTTTAGCTGAACAAAAAAACCCTGTTTGCTAAATTTTAATTTTAAATATAATAGAGCTGATAAAAAGATTTTTATTTATAACGCCCCGTAACTCTCTTGTGGGTCGATTTTAGAAAACACATTCCTTCTGCTCAACAAAAGTAACACATTGTTACAAATTTTCTGTAATAAACGCTTAAAATAGTGTAAATAATTTGTATCTGGATGCGCCATACGTTAATATTACTTTCTGATGCATTTATTTTATGTTAAATAGCTGTTACCCGCGACTTCATCCACGTGGAATTTAACAAAAAAGTGTTTATTCAATTCCAGAGTTTACGAAACCCTTTAATAGTTATGATTCACGTAAGAAATCGTATGCTATAAGTATAATGTCATTTTTCTACTTTGTGAATCGATATTTCTTTTCTATTTTATTATTTTTTTTCTTTGTTTTTTGTTGAGGGTGATACGCATGACCTATGACACTGTCGATGGGGTGAGGACTGTAAAATCATTAGGATCAAAAAAGGTCCGGTTGCAATAGGGTGAAATGAACACAAACGAAGCCGAAATAAGAGGGAGAGGGACATTACCTTTGACACTGTCGATGGGGTGAGGACTGTAAAAACTTAGGATCAAAGGGGATGGGGAAATGCCCAATGGGGCAACCTAATAAAAAAAAAAGTTTGATATAATTTGAAATCGTTGAGACAGAAGGCTCGCAAAAAAAAATAATCCAAATTGAAATTTAAAAAATCCTATTGAAATAAATAACCCCATTTGAATCGGGTATTGTTTTAATTTTTTTGGTTTTAATTTTTTTTGGGAAACCTAATTTTTTCTGAAATAAAAGTACCAAGTTACTTTTATAACATTACCATCTGCCAGTGAAAGTACCTAAAATTGGTCCACCGTTTCAGAGATTAGGGGACAAACAGAGAGACAGACAGACAAAAATTTTAAAAAAATTGTTTTTTTGTATAGTATGTATATACTTTTAAATACATTGGAAAAAGTGTTAATTTCAAATTAAAAAACAGACACTTCATTTTTTTTACATGTATAGATTTAAACTGTAAAAAGATCCTGTACATTTTACTTTATTGTCAATTTTGAAATATTTGTGATGTTATGAATGGATGAAATATGAAATATAACATGGGAAAAATAGTCTTAAATTTTAATTTGTTTTATATAGTTAATATAATTACGCCATTAATTTGTTGGGCCTATTGTTAACATTTGTTACGAAAGATATCCTACTCTTTTATTTAGTATATCCTAACAAACGAGAATGCAATGCGTAAGTATCAGGTGATGCATTTGTTAAAAAAATCAAGTCATTTTGACAAACACTGTTTTTCTCTCTTTTTATTCCCTTTTTAAGAGATTTAATGAAAACTTTTTTTCTATTTACGGAAAATTGCTTATCTTTATTTAATGTTTTATATTTTTATAACTATTAAAATTATTACTTTTTCGATTATCTATTTCGTGAAAAATGTAAGCATTTTATTTTGAGAGTTTATTTTTTTCTTCCAAAAAAAAAAGCAATTGTTTATAGCTGCATTATAATCAATGAAACTTATTTGCCATCTTAAATTCGATTCTCTTGAAACTCTATTCAGAACTTATTAAAATCACGCATTTCATCCAAATTTTCTTCCATAAATAAACAGCTTTTATTGGTTTTCTTGCTGTCGAAAATGAAAACTTTTTTTTATTAATTCAAAAAATGTTTTAATTAAAAATGTGCTTTTTTCCACAGTCATCTGTTTTAAACATAAATTTAACCTGATCTTAGAATAAATTATCCTTTTAGAACATTCTATTCATTAAATAAAAAATCCTGTCTTTGAGAAGAAAATAACGTGAGACGTAGAAAAGATTTCTTTTAATTTTCAACTATCGATTTTTCTTGAAAATATAAAAGAAACTTATATTAATTTTTTTATAATAAATTTTTTCAGAAAATAATTTCAAATTAGTAAAAAAATTCCCACGTGTTGCTTTAAATATTGATTTTTTTTATGAAAAAAAAAAAAATATTTCACGAAGTCGTTTGCATAAAGAATTCTAACTCGTTAAAACTCCAGATCGTCTGCCGGTCTCTATTTCCTCGTGGCAACAACAGCCAAACCGATCGATTCTGCGTTCTATGCGTGTTCTATTGCGACCTAGTAACGAAACGACAAACTAGGGTTAGGGTGTTAAGTCTTGAGGATCGGGTGCTATCTTGGAGGTCATTCATTGACAAGCAACGGTAAGTTTTTAACACTTCCGTTGACAGAACTTAATAAGTGGATTCTGATAAAAAAAATTATAATAGTAGATGTTAGAACGCGCACAATTTACGAATATATGTTCTTATTTTCTCATTAGAACTCAAATAGATGACAATGGAAGATTTTGTTATTTTTTTTAGGTTCAGATACTTTTTCTAAAAGTTATTTCAAGAATGATATGAAAAAAAAACTATTGACATTGGGAATTTTATTTTTAGTTTGGGAGATCTTTTTTATTTTTTAAAGGAAATTTCAGTTTAGTGTTTGTATAGTTTATAAATACATAAAACATCAAAACAATTAAAATTTAAAAAATATTATAAATTTTGACGCATTTATTAGTATAATTTTAGAAATACTTCTCAGCTTGCTGTCATTTCGTGAGAAGTTTAGATTATAACTTCTTAATTATATTAATAGCATTGACTTAAAGTTCTAGATAGAACTATAAAATAAAGATTCTTCTGAAAATTATCTTTAAACTATGAAATTTCATCAATTAAAATAACTTTGTATTCAAAGGTACAAGTATATTTAAATTTTTTTTTAGTGGGGGAATTTACTTTATTTCAAATATTCAGCTTTACTCGTTTTTATTTAAAGTTGATGTATTTATACCGAGTTATTGGTATTCATAAACATATAATGTAAATAAAATAACAATTTATTGCATATCAATTTGATCTCAATGTTTTATTTTTTAAAGTTATTTTGAAACTTTAATTTTTTTTTCTTTTCAAAGGATTTATTTTAAAATTTCTCTCTCTCTTTTATTTTTTTTACTTTAAAGAACTTACTTATTTTAAAAACGATTGCTTCAGTTTTTTACACAAAATAAATCGAATTTTTTGTTACTTTGAATCACAATATTACGTTTAATATTTATATTTTCCATCAATCTCGTGTATCAAGTACTCTCTTTTTGGCAAGAAATAAAACTATATGATGATCGAAATAACTCTTTTCAATATTAGTTTCAAATTCTATCTCTTGTTCCTTTAATATCGTACAATATTTACAAAAAATAACAAATCTAATAAATTTTATTTTTGCTTTTTCTTTGTAAAATATATTTTTAATTCCTAAAAATCATGGATTAAATTAATGACTTAATTGTTTATATTTATTCATCGAGACATTTTAACACTGTAAATCTATGCATAAAAACTCATAATACAAAGCTATTCGAAAATTTTATATATCTGATTTGATGAGGTTTGAGAAAGCTGAAATAATTACACATCTTTCACATAGAAAGAATATATGTCATACATTCTTTGTGTATGGAATGTTCAAAAGAATTAAATATTTGTAGAAAAGAATGTTATAAGAATTAAAATTGCATTCAAATAACTGTTATTTTAATTTTGGATTAGTTTTTTTCATAGTTTATTTTTGTTCAATTTACATTGTTGAACACATTTGGTTTTTTTATTGAATGTAATTTCTTAAAAAAATATCAGCTATTTTTTTTAAAAAATTAAATTGCACACTTTTATTGTCTGTAAAAAGTGGTTAGTAATTATTCTTGTTTAAAGATAAAATAATTAGCATTTAAAATTTGATCAAAACATTTCAAGGAATGTTGATGTTATCTTATAAGTTTTATTTAAATATATTTATTGATAGTAAAATAATATTGTGATGAAACTAACATTCAAATTAATATTTTTGTATGATTCTAAATTACAATTTGTTTTTTCTTCTAAATGTATCGTTTTTTTCCCCTTAAAAGGAATTTGAACTTCATTGCTCTTTATTTCTTTTATTTTTAAATTCATATTTCTTAGATTAATAAAAAAAAAATTCTCTTTTTTTAAATCAAAATTTATATTAGTATCTTTATTTTCTAAAAACTGTTTATAAAGTTCAAAGTGAATTATTCATACATAATACATAATGTTCTTTTATAAATTATTTACACATTAAGAGTTGAATTATTTATACATTTATTTATATAAACATTAAAAATAAAAACAAGAACAAATTTCAGTTGAATGTATTCTCACATTTTAAAATCTAAATGTTCTATATTTACATAACTAGAAGCATTTTCCTTTAAAAAATATGAGTATAAAAACAATACATTTGTTCGGTGTACATTTCCTCATTTCACTGTCATTTAAAATTTTCAATTTTAAATACCTCTTTCATTCATTTCATTTATTTTTCCTTTCGAAAAATTACTTTTTTTCTTAAGTTTAATCAAAATATTTTTTCCGTTCGTATTAAATATATACGTAATTGTAACTATTTGTGCGGATGATTTTTGATTTATAGATATCTAGCTGAAATCTCTCACAGAAATTAAACGTTTTTTTTAATATTATAAACTATATATTATCCATATTGATAATAAGTAGCTAAATGGTCAGAAATTATTACTAATCTAATTAAATACATTGCATTAATAAAAATACAGTTCAAGTTAGAAGAATATTCATCCTTTTTTAACATAAAGCTAAAATTAAAATATTTAACTTAACTCAACATTTCTCGAATTTCTTTCCAAAAATGAATATATATATTACAACAAATCAAGAAACAAGTTTAAAAGTATTTCGTTTTGGTAACTTTTTTTTAAAATTTCAAAACTCTCTTCAGATAGAGTCAGTTAAGCTATACATGCCCTTTTGATTCCCCAAAATCCATCTTGTAGTTGAGCTATGCACGTTTAATTTATTTCCTCTAAAAATCCTCTCATTGGCATATAGTGGTATGGATAGTAGGGTACCAACTCCAGAGTCAACCTCGTCACTTAACCATGGTTCAAAATTGTGAGACGTTTTAGATTTGATATTTTATTTACGTCTCACTCTGAAGTAACACGAGGTCTATTGACGATGGACCACGTAATTTTGAACCTCGGTCAAGGACGACACATGTGTGGTCTGAGCTGATGGCCTCTCTCCAAGTTTCCACGCCTAGCTAAGTTGAGAACTTTGAGTCATGACATATTTAACTTGCATCAGCTTCTACATAGCGGGTTTTCAGTGACACCAGGACAAACTCACGATTTACCTGCCGTAAATTCATGATTTTGATCATTTGGCTACAGCAACCACACTACGAGACTTATTGGCAGAGTATTGTACTTAGTGTATAATAAATAGAAAGCAGCTAAAAGAAGTTCAACAAACAAATGCGGAGCTGTAAGACTCTTAACCGGCTGTATTCACTAGTAAATTTTAAAGATTCAATGAAATGTCACTGATTACACTTCCTGTCAGAGCCTCTTTGAATATATATTATTTGCTTATTTTATCACATATTTCATTGAATAGCTTTGAAAATAGAATGTTCAATGCCATAACGACCTCTGCATCCAATAGCCTTCTTGTTTCTGTTGCATTTTCCTCATCCAACCACATTTTCCCCTTCTACATTGAGACGGGCTTTTATCACGATTTCCATTAATGTTCTCTTGGGGTTCTTTGGGGCCGGAATGGCAATTCTTTCCAACCAACTCGAGAAGAAGAACGTGAGAATGCAAATTAGGAATCGTATATATAGTAGAAGTTTAGAGTTCACGGGGTAGCTATGTGAAGTTGCTATATGAGGTCTATGTTTATGATTAGAAGCGATTAAATTAAAATTAAAGTAAATTGCAAGTTCAAGAATTAACCTACCCGTCCCTGTGTATTCCAAGCTAAAGGTGGATACCATTCCACAAGGAGTAAAGCCACGTCAATTAGGATCAAGAGAATAACTGTTACCTAGGATATAGCGGTAAGCGTCTTAAATTAAGATATAAGGAAACTGCGTGCATTAATGAGATTAGAGGTAATCTGTAAAGTTAGATATATAGTGGTCAATTACGCGATTAGTTGGTAATACGAATTGTGTCTTCTCACTCCAGAGTTACTTAATTTGATTATTATTAATATTGTATATAGTATTTAAGCTAAGATCTTAATAAACAAATATTAAGGTATCCCACTACGTTCGGAACCGTGATTTTTCAAAAGCGTATAAATGGATAATATGTATGATATTTAGTGTCACTTAGATTAGAAAATGTATATAAAAATGTTTTAAAAATAGTATTACAATAAAAAATTATTTAAGTACAATATTTTGACAAAAAATGAACATAGAATGACCTATTTTCAAAATAGTCTCCTTTTGTGAAAAATGCTTCTATTATAATAATATTTTGCCTGTATATAGCCCTGACTTCTGTACAGAGGCTCAACTAGAATTTTTGAAATACATAACCTAGAAGTGGGTTTATCCATGTTTTACGACAACAGAGGGGGATAAATTTTAAGAAAAAAAACGCCGATAATTATTTCAACTGGTTGTAATTCTGAAAATAATGTGAATTTTTCGAAAATCACAGTTGAGCCTCTGTACAGAGGTCTGAGCTACATACAGGCAAAGTACTATTATAATAGAGGCATTTTTCACAAAAGGAGAACATTTTGAAACAAGGTTGTTCTAAGTTAATTTTTTGCTAAAATATTGTATTTAAATAATTTTTTTTTTGTCAAAATGTCCTTAAAACAATTTTATACATGTATTCTAATCTAAGTGATACTAAATATCATGAAAATTATCCATTTATGCGCCTTTTTAAAATCACGGTTCCGAACGTAGTCGGATACCTTAAGATCTTAATAAACAAATATTAAGATGACAAATTTGCGTGATTCTTCGTTCTTTCCTACAGATACACAGGTCGCGTAGATAATGTAGAAATTGGACACCCAAGGGTGGATGCCTCACAACATGCCCTATATTTACAGCCTTGTTCACTGTGATAGGTCCTTCTGTACCTGAACCTACTACCTCCACATCCAATAGCTTACCATCTGCAATTACATCTTCTGTATCCCAAGCTTCAAAACCTCGTAAAAAGTGTCCTAAAAACACCGCAAAATCAAAAATAGACATTAAGATGGCTCCTCATAAACCTAGAAAGTCAGCTCTTGTAGAATATACATCGGATGATGAAGACATGATTGTGTATGACGTAGAGGAAGATGAATTTGTTTCGAACACTGAGATTATGTGGAAAAAGATGCGAAAAAATATTTCGTTACTTTAAACATCAACTAGATATAAGAAAATAACTTTTTCTCAATAATACTTATCAAAGTTGGTGGGAGAATCTCCCCACTAATCTTTGTTTTTCAATTTATTCAAATTGACTTTAAAATAAATTTTGAGATTTTACCTTTTTTCAATTCCTACTATTAGCTCACAATCTCTATTTATTTATGTTGGTGGAATTTTCAATCGTTAATAAAATACATTTTAAAGTGCTCAACTGAGCTGAAATTTTATATACATGATTAGTTTGGATGACAATACAATAATTTAATTATAATTAATAAAAATTAACTGATCAAAACTAATCATTTAAAGAATTACAAATACCAGCCACGTTGGCGACTTAGTGGCCATTTTGGCAACTTGTGTCAAAACTTGAAAAGTTTTTTTTCTCGCGCTTTAAAGTATTCAGTTGAACTGAAATTTTATATACACGATTGTTTTGGATGACAATACGATACTTTAATGATAATGAATAAAAATGAATTACCACTTAATGTTGTGATTCTGTGTCATATGTATATACAGATTTATATTAATTGTAACTATTTAATAAAAAGCAGCTAAAACAAAATTTTTCTTTGTTGATCTAAGTAGGAATTGACTTAAAATTTTTTTTTATATTACTTGTTTTATACAAAAATTTAATCAAATTTTTTAGTGATTTTATACTTTTAATGTCTTAACGAATGTTTGGCGCAGTTTAGCCAAAATTGGCTCTTTTACGCCAATAACCCCAACCCTCACTCACACTATAGCGATCTCAATTTTGCTTCCCTCCACTTTTTAAAAAGAATTTGTCGATATAAAAGGTTTAAGTAGTTACATTCCTTCCATATTATTTTTTAATTTTATTTTAACGTGTTTGGTCTCTTGGGGCAACACATTTCGGAAACATTATTCTGCGTATACAAAAATCTTTGAAATGTGGCAAGAGAAAAATTGTATAAAAGTACTGTTTGTACATAGAAAATAATATTGAATTTCGTTCTAAAAGTAATTTTTATTCTAAAAAAGACTTATTTCAATATATTTTCAAGTAAATTTTATACAATTTTCAATGAATTTGCGACTGACTGTTCACAATTCAATAACCCAATTAATATTCCTATATTTAAATATAAATATTTAGCTATTCAAATCTTTCAGATAAATACAAAATAATACAAATGGCTAGTTTTTTAAGAAAATAAGACTTCTGCTTTGCTTATTTTATGATTGTTGAATTAAATGTTGAATACATAGTATTTTAAATCGAAATTTGGATATTAATAATCAAACGTTTCTTACAGGAAAATTATCTGCATACTATACACAAAGAAACAATCTGGCTGGATTGGAAGAGATAATACGAGCATCAGACCTCACTAACTGTAACAAGGTATTTTTAATTATATGAAGAAAATGCTCTTTTTTAATTAAATTTTCCCAATTATTTACTCATTCTTCAATTTTTGGTTAGAATAACTTTATTTAATAATATTCTGGGAATTATGTTTATCTTTTTTAAGCTAGAATTATTTTCTCTCTTTTATAAATGATAAGTAATAAAATATTCGTTCAGACACAGTCTACTTCATTTAAAAGTAATATTTTTAAGGCCTATTACATTACTGGCCATTAAAATGGTCTCAATTCATGTGACGTCATAGTCACATGATAGTGAAAACCACGTGATTCTAGCCAATCAATTCAAAAACTCATGCGACGTCATAGTCACACGATAAGAACTATCTAGTGTTTCCAGCTCATCAGTTCACACGCTCCGGTGTTGCCAACTTTTGCTCTTTGCAGAAACTTTCTCTTAAAAAAGTACATATGTATACAAAATGTATTTATTTAAAAGTATAAACATAAAATATGATTTTTTTTAAATTTAAAAAAATCTTTTTGAAGAAATTTTTTTTTTCTAATATATAAACATCTTTACCCAAATATGAAATTTGAAATTTTATCTGAGTTTTACAAATAGAACAACAAGTACATTTAGTTTAATATTTGTTTTGAACTCAATGGAAAACATGTGTTTGTTTTTGTCATCTGACGTCATGAATTGAGCCCATTGCAACACCAGGAAGAAAAGCAACTAATATAAAACTTTACATATTGTACATATCCAGCGTAGTCGGAAGAAATTATGATTAAATTAGAAGGCAAACAGCATCCAAAATACTACACACCCAGTACGCCAGTGGCGTAACGTACACCCCCGCAGCCGTCGCATTGAGGAGGGCCAGAATTCTAGGGGGTCCAAAACCTGACTGACACCATGTTGCAATCCTTTGTAAGATCCGACTTCTGGTCCAAAATCTGATTTTTCATCGGGGCCATAATATTTTCTGTTACGTCACTGCAGTATACACTGCTGCAGCCTCTGATAGCTCTTATGCGGTTAGGCATCAAGTTGAACTTGGCTTGGATGACAGATAAGGGCAAGTTATTTCATGCTGTTTTAATTATATACCACACTTCATCAATTGTAGTGACTAGAGAGTGATGGCGGCCCAGTTTCTGAACAACTTCAATGGCTAATAGAAATGGAGAATGCGCTGACCAGAGCAATAGTCAAACACTCGCTGTGTCAATGTAGGTAAACACAAGACAGGCAACATGGGTTCTTGCGTTATCTTGTTGAAAGAAGACGACTCTGTGACCTCGAAGATAGGACAAAGGCATCAATCTTAAGATGAGAGCAATGTAACGCTGACTGTTTAGATTATCGAGATGACGCTTACAAGAGATATCCGTGTCGTGTTCTCAATAAATGGTCATGCCATTACGCCAGGTGCATGGCTCGATGACGTTACCAAACGAAAGAAATTCAAGAACATTCTTCTAGGTACCTCCAGACACAGATACGTCCATCTTGTTGCAACACGCATAATTGGGACTCTTATGAAAATACGATGTGTTGTGCCGCTCTTGTACCCTGTTTTGTCGTTGATCTCACCACTGTCGTTGCACGTTCAAGGGAAGTCTCTATAATAAGCACCGTGTATACAATTCACGCTGCTCCAGATATCTTAGTACTGTCCATATGAATATTTGTGTTGTTGCAAGCAAATCCAGTTCCTGGTTTAAGGTGGGAGATGTGGCTATACGTTCTTGCAAGACCAAGCTTATAACATGACTGTCCTTTCAGACGTTTGTAGCGGAAGGCCGTTGAGATCCTTCATGGTGTTCAGTATGGCCTCTTAATCTTTTTATTCAATATTCGCATGATAGTCATTGGAGTATGACCAATACAAGTAGCAATATCACGGAATGGTAAGCCACCCTCTTGATAGGGCCCGATTCAGTTGCTATTAAATCCCAACACATACTGGTAGCCCTTGTTAAAAAACTAAAAACTAAACAGCCCACGAGAGCCAAGGTTTACCATGAGGGCCAAGGTCAATGCCTATCTCAGTTTTTGTCAGGGTGCTAAGATGCATGAGCAGATGTTTCGGTCAGGAGAAATCCCCAATGTTTAGTTCCCACAAGCAAGCTTGGTACTCATTTATCGACCCACTGAAGGGCTAAAAGGCTGAGTCGAACTTTCTCAGCCCGGGATTTGAACCCCAGACCTGTGGCAAGATGCGCTACCCCTCAGCCTCTGGGCTTCATTTAACTTATTAATTTTAGTTAATTTTTAAGGAAGTTTTTCAAATAGTTTTTATCTTTCCTTCACAATAACCTATATGCAAAATAAAAGCAATAATTGTAATTATTCCTTAATAAGCCATTCTGTTTGTGACTTTATTCGGCTGTATCAATTCTACTTCTTATGGCTATATCTTTTTACTTAGATTGAACATAATACACTAAATATAAATAAGAGAATAGGATATGGAAGAGAGAGAATTGAAAAAATTATAATTGATCTATATATATCTATACTCGATTTAACTATCAACGTCAGCAACTAAATGTCTCAGGATTATACTTTTCCAATATTCATCTTCAATTTATTTAATTTTTCCTATGGTTTAATCTAGTGATGGGGTAAGCTACATCCCCTTGAGGTTGATCTTTCTCCCTGCAGATTTTAAAACAACAGTATGGAAATTTTCAATTTAAATGTTTAAAAAGTTCACTCATGTGCCTATTCCATTTTCACCATAGGCAAAACTATCCGTAAAAATTTGAGTATGTTTTGAAAATGAATATTATTGTTAAAAGATTTTACGTAGAAATGAATTAAAAAACATATTCATGGAACCTTCCCTCTTGTAAATATGTATATTATTATTATAAAATATATGTTTAATTAAAATATGTTTAATTAAAATATGTTTAAATTATTGAAATATGTGTGTTTAAAAACTATTATAAATTCAAAGTTAAAAAATTCCAAAAAATAAGAAACACCGAAAGGAGTTGCAACTGCATTCACTGTAATTATCTTAATATTGTTTAAATTATTATTTAGTACTATTAGTACTATTTTTTAAGTCTTCATTGTGCAATTTATAGTAAAACATAAAAGCCAGTTTTAAAGTTTTTTTAATCGACGTTTAAAATGGCTTTCTGTCATTCGTTCTAATTTCTTTACTCAATGAGAAATCTTAAAGAGAATATGTATGTAATATTGCAATCCTTTCTCAACTGCTATTTACATATTTATGTAAACTTCGGCTTCATTTTATTTTAATTTATAATGGTCTCTGAAGCAATACAAGGGCAATTGGTTATCGACCTTGTAGTTTTGAAACATGATCACAAGTGATGAGGACGACACCTGAGCTAGCATCCTCTTCTCAAAACACTTCCACACCACGCTAAAGCGAGATCTTTGAGACTGGGCAGGTTTAACGTACATCAGCCCTTCGAAACAACGGGTCTTCAGCGACGCAATGTTTGAGTCCTTGACTCGACAATGCAGCCACGAATTCGCGACCATGACCACTCATACTGCGGCCACTACATGAACTTCGGATGGTAGACTGGAAGAAGTGGAATCAACAAAATAAATAATAAATTCCTGTTAAAAAAATTTCTAAAAAAAAACAAACAAACTTTAAGGTATCCGACTACGTTCGGAACAGTGATTTTAAAAAAGTGCATAAATGGATAATTTTCATGATATTTAGTGTCACTTAGATTAGAATACATGTATAAAATTGTCTTAAGGACATTTTGACAAAAAATTATTTAAATACAATATTTTGGCAAAAAGAATAATCTTTTTTCAAAATGTTCTCCTTTTGGTAAAATGCTTCTATTATAATAATATTTTACCTGAATATAGCTCAGACCTCTTAACAGAGGCTCAACTATGATTTTTGAAAAATTCAGATTATTTTCAGTTACAACCCATTGAAATAATTATCGGCGTTTTTTCTTAAAATTGCTCCCTTCTGTTGTCGTAAAATATGAATAAACCCACTTCTAAGTTATATATTTCAAAAATTCTAGTTGAGCCTCTGTAGAGAGGTCTGAGCTATATACAGGCAAAATAGTAATACAATAGAAGCATTTTTTACAAAAGTAAAACATTTGGAAAAAGGTTATTCTAAGTTAATTTTTTGCCAAAATATTGTATTTAAATAATTTGTTTTTGTCAAAATGTGTCCTTAAAACAATTGTATACATGTATTCTAATCTAAGTGACACTAAATATCATGAAAATTATCCATTTATTCGCTTTTGAAAAATCACGGTTCCGAACGTAGTCGGATACCTTAAATAAATAAAATTGTGTAATATTTTTGCTTTTAGCCGTTCAGGACCATGATCTCATATATGTGATCACTTAAAGAAACACAGTATCATACGTGATATTGCGTTTCCCCCATTCTGAGGCCCGTGGTCACATCGGTGTATCTTAATTATGGAATTTTGAATGATTATTAATAATAAACTTCAGAGCGTATTTTATTAGAGTATATATATATATAATGATTTTATATTAATTTTTAAAAGGAGTTAGGCTTATCAGAGAAAAAAAGGCTTGGTCTTGAACGTGTTAGGCACTATATTCCGTTTTCATGCTAATAGAATTCATCTTTATTAGGAAGGAGAATGTTTCGTTCACGTTGCCTCAGGTATGGGACAGCTAGATGTTTTGAAGTTTCTACACTTCAAGGGAGCCGATCTTTTTCGGTTGGATGAGGTAAGATTTCTCTTCATACTGACGCAGTTCATAATTTTTGGATAGCAGTGCTATCTCTCGCAAGCGATCCTTGATCCTATATGCTACTATATCCCATATATATACAAAATTTTATTTTTGCAGTTAAAAATTCGCTTTTATATAGTTTTAAAATTTAAAATGTAAATAAAATAAAATAAACCTTCCCTTTTACATTTTCAAGACAGAATTAATCTTTACAGCTCACTACGAGACCGTAATGCAGAAAGATTAATCACAATTTTAGAAATTTATTGGCTTGTCAATTCGAAAGAAACCATGATAGATTAGGTTTCAATGAATGGAATGGGGAAGCAAAATAATTCAAAGCGTGAATAAAAATAAAAATATTCGAAGCTGTGATTAAAATCAATGTTTATCGATTCTCATTTAGAATCAATCTTATTTTTTTTGTACATTCGAAATCAAAATATTTATGTTAAAAAAACGTAAGAAAGTAAATAAATACTTTCTGCAAATTATTTTTTATGGTTGATTTCGCCTGATGTCTAATGCAGTTGAACCTGTTTTTGTGCGGTAGATAGGGACCGCATAAAAATAAACGCACAAAAAAATATTCAAAAATTTCATAAATTCTTACATATAACAAACTAATTGGTAGAAATACTGCAGAAATTTTTTTTTTATGCGATGGATAGGGACCACATAAAAAAAGTCGCATTTATAACATATGTCAATTATTTACGAAATTTATGTACAAGTACTTCCATAACAAAATAAATAATTAAATATTACACATGGAAGCATTTTAAAAACATAGTTTCTCATTGTATACACGGGTAAGTTTTCAAAATGCACCTACATGATACATTGCTACTCATCGTAATGCAAAGTCCTGTGATGAATAAGTTCGAAATCGCTTTCGTCGCGTGAAGGTACTATTTCAATTGATTTATTTTTTGGCAACATAAAATAAGACATAAGTTTTTGTGACGAAGGTCGGGTGGTCAGTTGCTTGTAAATGTTTCGATAACCAGATATACATGATTGAAGCCCTTTTTGAAATTTTATACTCCTTTCTTAATTGGTATCTATTTTAAGAAAATGCTTTTCCACTTTGTTGGAAAGCTGGATACCTGCATATTTTTATCCGCTCTCAAAGAATCCGGTTCTTCTTGTCCGTCTTCATAATCTATCAAATTATTGATAATGTCACTGTCATTGTGAAAGTTTCGTCTTCAATAAAGCGCGGGCTGCTGGAACGTTGAGATAAAGTAACTGAATGCGCATTGTCGGGAGATTGCTTATAACAAATGAACAGAGCGTCTTGAAGTGTCTATATTTCAGTGGCGTAACGTACACCCCCTCATCACGGGGGGAGGGGCAGGACTCTAGGGACCCAAGGCCTGACTAACGCTAAATACGTATTTACCCAATTTATAAAATATTAAAGGCGAAACCTGACTTTCAGGGAGGAAGGGCGTCCTAACATTCTCAGTTACGCCACTGATAAATAGATAGAAAACATCACAGTGGCGCCAAAGCCATTGAAATTCATACACTGCATAAATAAAAGATTGCACATAAAAAAATCGCCCAAAAATAAAATTGCATAAAAAAAGACCGCACAAAATAGGCTCTACTGTATTTTAATCGAAACTAAGAACATTTTTTTGACAGAAAAATTAAAATTCTCAAATTATTATTATTCTATTCTAACTCTTCGTTATAATGCAGAAAACACACAGTATTTCAAAATACAAGACTAATCACTGTTTGAATTAATACATTTATTTTTCTAAGTATAAAATTAGCTCCGTTTTTTTTCTCTTACATTTATTCTAAAATGGATTTTTAAATACTCCAATTTATATTAGAGAAATTTATTTCTTTTTAATAAATACGTTTAAATCAAATTTTAGGGACGTTGTATAATAAAAGATATATGTTGTGCGATCAAACAAAATTAAATTGGAATATTTATCAATTTATAAAAACATTCCAAATTGTGGTATAAGAATGACTGATGATATTCTGAGAGAAAGTATTTGCAATTTTCTTGCCTATTGTTTAGAATTAAGAAGTTAGAATTGTAGCAATTTAGTATTAATCATATATATATATATATCAAAATAAATAAACAACAATCAAGGAAAGCCTAATAGCAAATAAATAAACACTAATTCATCCTGCAATACAGAAAATATATAGTAAGAAACAGGAACATAAAAAAATTCGTATGACTGCTGAACTAAGGACTGCTTTTAGGAGGTTTAAAACGGTTTTAATGGCTAACAAATTCTCTCTTTCTGGCCTTTCACACGAGGCCTTTCAGAGTCCTTAAAAGAGGGAAATCTCAACATTACATGAGAGGCTCAATAGACCCCTTAGAGAAGCACTGCGGACCACTGTTTAAGAACCGCAAATTTATAACGTTATTTTTATTTTTTCCAGAATAATGAAAGTGGAGTACATTGGGCATCCAGACAGGGACACAAGAATATTCTCGAGTTTTTGTATCAACATGGACTATCAATAAATACACCGAACAAGGTACGAACTCTAACAGATTTGAATCAAATTACTTCTCATGTTCCATCCCATAAAATATCCAATTCCCATGAGTCAATTAATAAAGTCACTCTTTTAACAGTACCGCAATGAGTAATGGGTATATTTCGTGAGGAGTAATGCAAAGCACGGACGGGGTAGAGGAGTTTAAAGTAGTTTTCGTCCATTCACCTTATTAGGGCCTCCGTGCTGAAAAATTGCGCGTCCTGGTAACGAGCGATCGATGGTTTCCGAGGGAAACACAACTAGGCGATACGGCCACGTGTGGGTGAATGTGACGGGAAATCCTTTTCTCAAGTTTATATATATTAATTTGGGTTTTTTTTTCAATCGTTAAAAAAAAATGTTATTATTATAAAGTTCCCCAAAAAAAGTTTTAAAAAAAAAGAATGATTTTATTGGAAATCAGAAGAAATCACTCTGGGGGTTGTCCCATCGTTTCGGCAGCAGGTCTATGTCTTCACTCTAGAAAGAATGTGGTTGATTCTTGAAGAAGTCCTGCCTAGATTCCTTTGTGAAGCACCCGCCCGTTGGGACTTCCGTTCTACATTATCTACGCGACCTGTTTCTGTGGGGAAGAACGAAGGATCACTCAAATCATTCATTTTAGAATCTTTTTATTAAGATCCTAGTTTAAACACAATACACTACGATAATAATCTAAATAGGCTGATCTAGAATGAGAAGACGCGCAACTCGTATTACCAAATAATCGCGTAACTGACCACTTAATCTAACTCTATATATTAAATGCTATCTCACTAGTAATTGTTAATTCGCTTCCCGCGCTACACCCTGGAAAAATTTTTAAACCCGTGGCTTTAATCTAACTCTGATCCTTTTGGCCTCGGATCCCCCTTTTGGGGATTGACTGTACCGGAACGACTAGACTAATTCCCCAACTTCTAAACTTTATCTTAATTCATTTCTACTCAAGAAATAGCCTCCCTGGCCCCCCACGAACGCAAACTTCCTATATTTATATGATTCCTAATTTGCATAACCACGTTTTTCTTCTTGAGTTGGTCAGAAATAATTGCCATTCTGGCCCCAAAGAACCCAAGAGGACTGTTATATGAAAACGCGATGAAAGCCCCGTCACATCTTAACTTCATCGTCCAAAGAGAAATGTAACACTGTTTTAAGAGATCTAAAGTCCTAAAAGTTACAGGGTAACTAATCGACAAATCCGGACTGTACGGTGGGTGTTATAGCATTTTACATCGGATTTTTTTAAAGTTGTCTTGCTTTCACGGGACACTTGTGGGTGGACATTGTCATGGAGATCCCATATCCTTTGCCGCTTTCCTCGAAAACTTTTAAACCCAAATGTTCCCCCGACATTCGCCTAAACAATGCTCGGTAGACTGCCACTATTGTGTGTGACCTTAAAAACGCCTCCTGCAATCAAAAACCGTACTACCGCACGTTGTTCCGATCTGGGCGCATCCTTATGTGGCAAGACTTTACTTTCGATTAATTTCCTCTACCACTAACAGATTTCACTGTTAAACATTGTATGTGGTGTACACTTCCTACCATCTTTCATGTCCCTGTTTGGCGGCTCTGCTATAGCTGCACACATTGTGACACAATCGCATATGTCCACTTTACATTTGGCCAACCATACTACTGTTTGAATAACTTAAATCGTTTAACTCTTTATCGACCGACGGTACTTCTAAGTACCACTCACTTTAAAATTACAGAATAACCATTTTTACGAATACTCTGACAATACTTAGCAGGGATATTCTTTGAAATCCACTCTTCCAAGATATATGGCAGCACTGGTTCTACGAAGAGTATTTTAGCGGGGAAGGCGCGAATAGTTTTATTTCAGAAATTACCTTTCCAGCTGATGACGTTTTCAGCGGATTTGCGAAGATAGTCATTTTTGTTCCGAAAAAATAGTTAACGTCAAAAGGTAAGCGTCTTATTTTTTTGTATGTTAATGAAGACCTTAGAAAAGGATTTTACTATTTATTTTAAGAACAGTGTATATAATTAATTTTACAGTTGAATATCTTTAATTAATTAATTAGCTCTAATGGATTAAATTTTCCAAAGTTCAGTATTTTGCTTATGTATATCTCTTAATTTTCAATGGAGTAATTAAAAAAATATTGCAGGAAAAAAACCGAGTTAAATCATAATGCGGTAGATAAAGGGTTAAAGTAGATGTGGAAATATGTTTTGTTTTTTAAAATATTCCTGGGCATTTAATAAATTATTCTCTTTTAGCACATTTTATGGCGATCAATGATCTTTAACTGGTATTACCAGGTGCCTAACTCGCATAGAACAATGAAACGGTCATAATTTTTCAAACAATAAACTCAAATAAAACTAACAGATTTTATCAGTAATCAAATTTAGACTCGCATGTGGTGGTGTATGTTTAAAATTACTGGTTACATATAAAATAATGTACGTTTAAAATTACTCGTAGGCTTAAAAAATTTCAAAATATCGTAAAAAAATTCTTTAGTGTTAATATAAAATAATTATTTTCTTAAGTTGAAAGCATAGTGTATTCCGGGACAGTATCTTTTTCTTCTTCTCGTTTTCATTGAAGGTTTCTTTTTGATGGGTAACATACATAAAATGAATAGATATTAATTTTCAAAAAAAGTGTGAATAATTACTTTTTTTAAAAATAATATATTGTGCTTATGAATTTAAAATTTGTTTTATGTGGTTTTTAAAGTATATTTAAAAAAATGAATCTCTAACGAATTTTCCACACAACGAATTTTTTTCGAGAATTAGCGACTTCGTTAAATAGAAATCCGACTGTACATAGAAATGTAGTGAATGAGAGAGGGAAAAACAGAATGAGAGAGTGTGTGAGTGAGGGAGAGTTTATTAACATCGCACTATAAAGCAACACAAGGGTTATTGAGGGGACCGGGGGTAGCCTAGTGGTTACAGCATCGGACTCCAAACCGGAAGGCCGGGGTTCGATGCCCGATGCCACCAAATACCCTTTGAGTACACACGGAGTACATGCTCGTTAAATCAGTGGGTCCGAAAGTCTTATGGGATGAATCACGAGTGCAGGGGACTGGATAATATTTCCCTCTCATTCAGTTCCATGCCAAAATTGTGGAGGTGGAGATAAGTGGTGTCGCCATCTATCGTCCCTTCGGGGAATTTCGCCGAGCTAATTCGTACTGTCACCTGTATGGGGCTCAAGGCCTAGTCCAACGACAGGCGTACTTTTAGCCCCTTGCCATGATGAATTTCGTGGGCCTCGATCTGACTATGTCAGACAGGTGGCATGAGCAACAACAGGGTTTATTGACAACGGATTTCGTAATTCTGAACCTGGGTGAAAAGGCATGAACGAGATACTTCAGCCAGTAAGCCTTCTCCAAACTACCACACCAAGCCAATGGGAGATTTGGATAGTGTTATCGAAGCACTACTGAGATGAAAGCAACTTTTCAAGAAATACACAGAGCTGGGAATAGCATTTAAAGTGACAAATTATATAATTTCTATAAATTATATTTTGAAGCAAATGGAGTAGCATTGCGGTATATACGTTTAATCTGTCGAGGCTCAATGTCCTCCCATTGGTGTGGTGCGGTAGGTAGGAGAGGGATGTCCAAATTCACACACGTGTCGCCCTTGTCACTCGACCGAGGTTCAAAATTATGCAGTCCGTCGCCAATAGCCCTCGTGTTGCTTTATGGTGCCACGTTAATATACCTGTGTGTGTGCGTCACTCTCACTATCCTTTATTCTCAATTTAACCTAACCATAATAAATAAATATCTGATATATTTGCATACATACAGCATTCATTTTATTATTCAACTCACGAGACAAAAGTAAATTAGTTCAATTAGATTTTTATTTTATAATTGATTAGCTGGTATACCAGTTCTTCGCACAGGTAAATTGAAAAGTTCAACAATACAGATTGATGGATAAAGAAGTTTTTAATGATTTAATTTTACCTGAATTGCAAATTAAACAAAAAAAGCTTTTTGCATATCTCAGCTGAACAACAACAAAAAAAAAACATATTTTTTTAAAATTTTAAGTCTGTAGATATAATAGCTGATAAAAAGGATTTTTTATTTATAATGCCCCGTAACTCTTTTGTGGGCCTATTTTTGAAAACACCTTCCTAAGCTGATTTCTGCTCAGCAAAAGTAACACATTGTTACAAATTTTGTGTAACGAACGCTTAAAATGGTGTAAATAATATATATATGGATGTGTAATACGTTAATATTACTTTCTGTTGTATTAATTTTATGATAAAATTGTAATATTCGCAAGCAACGCCGTTCCCTACATTATAATGGCGATTCAATGGAAACATAGCGAAATGTTGGCGATAGAGCCAAGTTAGCATCATTTTTTGCGACCATGTTGGCCACTTGGCGATTGATTGAACATACATAAGTTGATATGCTGTAGCGCTACCTGGTGGGAAGCTGCAACAAAATGGATGGCACAAAAACCTTTTCCACAAAAAATACGTGTACATGCCAATTTTCATAGTGATCAGTTAAACGATGTTGGAGTGAAGCGAGGTCATATATACAAACATCCATTTATATATAGATAGAGATGAAATCCTTAGCAAAATCTCCCTACAATTTTTTTTGTTGGTAAAAAAATGTTTTTTTTTCTTAAAATTTAAAATTCCTTAATTATTATGCATTTTTATTTGAAGGCTGGTGACACACCTCTGCATTTGGCTGCTAAGCAAGGACATGCAAAGGCTGTGGAATTTTTGTGCCAACATTGCACCGATGTCAATCGACCTAACGAAGTGAGTTATTATTTTGTTTCCATTTAAGTTTTAACCAGAATAAGTACAAATAGAATACTATAGAATACCCATTTCTTCATTTTGATTCTTTTAGCCTCCGAGGGGCTCTTGTTTTAAATATCAATATAATCAATTTTCAAAAACCTGCTTTCATCGATAATGAGTTAAATTTTCCAAAAATATGTTATAACAGTGATAAATTTCTCTAATGCTTCATGTTAAATTAAAACTAATGTGAAAGACAAAGAATCCATTGATATATCATAATATCTTATACTCAATCAGGAATTCAAGAAATTTTTTTACGACAGTTATGAGGCTGCCATGCTTTATCTCGAGAACTTTTTCTTCGTCATTTGGCTTTTTTCATGGCATATTTTTTGGATAAAACGATTTCAACATTTTAAGATGTTTCCATAAAATAATTTTTAAAGAAATAATTCAAATGAAAGCTGATTTTTTCTTAAAGATTGTAGTTACTGATACAAATTTTAAAGTATTATTAATTCTCCTTAATTCTTAAACAATGGCGCAATTTCTTCTTTTAGGATGGTGAAACCGCCTTACATTTAACTGCTATGAGAGGTCATGTGGAAGTTACTCGTAGCCTCATCCAATACTGGTGCCAACCGATTTAACTGATAAGGTAATGCTTTAGAAGTAAACCTTATATATATTATGATATATATATATATATATTGTTCTAGTTTGGGAGTCAACTGAGTCAATATCCACTAAGATCTCAGCGTTTGTTAGCAATCCAATAATCCAAATCAGAAAGTACGTAAAAAAATATTGACAAAAAAGTGATGAAAAGAAAGAAAATAAGTCTTTTAATATATATAACTTTTAAATAAGAAAGAGAAATCATTTGCCAATGATATTACCGTATAATCCGGCGTATTGCTCGCACCGGTGTGTAACGTGCAAGCTACATTTAAAAATTTTTTTTAGGAGTATTCGCCCTATATATATATATATAACGCGCATTCCCTTTTATACGAAAAAAACTGAACAATGCTCTTATGTGTTTGTACATAAACGGATCACATAAAAACAACAGATCATGAGATATCTCACTTCATCGCGTAGTGGTCTTCTGTTTAGAGGACAGTACAGCACTAAAACTCATGGTTATTTTTAAAAGAAAACCGATGCCAATATACCTAGTCTCCCGAAAGGTGTTTTCAATCATGTACACGACAAGGAAGGATGGAAGAAAATTACGTAAATCTGTGGATAAGAAATGCTTGCCGAAAATATCCATGTGTTTTAACCTTGGGAAGTTTACCTCCTATCTATAAATGATCTTAAAAAAAAATACACATGGGGAAAACGCAAAACCCAATGTAATATATATTGCCCTTGCCATCATAACGATGGAAAGACTGATTTCCGCTTAAGTGTTTTGTTTTACTTTGACATAATCCAGCTATTATGTGACATCTGTAAATCGGACAAAAAAATATGGTACTAGAGAAGAAGTACCTTGTCCAAAAACTGTCCTTGTATATAACGATGTCATGGGAAGGATTGTGTGTATGTGATCAAAGAAAAGAAACATACCAAATAAGAAGAAAATCTGTAAAATGGTGGCATCGTATCTTTTATTTTCTTATTGACCTTGCCATCATTATTAGTTTCATACTGTGCCAAGTAAACAAAATAAACTGTAGCTTAGACCAGCTAACATTCCGTATAGCATTAACTCGTCAGCTAATAGACGGATATTACTCAAGAAAAAGAAAAGGACATTTTGTTAACTTTCAAGTAAAGTAGTATGTAGATCTGGTTGGTGTGCTCTCTTAGCCAGTGCGGGAGAGATGGCTTCCAACAATAAACGATGTGGGAAATGTCGCAGAAAGGGACAAGAAAAGAGGACCCACGACATGTATGCGGAACGTGATGTTCCCTTCTGCATTGCAACATGCTTCTCGTCTTTTCATGGCCAATAATCACCATTAAATTTAATTTTCTTAATGACGGTGAATGTTTCCGTGGGAAATATACTTCCCACCCCTAAAATTTAAATGTAGACGTAAAATTCGCAAAATAAAATATATATATTTCCTTAAATGCGATTGTTTAGATGTTAATAAAACATAAACAACTGCAAAAATTAAAAAAGAAAATAAAGGGCCCGAAAGGCTCAAAAAAAATTATATAGTCCGTAACACTTTTTTTATAACCAAAAAAACCTAAGTAAACCGAAAAAAGGGGGTTTTAAATTTTTTTTTATTTTAACATCTCTCCCTCTGTTGCTGGATATTTGGGGGGTGTTTCCCCAAAAAGGGACGGATGTGTGTAACGGGATGTGACGTAAACGCGTGCTACTTGAATTGACCCATGAGAGTGCGTGGCTTTTGTCTTTTCGCTACCCCCGCCTGGGGTCCAACTTAGTAGCCAAAAAACCCGAGGTTGACTCTAAATTCTTAGTCACGATTTGGGCGACATAAGTGGGGAGAATGCTTATTTGAAAATGGACAAAAAGTGATTTCGGTGGTCGTATACATTTCTTCGAAACAAATGGTTAAAAAAAAAAATTTAAAAATTTCCTATTTTGTATTTTACCATTAACGAAGGTGGTTCTGCTCTTTTTTAAAAAAAATTTTGACTCGCTTTTAATTTTGAGTGGCGATTTTTTAAATTTAACTTCAGCTTGCCAAAAGCTGAGCCGCTCTCTTTTTGAATGATGAACTCAAGCTCAAAATGAACACAAAACAAAATGTTTTAACGTAACGTGGGACGTTACGACGCTGTTTTCAACGGGTTTTAAATACTTTGAAAACCGAAAAGGCATATTTTGTTACATAAGCTTTTCCTGCTCTTCCCCAAATTGAACAAGAATAATTATTTTTTAAAAATATTGCATTACTCCCTTTTTTAAATTTAAAAAATTTTCATTAAAGATAAATTATTCGACGAAAAAATTTTTTCAATCATACCCGCGCGATTTTCTCATATTTTTTTCAGGAAAAAAGTTAATATTGCGTATTTACCACGATAACATGTCAGATGTTACATATCATATGCGACTACTATAAGACTCGTTTTTATGAAAGAAATCACATTCTATGGATTCCTTGTTAAGAACTACTGTTCTATATTGAAAAGTAATAAAAATAAAAACAAGCCCAATACTGAAATGTTAAGCTAATGCTATGGGTTTTATCCGGAAATATTAAGCTACAGAGCAGGGGCGTTTTCATATCGGCTAATAGTTTCGTGTCATGTTTATTTCCACTATGTTTCCAACTGAGAATGACACACCTCATTCTAATCGGTGTCACTATTTTCAGCGCATAGGGAAGGTTGTAGAAGACATTAATCTTAGAAGGATCGATGTTTTTTTCCGTTTCAGAGAGGAGATTTTTAGAAGGGTAAAATATTGATCAATCGCTGAGTCTACAATGCGGCAGAGCAGTGGAACGATGATTGCCTTTGTAGCTGTTTAGTGCTTTTCTTTCTGAGAGAGAAATCGGACAACGAATACATATATCACATTTTTGGAATTTGCTTTGAATTCATCTTTTTCCAAGTTTAAAATGTGAATTAATATCTCAGGATTATATAAAGACGGAGCTATATCTGACTCCATGTCTGATGAATAAATAATTATAAATATAAGTACTTGTATTTAATTCAAGGTATTAAATAACTTTTTTTTAATAAAATTAATGGTTAAATATCTGTATTGTCTTCGTATTTTTTTAAAAAAAAATTATAGCTGATTATCATAACTGTGCTTACAATACACTGGAAAAAATAGAATTCTATAAATTACAGTTTCACAATTTGAGCAATGAGTATATGAATAGTTCTAAAATCTGCACAATGAGGGATGGTCTACGGTTGCGGATGGAGGCTACTCCCCACCCATAGTTATTATAAAAAATCTATTCATATACTATACTGCATGGACTTCTTTCCCTTAAATAAATTCCCAACATTACTTTTATTCAATGTATCGTTTATTGTACAAACACTACTACAATAATATGCAGAAGACACTCTTTAAAAAAAGTTAGACAAACTAAACAAAACTAAACAAAATTAGAACATGAAATTATTATTTTTCCCCTCAAAAATTCTCTTTTTAATCCGTTACAGAAACAATGTTGTCAATTAAAAATAATATCAAACATTTGTACATTCAAACAAATCTAAACCAAAATAAAAAAAAATATATAATAAACAAATTTAAATTATTAAACAATTTATAAAAAAGAACAAAGTGAAATTTTTATAAAAGAATCATAATTAAAAATTAAAAAAAAGGTGCTTACGTATTATCGCAACAATTACCAACTCCATTAATAACTCGCCAAGTTGGCAACCCCGATTTCCTATGTGTCGTAGGCGCTGAATTGGCAAGCAGGTGCTTCGTTTCATATAATGTCGCCATTAGGTTTCAATAATCTGTAAATACCACAAAAATTATTTTTTTTAATCCAATAATTTTCAGGAAACCAACACAAATAGGAGCAACATTTTATAATTAAGTAATTGATAAAATTTGAGCACCTGACCGGAGCATCTGCTCATGTACCTCAGCGCCCAAAGTCGCGTATACTGAGATGGGCATAGTAGGCATTGGCCCTCATGAGTAGTTGCGCCACTGAGTTTAGTTTAATTGATAAAATGTGAATAATATTTTGAAAAAATGTCAATTAGGTACTTTTCCATTTCACCGACGTAAATCTCGCCAAGATAGCGTCATTGGCAGCAACACACAATACGCACATAAAAAAATATTAGTTCCCATTGCTTTTTTATCCATTTTTGAAAAATTATGAAAAAGACACGTTGGTACGCAACAATCGCCAACTCTATTAATAACTCACCAAGTTGGAAATCCCGATTTCCTATGTGTCGTACGTGCTGAATTGGCAACAAGGTGTTTCGTTTTCATATAATGTAGTCAATAGGTTGCGATGATACATAAGTACCAAAACACTAATGATAAGAAAAGATTCCGACTTCTTTTGAAAATGCGGTAGTAAAAGGTTACCAGTGGGGATGTTCCGTTTGGCGTCGGTTATGTGATTTTTGGCGACATTATCGCCTGATCCAGCGAAACGGAAAAGTATCGCCAATTCTGTTTTGTTGAGAAAAACAACAGTATAACAATGATGACATAATTAATGAGGCATTGAATTCTAATAAATGTACAGAATTATATACTTTTAAATAATACGATTAGATAAAAATAGTGAATGTTGTTTTTAATTTAAAATGCCATGATTGATTTATATTTTTGTTGTCTTTTTTTCTTCTTCAGCATGGATGTACTGCGTTACATTGGGCTTTAAGAAGACATCATTCTGCGATTGCTATAATGTTACTCCAGTCAGGCTGCAACATAGACATCGTGGACAATGTATATAATCTTATACTGTTTTTTTCCTCCTTTTTTTAGAATAATTTTTATTAATTTTTATACGTTTAGTTACTTTATATTATAAAATAATTTTTAAAAACGAAACATTTATTAGATAATAAATAATATTTTTAATTATAAAAAAATTTTTCCTTATTAATTTAGCTTGTGGCAATTTGTACCACAGTTTCTTGGTAATCCCTACGAAAAAGGGTTTTAAGAGTTATTTTCCTTATTCGAAGGGAAATTCAAACAGTTAAAGACGAAGTAATTAATCATCTCATTTGGGACAATGCAAGAATATTTCTAATTATCAATGTATTGAGCATATGCATTCTTAAAGCCTTCCTTTTTTTTTTTTTTGATAGTTTAGAAAATAAAATACATATGATTTTCTCTGACTGTAAAAATTCGTTTAGAGATAAAACTAAATAGAATAGTAGTAAAAATTTATTATTTAAAACGTTTACATTTGTTGTATCGTTTTATTATATTTCATGTTAAAAGCACTTTGATATTCATGTTTTTCTGTTGAAATTAAATAAAATGATTTGATTTTCATTTGCGTCGCACTCTCAAGAACAGGAGTGCTATTGGTTACGGTCCTCATAATTTTCAGCCTTAGTCAGGTAACACCTGAACTGGCACACACTTCCCTCTCCAAACTTCCACATCACGTCGACGGGAGGACTTTGAGTCACGACAGGTTTAACGTGCATCAACCCCTGTGCACGGTGGGTCTTCAGTGATTGAGGTGAATATTAACGTCTCACTGTTCAGCTAGATGAGGGCTTTTGGCGACGAACCACGTAATTTTGAACCATGGTCAAGTGACGTGGACGTCACCTGAGCTAGCACCCCCTCTCCTAACTACCACACCACACCAACGGGAGAACGTTTGAGCTCTAGACAGATTTAACGTGCATCGCTGCTCTACACGGCGGGTCTTTAGTGGTACTGGGCTCGAACTCGTGACCTGGCCAGCCACGATCCGATACCTTGACCACTCGGCTACCACGGCCAGGGCCTTCAATGACACTAGGACAAGAACAACGCTGACCAGGAAGGTGCAAACATGACCACTCGGCTACTACACACAGCCACAATGAAATAACATACGTGTTCTTACGTGGTTATATTAGAATTTGGACGCTCAGAGAGTGTATATTATTAATGTACACCTGTGCTGGTACCCCTTCTCCAAACTACCGCTCCACGTTTACGTGAATACTTTGAGTAGCTGCAGATTTAATGTGCATCATCCCCTCTACACGGAAGGTCTTCAGTGACACAAGGGCTCAAACTCATGACACGTCAACCACGAGTCCGTGACCATGGCCACTAGGCTACCTTGACCGATATTCAAATCTCGGATAACATGTACATCTTATTTCGTAAGTCAAGTTTAAGTTCTTTTTGTGTGTTTTCTTCTGAAAGAACAAACCCACAATGTAGAGAGGTTGATGTATATATGACGGGAATCAAAGTCCTCACGTTGGAGTGGTGTGCTAGCTCAGGTGTCGTCTTTGTTATCTGGTAGGGGTTCAAAATTACGACGTTCGTCGATACTAGTACTCTTCTTGCTCACGAATGCGGCGTCAATAAACAATCGGTCTGAATGCACGATTCAGGATAATAGCCTTTGTTGCTCCATATCCCAAAAAACATGTAACTGTAACTGTAACTGAATGCACAACTCATCCCCATACAAAGAACTTTTAAAAACATATTCTAAATTGAAATAATAAATAAAATGTTATTTATGTAACGTAAATCACATTTCAGATTCTTGTTTTGAAGTAAGTGTTTGTTTTTAAACAATGTCATTTCATATTTCTCTCAGGATTATCAATTTAGATATAATAAACTTTTTCAAATTAATATATATGTATTTCCAAGATTTTTTTTAATTTCTAAAACTAATGTATTTTGTTGTCGATTGAATTGAAAGGTAGGGGAAGCTCCGATCCATATTGTTTCGAGGGAAGGATTGTTATCCATAGCACAAACACTTTGCGCCTTTGGATGCAAAGTGGAGGTTCCAAACAAGGTAAACAGAAATCTTTAAATAATAATTGGTAATGAATTATTCGAAATATATTTATTTAGTTTCGATAAATTGCTGAAAAAATTACTAATCATATCAGAAAACTACAATTTTGGGAAAATTCAAAATGAATAGTTTCCTTAAATTGTGGGTATTTTTTCAGTTGTAATGACGAAAGAAGATGCTGTAGATGTTTCACATTTCAAAATTTCTCCAACATTTATTAAATCGGATTTATTCATACTACGAGATAAAATGGCTAAAATTTTTTTTTTTATTAGCTAGGTCAGTATCCCCTGCATTTAGCCTCAAGAAGTGGGCACACGGAATTAGTACGGTGTTTATGTTTAGCAGGTTGTGACGTAGAGTTAAAGAACAAGGTAAGTTAAATTGATTAGAATAAACGTTTGGTTCTCCAGGTTCGCTTAGGATATCATTGTAAAGATTATTTTAAGAAACTGTAGCATATTTCTTATATTTGATACAAAAAAGCAAACAATAAATTATTTTATTGATAACAATTATTATGTAAGGATTCAAATATGCAATGCTTTTTATAATAAAAAATTATAGGTTGTATTTATTTTTTTTTTTAATCATTTACTGAAAGTAATTTTTGTGCACTTTTTTTCAGGACGGCATTACGGCCGAAATATGTGCTTTAGCTCAGGGTTATAATGAAATGGCAAATTTATTGGATAAGCTTAGAAATGTAAGTATACCTTTTCTAAATTTTGGACAGTTATAGTGGTGGCCAAAATTGGTACTTTTAAAATTGATGTTTTTGTTTGTGCTTTTACATCTGCAATCTACTTTTGGTGTTTTGAACGACAAACACCAGCTTTACTCGATCACATTGATGGATGCCCATAAAATTTCTTTTATCTCTGAAACATATATTTTTATTCTTCTGTCATCAACAGATGTGGTGCACCTTTTTCGGCCTTTTCCTGTTTTTTTTTATTAAGTTTGTCTTGCATCTTAAACAAAACTCAGTCTCCGAGTTGTCACTAAACACCCCCCTTTTGTAATTTTAACAAAGAAATCCCACTTTCTCTCAATATTGTTTAAATCTATTTTTTTATTTGATGTCATTACTTTTTGACTAAATGTCATTGTTTTCTGCCAGAAACAGTCCACCTAAATTATCGAAAACTTGCGGGACCGTTTTTTTCTTGTCGAATGATAAACCCAGAAATAAAAAAAACTAATTGAGGATAAATTATTTCCTGGCATCGTGTAATAACAAAGGAAGAGCTTAAAACTATTTTCAGCTCAATGAAACATCGATGTGAAGCTGTAATAAAGAATAAACGCAATCTCACTAAGCTCTGACAATTCACTGCTATATCAGTATCCAATGTATATCGACAGTTATCACTCCATAACTTTTTGTGCGTTGCAAATATTTAAATTTTCTTTTTTACATTGAATTCAGTATTAACTTTTCTTTAAAATGATATAAAATACTTAGCATTTTATGCAACGCAAAATTTTCTATAAGCATACACAAACTTAAAAAACATAACAATTTAAAAAAGTGTCCACAATTTTGACCATCACTGTTAGTGTGTGAGTTAGGGAAATAAATACATGTTTTGTGTATACGATCGTTAACGAATTAATCATTATAACTGAATTAATCTGCAATTTATTTGATGCATATTGTTACGTAGATACGGGTCGAGGGTTTTATGTAAAACAGTCACAAAGAAAAATAACAGTTCTTTAAGAGCGATGCGAATTTATTGTCAAAATTGCAATACTTGAAATACAGGATTCAGCAGCAATATTCGCACAGTAAATCTCAGAAGGTCTTCGCACCTTCAACAGTAATCAAACACAATCACCAGTGTTTAAAAATACACGTAAGTAAAAGATAATTCACAAGCACAGCCGAGCTAATCGGTAATCACGGTCAAAACAAGTTTACTAATCGCTTGTTGAATCAAGATTGACTCTCGTTTCGGCAAACATCTCTATATATAGGCTCGGCGGAAACTTCGAGAAAACATCATATAGCGTGAAATTAATGGATCTCTCCACAAGTTTCTAGAAAAATCCAAAGGGTCCCGAACTCGCCAAATTGGCCTCCAACTCGGTCGCCAAAACTGATGCCAACTTGACTCTATCGCCTAGATTTCGTCAAGTTCTCACTGAATCGCTACTATAGCGTAAGGGACGGCATTACTTGGGAATATTACAATTTTAACATAAAAGAAATATAACATAGAGAAATATAAATGCATTACACACCCAAATGCAAACTATTTGCATTATTTACACAAAATTCGCTACAACATATTATTATGTAATAGTTAAATAACGGTGCATATGAATTCTGTTAATAGAAAATGTATTAGATCTTAATTCATTAAAAATACTGTGTGTGTTAAGGTAGATTCACTATTTTATACTAAACTCTTTAAAAGTCTTTCTGGATTGCCATGCACTTCTTCCGACGATTCTGCCACTCTGGAAGAATTTCCTTGTCATGGTCTGCAACTACTCACGTCTTCGCTTCACCTTTTCTATTCAGAGGTATTTTCAGGTTAGGAAAATCAAGAACTCACACGAAACTAAGTCAGGATAAGAAACTCCTATGAATCACAGGTGTGCTGTGATTGGCCAAAAAATTCTATGTCAACTAAGCGGGTACGTTATAGTGATATAATTGCCATTTGTACTGCCTTTTGCTTCACGAAGGCAACGCAGAACCTCTTGATTGTACTTATTGGTTATTGGTTGTACCGTGGAGTGCGTATTCTATGTTCCCATAAGGTGAGGAATCATATTAACAGAGTCAAAGCAGGTAGATTGTTTTGATATTGCTGTTGACCATCGATTTTTTGGCAGCGAAATGAATGCTTTTATTATGATAACCACAACTGTGTGAATTGAATCATTTCCACGTTATAATTACCAAGTTTTAGATAATATTTAATACAATAGCCTTGATCAAATTTTCTTGTTGTTTTGTCAAAACGAAAATCCAATGACACCTATCGAAAATCTCCTGGCGATTGGAAGCTTCTACAACAATATCAATTGCGCGACAGCCTAGGATAGGCCAAGACCTTCTGAAACCGATGTTTCCAACCACCTATACTGGCAGCCAAACTCCTCCAATTCCTAATTTAAAAAAAAACAATCCTTCTCTACTACATCTCTATCCATACTTCTAGAATTAATATCATATCCTTAATTCTTTTTCGAGTTTACCTACAAGAAGGATACAGAGTATCTTCTAGTTCAGAGTTCGAAACAAGTAATTTTCTACTGGGGGGTGTTAACCCCATACCCAAACGCCTTCCTGGGGACCCTTGATATAATCCTCAGGATCAGGATGCCCGGCTATACCACCAGAAATTGGGTTTCCATTTTAATCACTTTTGCCACAAGCGTGAGCTGTGCATTGAGACTATTCTTTTTTACCCACACATGGGTAGAAAGCTTCTACAGACAGGAAAAATATTCACGTGCTCGCATTTTAGGATCGTATATATACGTGCACCAAAATATGTCCTCATCTTGATTTTTTTACGTATGGCAAATTATGGTTAGGTATCTTTTGAACACACTTCGTACCATTTATTTTAATCTTTAGCGACAATATTCTTTTCTGAAGAGTCACGAGAAGAGGTAAGCTGCGTATCCATAAACATTTGGTTTTAAATTTCAAAATATATGGAAATGGCTTAAAAGAAAAATTGTTAGAAAATTAAGGTATCCGACTACGTTCGGAATCGTAATTTTTCAAAAGCGTATGAATGGATAATATTTATGATATTTAGTGTCACTTAGATTAGAAAATGTATATAAAATTGTTTTAAGAATAGTATTACAATTAAAAATTATTTAACTACAATATTTTGAAAAAAAATTAACATAGAATGACTCCTTTTCAAAATATTCCCCTTTTTGGGGAAAAGCTTCTTTGTATTAATATTTTGCCTTATAAAAGCTCAAACCTCTGTACAGAGCTCAACTAAATTTTGAAATATATAACTTAGAAGTGGGTTTATCCATGTTTTAGACAACAGAGGGAGAAATTTTAAGAAAAAACCCCGATAATTATTTCAATGGGTTTTGTAACTCTGAAAATAATGTGAATTTTCAAAACCATAGTTGAGCTCTATACAGAGGTCGAGCTATATATAAGCAAAAAAATTATTATAATAGAAGCATTTTCACAAAAACCAGAATATTTTGAAAAAAGGTTATTCTAAGTTAATTTTTGCCAAATATTTATTCAAATAATTTTTGTCCCAAAAAGTCCTTAAAACAACTTTATACATGTATTCTAATCTAAGTGACACTCAATATCATGAAAATTATCCATTTATGCGCTTTTTAAATTCACGGTTCCGAACGTATACGGATACCTTAAACATTTTTCAGGAAAAGTAAATTAAAAATTTAATTTGTACCATTTTTGAAAAGGAAAAGCTATTTATTTTTGAAAAAAAACATATATAATTCTAAAGTGTATTATTGTGCGTCCTTTGGTGGGGAAATTTAAATTATGGGGATGGTTATATGTTATATAAGGCTTTTATAATAGAACGTTTTTATTTTAAAATCGTTTCTCAAATACAAACAGGTTCTGGAATATAATCTGGAATACAAAATATAAAAGCAACAGTAAAGTTTATGGTAAAATTTGTACTGTATTAAAAATATTTTTGAAATCTGCAAGCTTTATTAAAATATTTTCATGAACATTCAGGGATTGTTTTGCTTTTAATAAAGAAAGAGATTTTAATACTTTTTTTCACATCGAGTGATTTTAATAGGGGAGAAAAACAGGTATTAGTTTTAAAGTGGTGGTTGATGTTTTGAATTAAACAACAGTCGCTCGCTCTCTCTGGAGTTACACGAACCACGTTGGCGATGTTAAGCATTATTTTGAACTGAGTGTGACTTTTGAGTTAATACTTCATTAGAGAGAGGATAACTTCTAGCCTATATCACTCGAGGTACCCGCCCTCCAGATTTCCAAACCCTATCAACAAGTACAGAAGTCAAAATATGTAATCAACATTGAAGAATCTTTCAACACATAAAAGGATGTGCTGAATTTACAAATATAGCTTAAATATATTTTAAAAATTAGATCTCAACTAATTTAAAGTTACCAACTCTTTATTACAATTCAATCATGTTATTCAACATGTTTTGAAAACATTCATATACAATCAAATATATATATATGTAGGATTCTACAATGTAAGTTTAACCCTTCTTCATTGCCCTAAGTTAGTGAAAGCTTTAGAAAACATAATAGGGTTCCATTTTGGTCAATTAAATTTTTTATATTTTGATTTTTTTTCCTTGGTTATTCTTTCTTAATTGTCTTCTCCTTTCTCTATTATGTAAGTTATTAATTTTTCCTTTATTTATTATATATATAACTATGTATATAGTATAGTGTAGTATAGTACATATATATATTCTTGAAAAATCTATTCTGAAGAAAGTTGAATAAAATATGACTGAATAATAAATGAAAAGAATATAATTCCTGTGTTGAAAATTCTCAGGTACACTTACGCGAGGAGTATATATCTCAATTGATTCCATCCACCAAACCTATCTCGAAGATCAAGTTAAAGCTTTTTGGTCACAGTGGTGTCGGAAAAAGCACTTTTGTTGACAGTCTCAAGTGTGGCTATTTTGTTTCGTGGTTTAGGCGCTCGGTTGGATCGATGTCCCCCAAAACTTCAAGGAACAAAAAAAGTAAGCCTCATTACTACAGAAGCTAAGAATTTATCAAATTTATCTAAATTATATTATTTACTTTTGAACTATACAGGACGCTTCAACAGTCTGAATTTTAAATTTATATTGACTTATATAACAAATTGACTTGTACCATTTATTTATGTTTTGGATTGAATTATATGATTTCAAAAGCTTCGAATCAGTAAAAGGACATATTGAGCTATTTATACACTTTGTTTGTTATGATGGGAGATATTTTTTTTATTGTTTATATAACCTAAAAATAGGTACAACATAATTCTATTAAAATACTAAATTGACTTAGTGTAATGGCAGTTTATTAAAAATGCCTTGTAACGGAAGTGTCTGTACGAGCAAAATAAAAAATAAATGAGGAGGATAATATTTCCTGTAGAACTATTTTTCACTAAGTTATTATATCTCAAAATTTCAAAGTGGAAGTTATCAGGGTCTAATTATTTCATTATAATTAAAAAACGAGCTCGAATAAATTTTAAAGAAAAATGTATGAAGTATGCAGGTAAATTATAAATGTTTCCTTTTGCAGTATCTTAGGATCATCAATGTGCATCAATTCAAACGGATATCTTAGAAAAATCGCCAGTTGGTAACGTTTATACTGAATAATTTACTATTTTGGTTTTAAGTACAAAAGAGAAAAGGCATTTTTTACTTTAAGAAAAAGTTCCCTTAAATCTATGACAAGTACTTACGAATAAACTACTTAATAAAATAATTTTTTTAAAATTTATATGATTTTTTTAAAAAAAAACTAAATAATTATATTTGGTAATGAATCGTTCTCTTTGCTATACTCAAAACATCCTCATAACGGACGGGATTTTTGTAAACAGTATTTAACCCTTTTACTGGCTTGCCCGTACGATGTACGGGCTACAAGCTGGCCACAACCATTTTGCCCGTACAGAGTACGGGCACTGATATTTTCCTCCTTTCTATCTTTGATTTGCACATATTTTTAATTCTTCTCGTGAGAATATTATTGCTAATGTTTTTGAGAGATTTAATTTGTTCATGGTGCTGAGATACTTCTCATTCGGGGTTTTCTTTGAGGTAAAGGCGGGAATTTTTCATTGCAGACAGGAATTTAGATTCTTGAAAATATTCAAAAAAGAACAGGAATTGGCAAGGTAATGTGCAATTTGTTGCTTGAGAAGATATGAAGATGAAAAGATAATATCCAAAAAAGCCAATATTATATCTTTCCCCATTGTAATGTAAGACTTAGTATTACACTATGCTTCAAATTTTGTGTGTGTGTATATGTATGTATGAGAGAAATTCTTTTAAGATATATATGAAACATTCTTCATAGCATGCAGAGTGTACCAACAAAAAGCAAACATTAAGGGGGTTTTCTGTTCCGCAATTATAAAATAAAAAATAGTGGAAGCCTTAAAATTGAAAATTAAAATAAAATTCTTCTATTTTCGCATTTTGTTAAGTATTATGCTTAGTTATATGCAATAAAAAAATGTGATCTTTTTTGGAACATTTTGGGCAAAAAAAAGGACCACTTACAGGATAAATTGCATAAAAGATAGCTCAGCATATTCTTTTGTGAAACATTTTCTACTATCTATTTGTTTTTAATATGTTTTATATCAATAGATTTTTCATTTTCAGGCGAGCCTACAAAACAATCTATCATCGAACTCAATAGTTCCTCCGTCAGTAAGCTTCTTTTTGAAACAAACTTTGATACCTATACCCTGGGTGTTGATGTTCAACAGCTTAATATCTCAGGTACAATAATCTTTCAAGTTTATTATCCCCTCATGTGCTTAGAATGATTTTGTGCGCGCCGAAAAATAATTAATAATACTCACCAAAAAGAAAAACAGGCCGTCATTCCCTTTGGGGATGACCTGGGTACAGTTGGTACAGTACCCTTTCCCATCTGGGTACAGTTAATTAAGGATAACACAAATAGCAGTATTAATAAATTTGTGAAGAATTTAATCTGAGATATTTTAAGGCAGGGGCCACGTGGTTCCAGGCCCAGGGCCTCGGACTAGGGAAGGAGAGCCTTGTCTCGTTTTCCACTCGGCCTCAATAAGATCATGATCGGGATAATTTTAATTATCAAATGTTATTCCTGGATATATTCTCCGAAATCTAAGAATTTCGATTTATGCGTCAACTAGGGATAGTGGCAAGACTGCATTATTGTGTCCTGTCCGTTGCTTATGTCCAAGAAAAGGTCTACACAACCATAAACCATCACTCATTTAGTCGAAAGACGGTAGTCCGTTTGAACCTAGGTTGGTGAGATTGTGAGTCAGGCACATTTATTTGTTACGGGTACATCTTTCTTTTTTATCTGTGCGAGTATTTGACAACGTATGATACATACTGTCAGCTTAAAAGGATCGTAGGTGAAACCTCCTTTAGCATAGGTGACTAGGGCCTCAAAAAGTCGTATGACGTCACGGTGTTTGATAAATTGTTGAAAGTAATATAATAATACTGGAAACCAGCCATTTCTATCATTATCTATCTGAGAACATAATGCAAGTTCAGAATGGGAAAAGATCATTCAATCTGACTAATATGCTAGCTGAACCGACATCATCATCATCATGCACTAATTAATATTTACTGTACAATATAATTTCCATCGTTACTTATATGACCTCTTCCCAGTATGATGATTGCATAATTAAATTTTAGTTTCAATAAGATAATCTTGTAACACTGCTGATCTTCCATAATGCAATGAAGGATAAACCGAAATTTATTACTCAGATAGACAAAGTACAATGTTCAAATGTCTGAAAATTCAACCTTCTACGAGGTGAGAAAAATGATCAAATCGGTAATAAATGTAGTAGCCATAGCTGGAAGGTAAACTTTGTTACTATCCTTTGCATTAAATGAAAGAGGCTATGGATATCTTTATGGAGTATGATACACAACTTTACGCATTTCCAAAGATGATATGGTGTAACGGATGATGTTGGCTTGGTTAGTAGTTTTCCAATCTTCTATCTAATATATTCAATAGGCGACAGATCAAGAGAACCAGCAGGTCAGGGCAACAGGGACGTCTTAAGACTTCTTGAGGCCTTGGGACCCTACGCAAAAGTAGACCCTGGGCCCCTACACAAATGTAGACCCCACCTATGACCCAAAGTAGACAGTACATAGTATACGTTGTCAAATACTCGTACAAACAATAACCCGAAACAAATAAAGTGCTTGACTTACAATCGTAAATACCACTTCGACCGGCTGTTGCCTTTTTATTGAATGAGTAATGATGATGTATAGTGGTAGGCCTAGGCCTATACATAGACGACGGTCATCACATGTAGCCTGTTGACAAATCGTCCAAAATGCTCAGTTTTTCGGAAAATACAACCGGAAGAATCATTTGATCATAGAAATTATTCGAACGAGACTGAACGTGGGAGAACGGAGAGGCCCCTATTGTGACAGAAGCCCTGGGCCCGAGCCCAGTTGGTCCATGCCTTAAGACGACCCTGCAGGGCAGTAATGCAATCTGGTGGACGAAGAAGTCTCGAATAGTACCTGTTACGTGTGGTTGCACATTATCATATTGGAATGGTGTCACAGGCAAGCTCTGAAGTTAAGGCTCCCAAACCCCAGAGATATATATCTGATTATTCATTGTACCGGCAATAGGTTCAAGAGAGTGTGGGAGTGGAATTCAGTACCACTCCAAATCATAATACCGGCTTCAGAACCAATGGGAAGAGGCATAACGCAGCCGCAGCAGTTAAAAACTTCTTTCCCCAAAGTCTCAAGACTAATCCGACCATCCGGTGTTACAGGCTGAAAAGCATGATTCATTTGTTAAATTGGCAATGTGGCAAATATTTTATTTAAATGTATCACTCGGGAAGAAGGTGACTGATGTTGATCAATAGGAAGTACATCATATTGCCCCATGACAACGTCAAGCCATGTATGCTTGGGTGACTTCCTAGAAAATAACAAACTTATATAGACTGGGAAATTCTGTATCATCATCGTTCTCTCTAAATAAAGTCCTAACCGATCATCATATGTTTTTCTCCCTACCATTTTGAAGAAAAAATTCCTATACAAAGCGAGTATCAGTCAAGCAATGTTCGAGTTTTTCGCCTCCAAAAGTAGTGTCACTTTTTACAGTTATGGAATCCACAAATTATCATTCTGGGAAGATACCATATAAATAACGGAAACTATATCGTTCAGTAAATATTAATAAATAATGTATTACTTTCCTTTGCATTAAAAGTGGACAGAAGTTTCTGGTAGACCCATTGTATCAATTTATCTGAATCATTGATAATAGATATATATTGTCTTATTTACATGATAATATGTCACAGATTATATATATAATTTGATCTTCCACAACTTCACTAATGCTATCCACAACAATTTTTTTACAAAAATGTTTTGCTTCAATATACCCCTTTCAAATGCTCAACGCAATAAAATATCAAACGAAATATGTTTTTTATTTATGTTAAAGTTTTACATGTAGCATCTTTCTGTTTTTTACAGGAATCGGTGATATTAGTGTATGGGAATTCTCCGGCCACAGGCATTATTATATGTTGTATGACAACTTTATTGGTAACACAAATTGTCTGCATCTTGTTTTCTTCAGTTTAAATGATCCTTACGATATACAAATGCAACAAGTTCAGTTCTGGCTGTCTTTTTTGCAATCCAGAATTCCTGTGCAGGAACCATTAGGTAAGATTTGTTAGTCCTTAATTCCTGGCGCAAAAAATATTTAATGAATAATGAAAAAAAAAATTCAAAAGAAGATAAAAGAAGTATTCTTTTTAGTGATTCATCTTGTGCAGTAGTATAATCCAGTGGTCCCCAACTCCTGGCTCCGCGGACTGGTACTGGTCCATGGATCAAATGGTTCCGGGCCACCCAAGGAGCATTAAATTATTTCTATTTTATTTGCTGTGATGTATTTCTCTGTGATTTATGCGACTTACCATGAAAATCACTTTATATTCAATGTTATATAAATCTCTTTATATTTATTTTTTGGTGTGACTGTATTATATTCTGAAGGCGTACTTAAATACAATTAAATTAAAATTATTAAATGTAAGCAATCTAAAATATAAACTATCACCCTCCCCCCCAGCTGGTCGAGGTAAAATTATCAAACATTTGTGACGGCTCACGCGTCCTTTCTCTAACATAACCTCTGTGTTCTTTGACGGCCACGATTAATGGCAAATCTTTTCCAACCCAAATCCAAGAAGTGAAACGAAGAATAGATGCAAATAAGATAACCTTTAAAAGGACAGAAGTTTTAGTAAGCGCGATGGCAATTTAGAGAAAGTTCTGTTCAGAAAAGGTAGAAGTGTAAATTGACGGCCTACCCAAGAATCACGGAAATCTCGCCATCAATTCAAGGTACATACCATTGTACTCGAGCCTAGACGAATATCTGAAGTGGATTGAACCGGTGACTGAAAATTCAAGGTAGGAAGATTATATTCTGAATGCGAATATATTATTAGGATTGTGTGTGAGAGTAGGCGGATATAATATAATTATATAGATAAGGGATCCAATTGCGCGATCTGTGTTAACTACGGCTACGTGTTTTGGTTTATTCTCATTAATATAAGTTTGTTCGATATATAAGTAATTTAAGTTAAACTCTTAATAAAAGTCATATTAAGAATTCTAAAATGTCTCATCATTTCGAGAATCCCACACCTCTAACTTACGCTGAAACCCCACGATATGGTCGACAAAGATCGACCATATCACACATTGACCGGTCCGTGGGGATAAAATGGTTAAGACACGCTGGTATAATCTATTTTATTGAATTCTTTTTTAGCTAAGTGGGAGATATGATCTGAGAACGACAAGTAGAGGGATTTTCGAATTTAAATATTGCGCTGTATTATTTTATGTTGCAGATCATTTAACAGTATTATTTTGTATTGCTCTTAAAAAATGTAACGTGCAACCTCGGGAGTGGCTTCCTCTTTAACTAACTTCTGTTTCAGGTTATTGTGGCAAAAGTGGTAAAGCCGCTCGTGTAGCTCTTGTTGCTACTCATGCTGATAGTTCCTCCTGCCATAGAGTGGCCGCCACTGGTGAATACGTCAGCAGCGAGGCTACATCAATCCTGAGGACTATGCAGTCGAAATTTGGCAGAATCTTCGAGCTACATGAAACGGTCTTCGTTTTGGATGCGCACGTCGTTGGCTCCCCTGCAATGAAAGCGCTCAAGAGCTATGTGGCGCACAATAAGGACAAAGTTACACAGGTAAGAAAACTTACTTTAAGGCTGTATTTGTCTTGCTTTGAATAATAGGATCCAAACAGAAATACTGTTTAATCCTTTTGTCGTCCTCGGGAAGATTACTTCCCATCTACATGATCTTACAAAATACACCTGTGAGAAGCACAAAACCCATTATAATATATTGGCTTTGCTTTATAACGATGGGAAGACTGATTTCCACTTCAGTTTTGTGCTACAGCACATAATACAACTATTATGACATCTGCAAATTGGACAAAAAAAGATGGCACTAAAGAAGAAGTACCTTGTCCAAAAGCTGTTGCTGTATATAACGATGTCATGAGAGGGGTTGATCGCACATCGATCAAAGGAAAGAAACATACCAAATAAGAAGATCTGTAAAATGGTGGCACCTTTTATTTTCTTATTGACCTTGCCATCATAAATATTTTCATACTGTGGAAAATGAACAAAAGAAAAACAGAAGTTTAAACCAGCTAACATTCCGTATAGCATAAGCTCGTCAGTTAATAGACGAATAGTCCTCAAGAAAAAGGAAAGGACGTCCTGCTGGCTTCCAAGGAAAGAAGTGTATAGTTCCGGATGACATGCACTTAGCCAGTGGGGGAAATCATGTGCCTAAGATAGTTTCCAACTATAGACGATGTATGAAATGTTGCAGAAAGGGACAAGAAAGGAGGACCCGCTACATGTGTGCAGAGTGTGATGTCCCCTTGTGCATTGCAACATGCTTCTCATCTTTTCATGGGAAAAAATCATCATTCAATTTAATTTCCTTTATGACGGTGAATGGTTCCTAGGGAACTATTCTTCCCATCCCTTAAATTTAAATATAAACATAAAATTCGATAAAATAAAATATATTTCCTTAAATACTATTGTTTAATTGTTAATAAAACATAAAAAATTGCAAGAAATTAAAAAGAGAAATAAATGGCCCACAAAAGGGTTAAGGCTGTATTCGTCTTGCTTTGAATAGTATGATCTAAACAGATCCATGTGTAAGATAGAAAAATGTTCGAAAACTTATAGAGTATATCAGGGTTAGGGATGTAAAAAATAAATTAACACTCAGTTTTATCGAAAAACAGGAACGTACTTTGCTCTCAATCCATAAACATTGCTCTTACATTCCACGTAAATAAATTTCATTTCCTCTAATAGTACAAACTAGGTTTTTGTGTGCCCTCCTTCAACTTATCCGTTCTTTTCTCGCGCAATCTGCAATCTGTTCTTTAGTAATTAATTCTTCACTCTGCCACTAATGTACAGCTAAATTTGAGCTTTTCATGAGATGTTTCACAATTCGATATTAAGCTGCACAGTTTTAAAAGATGAAGTGGTTTTTCACATATATAAACACTATAGATGTTATAAACAATTCTCTCTACAGGGGCTTCCGAAAGGTACTGGTTTTCTAGAAGCAGTATGCACACAACTCGCTTCATCTTGGAGGAAATCTCGCAGTTGCTTCCCAGTAATACCATGGAAAGAATTCATAGATCTTGTTCACTCCGAGGTCAACCCTCTCGCCGGAGAAGAACATATGAAAGAGCTCATCCAACAACTTCAAATCATGGGAGAGGTATGCATACAAATTTCAGAATTATAGAGTCTAAGACAACCGTTCGCTTTTCTCCTCTTAACCCCTTAACTGGTTTTCCCGTGCAGCGTATGAGCTACCGAATGGCCTCAACAGGTTTGCACGTACACTATACGGACTATTTTTGATATTTCCTCATATTTTAATTCTTATAGTGAGATTATTAGTGCTAGAGTTTTTAAGAGATGCAGTTTGTCCATGTTACTGAAATACTTCTCATCCACGATTATCTTTGTGGTGATTGAGAAAAATTTTCATGGAAATCAGGAATTTAGATTCTTGAAAATAGTCGATAAAGAACAGGGATTGTGGTAAGGAAATATGCAATTTGTTGCTTCAGAAGACAGGAAAATGGAAAGATAATCCCAAAAGCTGATATTATCTCAGTCCCCATTGTAACGTAAGATTTAATATTACACCAAAAATTAAAATAGTGTGTGCGTATTACATACACTCACACAACTTTCAACTTTTTTGCAAAAGAGGTACGGACATGAAACTTTTTTGTAAGCATAAAACAAATCCTTTTAAGATATATGAAACATTCTTCATAGCATGCAGAGTGTACTTATAAAAAGCAAGCATTTAGGGGCTTTTGTATTCCACACACAATTATAAAATAAATAATAGTATAAAAACTTTAAAATTGAAAGTTAAAATAAAATTCTTCCATTTTCGCATTCTATTGTGTGTGTGTGTTAAATATTATATACTTAGTTATATGAGATTTAAAAGGTGTGCCCTTTTTTTGGAACATTTTGGGCAAAAAAATTGACCGCTTACGGTCAATCGAATAATTACACCTTATTTTAACTACTGGTTTGAAAAAAAATTCATCCTTAGACCATTTGGATTAGTTCCTGCTTTTCACTCTTTTATGTGTATGAGGACTTCAAATTAGAAATAAAGGCTATAAATCTAGATCGTTGAAAGATTTTTAAATGTGTGGTATTTTTGCACTGAAATTTCTCTGAAATAGCAGATTATCCAAAATATACTGAAGTTAAAATACACATACAAGATTCAAGATTGCACTTTAATATCCTTCACTTTTGGCTTATTATTTCAGTTATTTAGCATGATTTTGTAACAAAACTTATTTTTTACTACACAAAAAACTTTTGATATCACCGCCAAGATTCCTCATACATTTTTTCATGACTCATTTGATCAAGATTTGATTTTCGACAAAGTCCTGAACACATATGCTCTCACATGGATGTTTGAAAATATATAGTATCTGTGTGCAGCATGGGGGTACTCTAAACATTCGGCTAGCTGAAAGTCCTCTAGAGAAGTTAGTAGTTGGGGAAGAGGGGTGAGAGAGATTTCCAAACCACCCTTCTTCCTCAAGATTGGCAGAAGGGAGCAAAATCGTTCTTTTATCTGCATGATGCTCAAAGCTATGGGCAAAACGCTAAGCGTAATCTAGTCCCCTTACCACGATTAATTTCCCTGGCCTCGATCTGACACCCTCGATTAGATGGTAAGTAAAAATATCCTCAGTGCTTTGCAACGCAAATTGAAATTAATGCCCTGAAGATTACAAAGTTCCATGGACAGTTGTAACAATGTCTATAGCAAATTAATACGTCCGTTCTCGAGAACACGTCTAAAATATACTCCCTTTCCACTCCTTAAGGTACAGCGTGGAATGGATTTGATCTCACTTCTCCAATTCCCCTCGATGCAAAATTCGTTGTTGATTGGTCACGGCTGAAATAATACCTTCGGATATTAGTCCTTGGGTGACCAAGATAGGAATAGAAGTAATACTTATGGAGGGTCATAAGATATCTGGAGCAGATTTGCTTGAAGTCTTTACAAAGGTAACGTCAGGTAAGGTTAACTTGACCTTAACCTCAAAATTTAGACGTTGCAAATATATATATATTTTCTAGTATTTTTCCTAGGGATCATCTGCATGTTAGAGGACACAGCATGAGAAAAAAAATTGCTTAACTGTTGTTGTTTATAATACAACCCGATCGACGGTGTTAAATCGAGGCCCATGAAATTCATCATGGTGAGGGCTATATTACGTCTGTCGTTATCCAGTTTTAAGTACCATACAGGTGACAGCATGTTTTTGGCTCCGTTCCACCACAATTCTATGAGAATACGCTAGGGGTTGCAGAGGGGCCTTCCAACTCTCTTCCACCAACCTTTCGAGAAGACTTTCGGCTCAACGAATATTTAGAGTGTCTCCATACCGCAGTGGCACTATACATTTACAAATATCCATGCTTTCTCTGGGATTCAAACCTAGTCCAACACTGCACAGTATTTAGCGTCATTAACCACAATACCGTCTGGGCGGTATGAATGTAGTTGGTCGTAATATATAAAATAAATTTTATTGATGACAATTATGAGCAACTGTTATAAAACTTTTAACATTTTAATGCATGTTAAAACTTGCATTAATCGTATACAATTACTGTCAATCTTTTTTAAATAGTAAATTAAAAGGGAAACACTAATGCTTACATTTCTGAACTTCTAAGCGTTTCAATTACCTTTCATATTAAATATACAAAAAGAGGGAATAATGATTTTTTTATTTCGTGTATTTTCCAGGTTGTGTACATTGCCTGCGAAATCAATGATATGGTGATTATGGATCCCAGTTGGTTATGCGGAACTATTTTGGGGTATCTTTTGTCTCAGGAAAACATGGAACAAGCCCGCGTCACTGGAATATATTCTGCAGACGATATTCAACTGCTATATCCGGAAGCAGATGGACCAAAGCTCTTGACGGTAACGGCAATTTAGCAGATTCTGTTGTTGTTTTTTGTAAGAGATACGTTTTAACAGTTTTGTTGCAATACATGTGGATATATTAAAATATATTTTAGAAATACAGTGCAAGTTCATTTAGAAATTGGCAATCAGCTATTAAACAGATTATTATAAAGTTTGCTCAAATGAAAAGTGGACATATGCGATTGCGTCAGAATACCAGAGCCACAAAATAGAAACACGAAGGGCGGTAGGAAGTGTACACCACATACGATGTTTAACAGTGAAACCTGTTCGTGGTAGAGGAAATTAATCGAAAGTAGTTGTGCTATATAAAGATGCGTCCAGATCGGAACAGCTTGCGGTAGTACAGTTTCTGATTTCAGGCGGCGAGTTTAATGCGGGCATCTATCAACGGATAGTAGCAGTCTATAGCGAGCACTGTTTAGGTCGAACGTCTTGGAACAGTTGGTGCAAAAGTTTTCGAGAAGAGCAGCAAAAAATATCGGATCTTCATGACAATGTCCACCCACAAGTGTCCCGTGAAACCAAGGTAACTTTAAAGAAAATTGTTGGGAAATATTAGAACACCCACCGAGAGAACAGTCCGGATTCACCAATCAGTGACTTCTAGGCTTTTAGGTCATTCAAAAGAGTATTAAGTTTGTATTTGGACGATGAAGTGAAAAAAATTGGGCAGGATTTCTCTAAGAACCAACCACGTTCTTTCTAAAGAGTTGACACAGATCTGCTGCTGAAATGATGGGACATGTGTTACAACCCCCAGAGTGATTTCCTTCGATTTCCAATAAAATAATTCTTTTTCTTGAACTTGTCCACTTTTCATTTGGGCAGCCCTTATAGAATTTAACGATATACACGTTTATACACAAAATGTGAAATTGCTGATTAGACTACTGGCACCGCACTCGAAATTTTGAATCTTTGCCAAGAGAGGAAGTAGACTCGTGAGAGAACATCCCATTATCTATCACGTGATGAGTTTGAGCCTCGATATATTTAATATGAATCAATCTTTTTACACGATGAGTCTTCAGTGATATCGGGACTGAAACACCCATGATTAGACTGAAACAAAACTGGATACGAGTTCGCGACCAGGACCACTCAGCTATCACTGTCGTATATGAAAGTAAAGAGTGTAAAGAACAGAGTGAGTGCATGAAAATGGAACTATCGAGAATTTCAATTGTTCATCCAAAAGAATCACGATGAGATGCCATGATTATATTAATCCCTAAGAGGAACTTTATATCCTTGGATCTCCTTTTCGTCCTTGAATATTTTTTTGGCTTTGAATCTTTCTGATTGGCCTTGACTCTTTTTTTCTGGCCTTAGATCTTTCTATTTCTTTGATTTCCGTAGCAAAACTATTAAGTTATATCATTGTACTAGAGTTGAGTAAATACACTGCTGGCCACCGTAAATGCAACAACCTGAAGGAAGCATGCAAATAACATGAAATTTACAACATGCATTAGCGGAGGTGAGATATGCAAATGATTAGAATTTCAGCGCAGACACACATCACACGCGCCTGGGGCGCCACCTCAAAGTACTATTTAAGGCTCGGAGATTTCGACGATTTCAAGTTCGGCAATTGTATTTTTCTTGTGGTTTTTTCAAAAGAAAGATCAGTTATGTCTCGTAGAAAAGAGCGATCAGCTTTTGATTAAGTATCCGAGTTCGACAGAGGAAGGATAGGGGCCTACCGAGATTGTGGAATATCTTTCAGGGAAATCGGTAGTCGTGTTGGACGAAACGAAACAACTGTATTGCGGATATGTGACCGTTGGATTCAGGAGAGTACGACGGACCGACGAGGTCGATAGCATCCACCTCAGTGCACCACTTCACGTGAGAACAGGCAAATTGTGCGCATGGCGGTGATGGATCACTCGGTCACATCACGAACCATAGCACAGCACATTGAGTCTGTAACGCATCATTCAGTGTCTGCGCGTACCATTCGGCGCCGTTTACAGCAGAGTGGTCTGTCCGCAAGACGTCCATTGCTTGGTCTACCCTTGACGCAGAACCACAGACGTCTCCATCGCCAATGGTGCGATGAAAGAAGGATGTGGGTTGCAGAATGGAATGAAGTTGTCTTTACTGACGAGTAACGCATCTGTCTGCAACATCATGATGCTCGGATTCGAGTCTGGAGACACCGTGGAGAGAGGATGCTAAACAGCTGCGTTACGCACCGCCCCCTGGTCCTGCACCGGATATTATGGTATAGGGGTATTGGGTACTCCTCGCACTCCTCAGTACGCATTGCCGGTACTTTAAACAGCCAGCGCATATCTCCGAGGTGTTGGAGCCAGTTGTCCTTCCTTACTTCGGGCTTGGCCACACCATATTTCAAAAGTATAATGCACGACCACACGTGGCACGCATTGTTCAAAGATTCTTCGTCAATCACCAGATTGGATTGCTTCCCTAGCCGGCTCGCTATCCGGATCTTTCGCCGATAGAAAGCATGTGGTCCATGTTTGCTCAACGATTGACTCAGATAACACCCCAGCTGCCACCCAACCCAAATATGGCAACGTGCGGAACTGCTTGGTCTGCAAACCCCGAACACATACAAAGTCCTCTGAATCAATGCCGAGGCGTGTGACAGCGGTGATTCAACAATGGGGCTACCGGCTACTGATTCTCGGGAACCACACCACATAAGTTTATAAATTTAACATTTGATACTTGGTCAACATGTTATCTACAAAATAAATTTTGTTGTGCTATCTCTTGTCTTTCTTGGTGTTGCATTTATGGTGGCCAGCAGTGTAACTACTGGAAACTCATCTGACAATTCTGATAATGATTATGGGACGAAAAACACAAAATTATTCTCTCCCCAGGTATCCCCTCATCACAATATAGGTGTAGTTTTATTAAATGTACAGTAGTCCTCTCTCTGTCTCTCTCTCGTCTCGGTTTTCTACCTACCACTCTTAAATTAAATTAAATCTTCAGCTTGTAAATGTTCATCAGTTATGTACCCATTTTACTGATCATAACCGAGGCTCCTATATAATTTAGACTAGGACAGACAACGGAAATGTGTGATTTCATCTGCATGCTCTTGGATTTATGCGGATCGGGATGTAATCGTCCTGGTAAACAATATTCTCAGAAGGAATTAACATTTGTGCCACAGGGTGTCCCAGATTGGGGAAAAGTAAAAATTATGTTTTTTTTCATCCACGTTTATAGATTTTATGATTGTGACACCATTTTTCAAACGCTTATCATTTGCAGCAGTCAAAACGGACTTTTTGAATTGTTATTACATCATATACGGAGTTTTGCCAAATTCGACAACAAATTTAGAGAGGTAAAAAGTAGACAGCATGGGGACGACAAATCACCATAGAACATAGGGTCGCAACCACGTTTAGTCAGAAAATCTCGATAATAGTAACTGTCGGGAGAACGATAGTCAGACAATGGGATATGCGCATACTGCTCAAACGTCTCAATGGTTTAAAATACCTTTTTTTCCTACAGCACATCCACCCGGGGTTGCTGTAGGGAGTACCAGCCGCTGTTCACCAGAACGTGTGGTTCATGCACGATGGCGCGCCAGCACATTTTTCGATTGCGGTGCATAACCACCTCCATACTACATATCCCGGGAAGTAAATTGGATGCGGTGGACCATTTACCTGATCTCCCCATTTTCAGGGCCTGAATTCCTTGGATTTCTTCTTTTGAGGCCACTTGAAATTGCATGTGTATGAGACGCTGATGTCTACAGTGAATCTGTGGCGTGGAGGATCTCACGGCACTGATCGTCATCGCTTAAGCTGACATCACCTAAACACTGAATTTGTTTGAAAGCGTTCAATAATCCTTCGTTCTTCGGTGTCGACTGTGCTATAAACCTACACAACCGCAACTTCGAACAGTTCCTGTGACAATCACTTGTTGCATTTCTGCCGCCGAGTTGTGATGCATTGTTCTTATTATAAATATGCTCTTTCGTCTCTAACAAACGTATTTCTTACCACTCTTATTGCCCCTTTTCATTCCACTCTCTCTCGATATCACACCCTTCATAACTGTTTTTTCCAATTACTTCAACTAAACGTGTTTGCAACCCCATGTTCTAAGGTGATTTGTCGTCCCCATGCTGCCTACTATCACTCCTCGGTCAAATTCGGCAACACCCTGTATTTTTTCCGCTTCAGTCTAATGCTAATCGTTAACATTGGAACTCTTCACAAGCACTGCGCGTATTGATAACTGTTTCCATTATTTTGATAACTATGCCTGTTCATTTAGTTAACAACACATGAAATTATTCGTAATATTAACTGCACTTCAATTGATACTTAAGCATTATTTCCTTTTTAATTTAAGTACTTTTGAAACATAATTATTTACTAAGCAATATAATGGCATTTCTTTTTTTACATTATATTTTTTTTTTAGATTTTGGAATCTCTTCAGCTCTGCACTGCGTGTGAGACTGAATGTGAAATCGAATACGAGTTTCCCAGATTTAATTTTGTGGAATTGGTAGACGGCGTATGGAACGTATCCCAGTATGCAACTGTTTACGGAGGAGTAAAACTCATCTGCCAGCAAGAGTATTTCATGGAGTCCCTTTTCACTAGGTTGCAAGTAACTACATTTTGCTTTGCTTTTTAACAATAACAATTTAGGGATTTTTTTAAATGGAAATTACCGTGGATGCGGATTTTTTTTTATACTTCCAGGTAAATCTCCGAAAATCACTGAAAGAAAATGCGGATCCAGAATGCGACTTGTACCAGTGGTACCGAGGAAGCAAATACAGTAGTGGTCCTTTAGAAGGTCTTATAACGCTGGACGATGACGAAACGGCGTATGAAATCAAAGTGAGAGGCCCGGTATCCATGAAATCTGAATGGTAATAAGTTTTTATTTTTTGGTGGATTTGCGCGAAATATTCGCTAGAATGCATTAAAATTTTAAAAAATGCTCAAGGAAAATTTGGGTGAATTTCTGTTTCGGTCTGGGCGACTATTTGAAAATTGTACCAAGATGGCGCCAAAACGCGATATCCAAATTTGAAGTCCTTGCAACATGAAACATGGTGGCATATGAAAAGTAGAAACGGACTATCTCTGATGCAAAGAGAAACGTGACATGATGTCAAATTTTGCAAAAAAAGTACATTGAACAGAATTTAAGAAATGGAAAGAGAAAGGGGAGAGAGAGAAAATCACACCTTATATAGAGCACCATGCATTATTTTCTCCTTTCTGACAACGACTGCAGTTTAGACTAAAAAATAATAATATGCAATTTTCGGCTGGTCGTTTCAATATTATGAAAGTGCAAATATCAGAGATTTCTTTTCATTTCTGATTATAGTTGCAGCCTAGAGGGGAGAAAAGCGATGCAGAACAATACACATATTTTTTTCTTCTTTCTCACGAGAATCCCAATTTCATGCAAAAAAGATCAAAATGAAACAGACGCCGTGTTTCCCCAGGCAAAAAAAGGGGAAAAAATGGTTAGATTCAGCGTTATATCGTAGTTAGGGTTATACTAATTGATAATGGGGCTTATATTTCTTCTTAAAGACATTCTTGACCAACTTCAACTCACTTCCTCTAATCACAACGATAAACAACGCCCACGAATTTTGCAGCACGTATTTAAAATACATTTGATTCGCAAGTTCAAAGTGGCGCTACTATCACCACACTTCACGCGTATAACACAAAATTTAAGTCAGTCATCTTTTAGATGTATGATCCCGACTGCCAAATTTCGTTTATCCATACAGCTCTTGGTATTGGGATTTTTATTTCTATCAGTATATATATGGTATAACAGATAATAAATTTATCTTAATTTACATTCCAATTGCCTATAGAAAAAAACATTGATCTTATTAATTTATGTACAGATAAAATATATCTTAATTATAAGCAGATTATTACATTATTTTCTTTTCAGCTTCTTTTTCTTAGAGGACTTGATAAATATCGCAGAACAAATGTTTTCTGATGTTTGTCCTGGAACCGTATTGGAAAGGCATTATCTGAGTTGTTCTCAACTGAAATCACATGTAAAGAATGTCTATGCCTATCCCCCTTCACTCATTGTCAACAGTTTAGTTCAAGACGGCTTATACGGCACAATCAACAACAAAACCACAGGTGCTACAGAGACTCTCCTTAACGTCGTTTTCTTTGGTGCTGCAGAGGTACTAACGTATAACCGCCGCGAGAGCTCCTCCCCTGATGTATCTTCTATATCTTTCCAGAAGACAGCCTTTAATAAGAGCAGAATGCGTCACAGCCAAACATCGCCTTCGCTCGCGCTAAACAATCAGCCATCCAATCAGAAAATTTCACAACGAAGAAAATTGCCAACAGCCTCAACCTGCTGCAAAACGCATAGCTCATCTTGCCAAAAACTGCAGGACTTTTACAGCAAGCTTAGCGAGAGAAGAGAAAGCTCGCCAGCCATTCTCCAGGATCAAAGTCCGTTTTTTTTTAGTCTCAGCCCCACGCTTCCATTTCTTCGGGCCGGTTTTGGGGTTTTTTGATTTGCCAGTTTCGAGGGGTAGAGACGGGCGCGGGGTGCTTTTGGGAATGACGGAAAAGGGCCGAAACTGACCGGAAAACCCGGCGTTCAGCCCAACAGCTTGCATCTTGAGCGAGTGGATAAAAAGTCCAAAATCCACAATTACTAACGAGGTGGGGATGGAACGAAAAAGATGCAATCGAAGCCCCATGCCCTTGCCCTTTTAATTACGCCGTGTGTTTTGCACAATTTTTTGTTTAAATTGTTACAGAGTTTAATCAATAGATTATTGATGTTGAAATAAAGCATAATGTTCAGAAATGTTTCATTGCCTTTTTTATTGTAAGATTTTTCATATGCCCACAATAGCCCCCCCAAAAGAGACATCTTTGATGATTTTCGTAATTCTCATCCTCGACAAAGTCAATAGTTGGAAGGGGAGCACAAAGTAATGGTGTTAATAAATGAGTCTGAGTTAGCTGCCTGAGTAAATTTAAATGATGGACCACACAGCCACTTTGCTTAAAACTCTGTTAGTAAGTATTAAGTCAAGTGACTTAAAAAAATAGGTTCCGTAACGCTAAATGAGTATCTTAAGGTATCCGACTACGTTTGGAACTGGGATTTTAAAAAAGCGCATAAATGAATAATTTCGGAAAAGGGCACGATTAGAAAATGTATAAAATTGTTTTAAGGGAATTTTGACAAAAAAAATTTATTTAAATAAATATTTCGGCAAAAAATTCTTAGAATATTTTTTTTCCCAAAAGTTTTACTTTTTTAAAAACTTCTTTTGTATTAATATTTTGTTAAAACCAGACCCCGTAAGGTTTAACTATGATTTTGAAAATTCCCTTTTAGAGTTACAACCAATTAAAATAATTGCCGGTGTTTTTTTCTTAAAATTTATCCTCTCTGTTGTCTAAAACATGGATAAACCCACCTCTAAGTTATATATTTCAAAAATTCTATAGTTGAGCCTCTGTAGAGGACTCTTTTTAACTATGAAATGTTATGAATTCCATAGACGAGATGGCGCAGGATCATTCCATCTATGATATAGTGCAGCTCTTAATAACTCGATTATCGTCATTATTTCAGTGCACAATAAATAAAAAGTTCAAAGACCAACGCAAAATAAAATGCCGATAATTTATGACAATCTTGACCCAAAAAAAGAAAAAGTTTTAAAATTCCCCATCCCTCGTTTTAAAACCAATTTTTTTAATTTATGAATAAAAATGTTGCAATTGCTTCCAGGAATAATTTAAAACAGAAAATGAAAAATTATGGGTTCATAAAAAGTATAGACACACAGTTTTTTTTTTATGCAACACAAATACTAATTTTTATTTAACCCTTTATCTACCGACGGTACTTATAAGTACCACTCATTATAAAATTACATAGAATAACCATTTTTTACGAATATTCTAACGATATATTTATCAGGAATATTCTTTGAAATCTACTCTTCCAAGATCTATGGCAACACGGGTTCTGTGATGAGTATTTTAGCGGGAAGGCGAATAGTTTTATAGCAGAAATTGCGTTTTCAGCGGTTTGCGAAGAAATTTTTTTTTTCGGGACATAAATGATAAATGTCAAAATTTTAGTGTCTTATTTATTTGTATGTTAATGAAGACCTTAGAAAATGATTTGACTTTATTTTAAGTGAACAGGGTATATAATTAATTTTACAGTTGAATATATCTTTAATTAATTAATTAGCTCTAACGGATTAAGTTTCCCAAAGTTACTATTTTGTTTATGTATATCCCTTAATTTTCAATGTAGGGATCCAAAATATATATATATATTGCTTGGAAAAAAACTGCAGTAAATCATAATGCGGTAGATAAAGGGTTAATGTTCTGAAGCTCATACTGTAATATTTATAAACTGATTGGTAATGAACTTAAAAGCAACTAAAAAGAGAGAGAAGGCATTTGATGACACACCTCTAATGACGAGAACGACATCTGAACTGGCCCCTTAATCTACAAAACTTCCACACCTCGAAAGGCTTAACATGCATCAGCCCTTATACAAAAGGAGCTCTTAGAGGCACTACGACAACAGAAACAACACAGACACGAGCCAACGACTATCACCACAAAGCGTTTGTTAAGGCTATATATAGCATGCACTATGTATACAAGAGAGGACTGTATAAAAGCATCAAAGGGGGGAGCCCAGTGGTCATGGTCAGCTTTGTCGAGTCCTGGTGCCACTGAAGACCCGTCGTGTAAAAGGGCTGATGTAAGTTGAATCTGTAGCGGCTCAAAGTTCTCAAGTTGAAGTGTCGTTGAAGTTTAGAGAGTGGGGCACCAATTCAGGTGTCATCCTCGTCACTTGACCGTGGTTTAAAATTAACTGCAGTAAATCATAATGCGGTAGATAAAGGGTTAATGTTCTGAAGCTCATACTGTAATATTTATAAACTGATTGGTAATGAACTTAAAAGCAACTAGAGAGAGAGAGAGAGAAGGCATTTGATGACAACCCCTAATGACGAGAACGACACTAACCCCTTTTTTTCACAAACCCACACCTCTAAAGGCTTAACATGCATCAGCCCTTATACGGATTTAGAGGACTACACAACAGAAAACAACACGACCAACGACTATCACCACAAAGCGTTTGTTAAGGCTATATATAGCATGCACTATGTATACAAGAGAGGACTGTATAAAAAGCATCAGGAGGCCGCGGTAGCCCAGTGGTCATGGTCAGCTTTGTCGAGTCCTGGTGCCACTGAAGACCCGTGGGAAAAGGGGCATGTAAGGAACTGTAGGGCTCAAAGTTCCGTTGAAGTGTCGTTGAAGTTTAGAGAGGGGCACACAGGTGTCATCCTCGCACGACCGGTTTAAAAATTGAGGCTGTCACCAATAGTTCACCTGTTGTTTTTGAGTGCGACGTTAATACACTCAATAGAATTTTCCCGCCCGCAGTAGTGATTCTAGGACGGTGTCATTGCGCATAGTGAAAGAAAAGACAGCTTAAAGCGAAATGTTTGAATTTTTTCTCCACGTTATAGTGTGTCACTAGCTAACTACTGGTCACGGAATGAAGTACTGTTATATGTTGACAATTTTTTTTTATTAATATTAAGACGAATGAACAAGATGAGCAAAGATACAGCATCGAAAACTATAAAAAAAAAAGGATCGTTCTCAAAGCAAAACAATTCGTAAAATTCAGGTGTCATGAGATACGTTATGGTGCAACAAAAATGAAGGAATGGTTCAACTACCGCTCAAAATGTAGTTGTTGAGAAGGTGAAAAAATGTATAGTTAAGGCCTTTATTTTTGACCGCACGAAAATTCTGATGAGGTTGGGATCAGTACAGATTCCGCGAAATGATTTGAACAGGCACAAAGTGGCTGCGAAATTTGCGTTCAAACTTCTGTCTCGACAGAACAGAAACAGAGCTTAATCTTTCCTCAACCTCCCTACTCTCAAGACATGGATCCTTAAAACTTCTGGTTGTTTCGAAATTGATGTCGCCACCGAGAAGAATCCTATTTTGAGAATGAGAAGAAATGATGAAGAACATGACGGTGAATTAACACCATTCCAAAAGAAGCTTCCGAGAAATGTTTTCGGCACTGGAAAGATCGGTGGGCTGATTGCATGGAGGCGTAAGAAGACTCGCTTTGAAGGAGATTAAAAGTCCTAATCTAGTCCCGCAAGTAATACATTTTCAAGAGTACTTTCGGATACTTTTTAAATGCTCCTCATATGTAAACCAAATGAATACTCTGTTACAAGTGGCTTTCAGAAGATATAGAAAATAGAATTCGTATTTTTGTTTCGACTCACTCCTTCGTGACAGGTTTCCGACTTTTTTGAATTGTACGCTTTATTAAGAATTTAATCAATCTAACATATGGAAATTAGTTTGCTTCAAAAAAAAAGAAAGAAAAAGGAAGCTGTGTTGGAAAATTAATGTGAAAATATTTTCGATTATTAAGCTATCTGTTTTCATGAATGTTAAGAGAAGCAAGTTTGTAATATCAGAAATACTAAGAAGTCGAAACAGAATCTAAATACATTAACACAATTAAAAGATTGCTTGCAATACAGAAAACACAAGCACGAGTATTATTAGCAAATAAACCACAATCAAGTGACGAGGATGACTACTGAGTTGGTACACAGTAGCATATACAAACCTCTTATGGAGGGAAGGGGTTACATTCTAAAAAACGCGTAGACGAAAACGCCGAGGAGTAATCTCTGGGGAAAAAAATTAAACATTTGTTTGGGGAGGGGTTGAACACCCAAACCCCACCCTTGTGTATGCCACTGCACTCAATTCTCCAAACTCGTACCACGCCACCTTGAGGTTATTAAAACTTGGCAGATTTAATGTGCCTCCCTCTCTTTAACACTGTGGATCTTTAGTGGTGTCAGGACTCGATTGTAAAAAACACCAGCTGCACATAAACTCACCACTATGACCACATATTTGGATGAAAACGTCTAATAAATAAACATCTTGTTGCGTACATTTCCCTTTTGATTTCCATATTCCTCTCCTATTATTTTCTGGCCTAGTTAAAGTTGAAATGCCCCATCCTCCACAAGACAGCGTTTAGCAAGATCAAAACTGGTACATTGTGACCTTAATTACTGGGTTATAGCAGTTCCTGCATGTGTATTTTACCACCTCCAAAACAACATCAATAAATTTCATCTAAAAAAATTATCTGTTTACATCAAAAAATTGTATATATATTGTATAGAGATATAACACCCAGTGTAAAATTATGGCATGTTCATTTGTATGATGCATGTTGGAGAAAATAAAATAATTCAATCAAAAGTTGTGATAAAACAAACACTATGAATCAATTTATTTCAGTCAACTTTCAATAGTCGTCTGTACAAGCATAATACAACTTGTCAGGCCGTGAAGTTGCAAATATGATACAATTAGCACAGCATGGTCCACATTCAATAAAACTACTTTTTTAGCAAAGTATTGACTATACAACACATTACATTTTTACAAAAAAGAAAAAAAATCATTAATTCTTTACTAATTCTATGTACAATGAGATCTAAAATCCCCCTTTTATCACTTAACAAAATGATAAGAGATTCGCAGCAGATCTTACGACTAAGTAAAAGCTCTTACTAAAAATACATACACAAAACCCATACTTATATACCTTACATTCTTGTGGTTTAGGAATCTAGAAGTCACATCTTAAAACCGAGTAACTTCTATTGAAATACAAAAGCAAATTTATTTTTATCTGAAAAAATGACATTTGTATCTTGATTTTAAAAAAAGGAAAAAAGCTACAAACAGTTTGATTAGAAATTATAACCACAACATTCACATGACATACAATAACTTTGGTACTCAAATAAAATATAGAACAAATCTAATATGAACTTTCATTCCATTGAAAATAACGGTCAGAGATGATAGTCAATACACAGGTTTCCACAAATTATAATTGATAGAACCTTTAGCAGTTTTTCCAAACACAAGATAGATACAACTCTGGAAAAATGACATGAGTTCACATAAAAATGAATATATAAAATATGGTATGTAGAACAATGGTAAGGAGGGGGCATACATAAGACTTTCAGTAACATTTGTAATTTAATTTTAAACTAAATCTGTAATATAATTGTTCTTTCTACACTATTCAATTCAGGATTGTAAAAATAAATTCCAGCTATTAATTATGAATATTAAATATACAAACTAAATCTGATCATGAAAGTATACAGATTTCAGACAGACAAATTTCAACTTTTACAGAAAATAACAGAACTCATCAATATATACTAGCCATGAAATATTATCGAGTTTGGCAGTGAAATATTGTTGCAATAAAACACAGTATTCATGTTTGAAAGAAAAATCCAAGTATTAAAAGAAATATTAATTTTTATACAAAAGCTTCTTATCATATAAAATACAAATCAATACTTTAAACATTAATGTAGTCTAAATTCATTAAATATTAAAATTCTAGCATTTTTCAGAAGTTTAAATCACAGTACAAGATTCATTCATTCATACTTTGCATTTCATGTTAAAACAATTACTAAATGTAACTCAGATTCAAACAAAATTATTGGAGACTGCACAAATATATTACAACAAATTCAAAGTAAAATAAATGTTTTCAAATGCATCAAAATTTTTCAAATCAAAAATTTAAATACAAAATCTAATACTAAATCAAAAATTTGAAATACAATTGATTGTTATGCAATAGCTGAAAAATAGATTTTTAGAGAAAACTGAATACACATTTAAGTTGAATAAAATAATATATAAACTTGGAAATCTTACACCCTAATGTCTAAAACAATAACGATGCACATATGTGAACAAAAAGGTATTTTAAATAATCAAAATAATTATTTTAGAATACTGATTAAATTTTAATAGCTCTTATGTCTCTACTTTTGATTTTTATTTATATATTACAACACACACACACATATTTGCAGCATAAAATAAAAAACTCTTAAAATAAATACTCACTTGAAAATTCAGAGGAAATTTCAAACAAATATGAGAAGCAAATTATTAATTTTATTTCACTTCCCCTTTAATTCAAGCATCTAAAAACAACAGACTCAACACAGAATTTACGAGACTTATTGCACTAAGTTAACTGCATCAAAATAATTTTTAGACTAGCCTAATAAATTGTCTCAGTCAAGATTAAATTAATTTTTGTCAATATAAAATTCCTTGTATAATTTTCTAAAACAATAATATTTATACTTTTTATGGTCCAATAATAATATATTTTTACTGATTTTAAAAATGTTACTTTATTATATAATTTTAATAATTTAAAAAAATCAGATCAAATAAAAGCATTTGAAAAACAAATAACTTTTTAAAATAATGTGTATTTTCAATACAGGACACATTTAAATTGAAATTAAATTCCCTATTACTTGACTAACTGAGAATAAATCTATTTATAATTCTAAATGATAAAAACTACCATTTTAAAAAAATATTGTATGACTATACAAAGCATGCTCTTTTAAAAGAATAATATATACTATAACTACACATATATTATTTTTTAAAAAATTATATTTTGTTTAAAAAATCAACACAGTAAATCTTTAGATATATAGGAGGAATGATAAAGGTTCTTGTTAATACAAAATACATTTTCAAACTTCATAAAAAAATTAACAGTACTTAAATAACAATATTACGAAGTCTTTGAAAATGACAAAGAATTAAAAATTTACATTACAGTTTATCACATAATTTTTTTAAAAAAAACCTACAAGGTAAATATAAAAAAAATAAAGGAAACACATAACAAAACTTTGAAATATTAAAGACAATTTTAAAAAAAAATTTTCCCCTACAGGTTATCGAGTACTTACACTAATATAAATATACAAGCATTGTGACATACTTCAGATATATTAGGAATATAAAAGATAAAAACATTGCATTTTTCTATAAGAGAATGAACAATGATTCCAGTTACTATTAAATAGGGAAGGGGGACACACATCATGGATTCATATAAATATCAGTAACTTAAGTTCTGTGATTTTTTTTTTTGCTAAATAATTATGGTACTTAAAATATTACTTTCATGCCATAGGTTTACAGCATGCCAGTGTTTGATTGTGAAAAGATTTTATGATTTATGGTGGTCCATTTGATACCATAATAAAAACAATTTTCCAACAGATACAATATTTGTAGAAATTAGTCAAGTCACCAGTAGTGTTGAGTACCAGTAGTACCAAAAAATTTATTTTTCTTCATTTAGGCAGATAATTCTTAAGATTTAATAAAATTTCTTATGTTTTACTGTTCATCCTGAGTAATTCTCTTTTCATAAATAAAAATCACACATTCATTTCTAAAAACTTTTACTTATAACAAATTTAAAACTCTTCAGTAACAAATATCTGAAAAATCAAACCCTGATTAAAATGCAGACTATTCTTTTAATAATATATTAAATATTATTCAAGTTATGAGATACATAATGAGATATGCATAAATATTTATGACAAACTATGTATCTAAATAATTCTAATAAATAAAATTATAATACAACATTTACAGTCTATACAGACTCAAATGAATGCACTCAGTTCACTATATGAATTACAAAAAATATTTAATAACTATTTTTCCTAAGCTTATCCAATAAGAACAAAAATAAACAATTCAACAATTTGAATAGCTAGGATATTCCCATTAATGTTTTTAAACAGTCCTTATTAAGAAAATATATAGTTTTTCAAATAATTTATTACTAAAAATGTTGTTACAGGAAAAGCATAATAATTAAACTGCCAGTCTAAAGCATGGAACAAAAAGTTAAGAATTTAGTCATCAAATAAAATCAGGAATATATTTTTTTTATGAAATAGGTCTCATATAAATATATCTGAAATAAAAGTAAAATTTATAATAGTTTGGAAAATTAGTGTTTAAACTGAACTTTTTCACATGCAAAATTTGAAAACATTTTTCAAAACAAATTTTTTTCTCTCTCCTAATATAAAAAATTAAAATACACAAATGATTCCAGTAATTAGAATATTTTTTTATGTATTGAGCAAAACTGTAAAAGATATTTTTACTTCCTGCACTGTTTACACTAAAAACAAAATTATTAATCATATAATAATGTGTCAGGAGAAAGAAAGGCTTTTTATCATGACAAAAGTAAGATTTTTTATCTACAAATATTGTCAACTTCACTTCAAATTACATATCACAACAAACATTTACTATACCAAAACATTTTCAAAAACTAATAAATAACCATTAATTTTAATATCCAATAACATTTTTGTTTTGTCACTACAAAGTGCAATTTAAACAGGTGGTGAAAAATGAAATATAACACCAATAGTAATTTAAAATCTTAATTATAATATTCTTGATAGACTAAAAAATTTTATAGAATTATAATAAACTAATAATAAAGCCTAATAATAAATATGATAGTAATTATAATTTTTTACACAACAAGACAAACTGAAAGTATAAAATAGTTGTTACACTTATGATTCATATTTATAAAAAATGATATTACAAATACGAAAATATATTTTGTGACATACAATCTAAAATCAACAAGAGGTAATTTAAGGGGAAAAAAACTATTCATTTTTTACAGCATAAATAATATCAGGTACGTAACTAATGTGAAAATTTAAACTACATGTTAATATACATGTAAATATTCACAGTGAAACATTCCAAATAAATATTTAATATAAAATGTGCCCTTTCATGTGTTATCAAATATGTAACACATAAAAAACACATTAAACTACATTAGTGATCAAAGATTATGAGACAAAACCAGAAATATTTCCATTTAATAAAGAACCCTGAATGCAATATGAATAGATTCTTCCTGTGTAAACTGATTCTTTCTTTCTATTTTTAACTCTTTTTCAAATAAAAATAATTTTATCAATCAAAGCAAATGCAATACTTATAATAAAATTTTTAAACATAAATTATCTCCAAATATATATAATAAACATTACTTAACAATGTATATAAAAATAATTGCTATGCAAATATAAAGCTTAAAAAAGTAATTTTAAATCATTAAGCCATTTAGTAAATTATATACAAATACTTAAAAGAATTCCTAGTTGAAATTAAGTGCATTACATTGGTAAAAAAATAACATTTTTTCTATTTCAAATACTTACAGCAATATAATATACATTTATAAAAAAATTTCTAAAATTACTCAATATCTGAACTAAATTCATGGATATATTGCTTCTTAAATACATATCCATGACACATAAATGAACATAAATGCACATTAAAACTCTACATTTTAAAAGAAAATTTAACACATATTTCTTCAATACTTTTTGTGGTGCGATTAGGAAAAACTATAAACATAAATAAAATTCTTTAACATTTCCTAATTTTTCTTGTATCTATAGTTTTTTTTTTATTATCACAGATTCTTAACATGATCTAGATTGTCATTTTTGGGTTCCATTGACTAGTAGAAGTTTTTTTTTTTCCCAAACTATTTTTTTGCAGTAATTTGTCATAATGTGCTTACAGTAATTACAAATGCATCATTTTGTTTCACTAAAAGCAAGCACATTTAACCAATTACTTGCAATTTTTCCAACTTAATTATATATCTCTACTATTTTTTCCCAAAATTAACAAGTTTATTTTTTTATATATATAAACTAGAAAATTTTAATAATTTTGACACAGTTTAAAAATTTTAATTAAAAGAAGTCACTTTTGATTCTGTCTATGATTCATACAATCATAAATGAAAAGCAATTCAATTAAAAAAAAGGGGGAAAACAAAACAGTTCAAATGTATAAGGAAGATTTGATCATATACAAATAATACAATAAAGCAAAGTTATCTTAAGCTTTATAAGAGATACATTCCTACTATTGCACTTAAATTTGTTATTTTTTATAAAATTGGTTTGGAAAATTTGTAAAAATAACTCACTAAAAGTAATACAATACATTTTAATAAAATTTTTTATCGAGAAATATTTTGTTGCTGATCTTGCAGTAAATCAAATATTTTTAAGAGGTATTTACCTCTAGAAATATACATTTAAAAAAAATGTAGAACAATAAGTTTAAAAAAATAGATTTGAACCAAGAATGATATATAATAACGAAACAGTAAATGAAATGTTAATTTTTAAAATAAAAATCATAAATTCAGCTGTATTAATTAAATAACGTTCATAAATAGTCTATTATACAAAATAATTTTTAAATGCCATCTGTTCTTTCAATCCTGCTTATAAACAAACATCTTAAAACAGAACAGCTTAATTTACAATTGCCATTTTGCAACATATTTGCTTAATCAGATTGCACACAAAATTTAAGTTTTCACCATGACCAGTTTCAAAATGACTAGAAACAGAGATCTGGCCTGTGTGATCCTTTGGTTTAAACATCGACAACAGTTGATTGCTAAGATTCGCCAACACTAAAAACCCATTCACAGATTTTGTGAAGGTGCAGTTGGCAATCATACTGAAAGAAAATCTGAAAAGATAGAGATCTCGATGTTTGTCTTTAAAATGCAAACAACTTCATGAAATAAACTTTTCCCATTCAATCAACACAGTGAGATTTAGGCCCAAACCTGTGGAGAAACAAATAACAAAATTAAAACCAAAATACTAATTTTTTTAGAACAAGTTCAAAATTATTTTTTTAAAAAAAATATTTGCATTTATACTATGCTACTTTAAAAATAAGATCTACCTAACCAAAAACTAAGCCATAGCATGATTTTTTTGGGATGCTCGAAATATAAGCCCTAGTATGTGTTGTCAGCTGATGTCAATGCTGAATTAACTAACTGAAGTTCAGATACAGCATATAGGCAGAATTGATGATAAAAGACATGGCTGTGACTAACTGGAATATTTGATATTTAATGTTGGACATTTCAATGGATGATTAGCACTTGATGGAATGTTTAATAAAGATTAATTAATTTAATGGAATAAAGTATTAATTCTCAAATAAGAGAGCAAAGAAAGCAATTCGGTCAAATAGATGAAAATAATAGAAGACTCCCAGAGTAAAGAAACTTATAGCTTTCTACAAAGGGAAGACCTTCAAACTGAAAATGATCACAGCAAAAAAGTCTTAGTTGATAGAAAGACGAAATTAATACTAAGGATTATGTGTTGGATTAGTCTTGGCAACCATTATTTGAACTATAATGAGCTCTATAACAAGATTGCTTTGAATTAATGTAAATCATCAACACGTAAAAAAAAAATATCTTAAAAAATAAGCCTTTATGCATTTTTGGCTGCAAAGATTATTATAATAAGACCTGGTCTTATTTTTGTAAAAATGTATTATTTTTAAAATTTAACATAATGTAAGTTTTCAAAAAGCGCTTGTGTACGCTTTCAAATTTTTCTTCCATAAGAAATATTATTTTAATGTTATACTTTCATATATGGGGAAAAATAAAATGTCAAATTTTTTTTAATATATGCTTTATAGAAAGATATTTGTCATTTGAATCCACAATAAGCTATCTATATCTTTAAATGCGATGGTGTAACACACCCCCACATCACAAGGGGGGGCAAAGCCTGACTGTCGCCAAGTACCTACTTTTTGTAAAATCCAATTTGGGGCCCCAAAACCTGACTTTGCAGTGGGGCCTAAATGCTCTCCATTAAGTCACTGTGTTAAAGAACTTATTATGAAATATAGCAAGTTCCAGTAAAATTGAAATTTAAAAAACAACATGCATTAAAAATAATCCTAAAATGCTAAAACATGAAAACGGAAACAAAACATAAGAATCTGAACAATAAAAGGAGATTTTATAATTTTAATACTAGGTGATAAAATATTTGTTTCATCAAAATTCAATTTTAATTTTTAAAGAATTATCAATTAATTACTCATTACTTACATATATACAAACTAATATAGCAGGAATTCTATTTAAAAAAAAAAGATTCATTCAATCAAGGTAAGTTATACACTAATACACGCATAGAAAATCAACTTACCCTGAGATTGAAGTCCCAACTACCAGTAGATAATGCAGTACCATCTGGAGATACTTTTAAGCAGGTAACTCTGTTTTCATGTCCATATAATATAGTAAGACGCACACACTTTAAACTATCCCAAACATTAACTGTGTAATCATTGTAACCAGCAAACAACAATCGTCCTACAAGAAAGGAAATATTTTAAACTAATTACACAAATGTGTGTGTTTTCTTTTTAAATATCACTGCTTACATGGACTTATGAATCTCTTATGCCTTCTAAAAACAGTTTAGAAATATACAATAAACAGTTCAAATAAGAGAACAATTTGTATTTTTTAATCAAACTCTAATATTCATTAATATTACAAATACTTAAAATATATATGCAAGAACTATACTTTTAACAGATGGAGTTATCAATAATAAAAATAAATATTCAACAAAAATATAACTTTTTTTCTACATGTTTTATATGATATGGAAAACTGATTACAAAACACAAATTTTAAAAAGTATGCTCAATTTCTATACTAAGGATAAGTAATTTAAACTTTCAACTTACCACTAACAGAAAAGTCAACGGAGTTAACACCAAATATAATACTTTGTTTGGTATAAACTGCTACTTCTCGATCTGCACGCAAATCAAACAAGCGACACTAGAGTAGGGAGAAAAGTTTGTTTTTAAACTGGAAAAGGTTATATTAAAAACTACTAGTAAATACTACCTTTATTTTTAACTAAAAATTAAATTTAAAAACATTACAAACTAGTGTTATCAGCATTAATTCTTTCAAAACATTATAAAAATATTAAAAGTGCTTACCAGTATTTAAATGATATTTATTAAAATTATAATAAAAGCAAAAATTTAAAAAAAAGGGAAAAAAAATATAGTTAAAAGTACTTTTTTTTATAAGTAATATTACTAACAAAAAAGTATGAATTAAATAAAACAAGCAGATAATACTGATCATATTTTAAAAAAATAATTATCAAAGACAATTTTAAATAAAATTGAAAAACGATGCAAAACTTTGACAGCAATGAAAACTTATTTGAATACAAACAATAAATTTTAAGCACATTTCATTTTAAGCTTTTAAGTTTCATAAGCTTAAAAAGTTGTATTTTTCATACAATATAACATTATTATAACAGATTTTAAAAATGTTTCATTGTAAATAAAAACAAAAACAAAATTTAGTTTTAAAAAAATTCAAAATATTCATAAATTCTTACATAATACATAAAATATCAAAATTTTAGTTCATTTAATTTAGTTTTGTTACTTCACGAAGAAAAAAGAATAATTTTTACCAATAATTACAAGTTTTAATAAAATACAGGACATAGAGATAGTTTATATTTAAAAAAACATTAACTATTTTTGTCTTTTATTTGGAAACATTTACAGAGATTTGCACTAAATAGGTACATTTAAGGCCAGATTTAGTCAATGGCAACATGAATTTGTGTCCAGGACAGCATTTTTTTATTACAAAAAGTGTTTGACACATGTTGTTAATTAAACTATAATATGAGCTTGGCTAAATGCTTTGAATTTCCAAAGAAAGGAACTCAAAGAACAATAAAAATAAGGGTAAAAATAATTAGTAAAAAGGTAACTTTTGAACAAAGAAACTCAGTATTTGATGTTATCTGGACTAAGAAATACTCAAGAAATTGCACACTAAAGGTAATTAGAGAATATTGGAATCAGATTGATTTTTACCTTGCTTATGGGTGCAAAAAGTGTAAATCCACCCCTGGGTACATTTAGTATTAAACTCAAAGTTACAAAATTATTCTTAAAACATGAACATTTTTAAGGAATAATGGTTCTTAAGGCTTAAAAATTTAATAGAAGCTGAGATTAAGTACATAAACTTACAGTAGCATCATCAGAGCCAGTTGCAATGGCATCACCACTAGGATAAAACTTAACAGAATTAATATCTGATTCGTGCCCTTCAAATTGTTGTACACAGTGACCAGTCCTCATGTCCCAAATTAAAGCTTGACGATCACATCCCTAAAAGAAAAGCAATGAAAATGAATGACTAAAAGAATGTTGATTTGGAAAAAGATTTATGAATAAAAAGAAACATTGATAAAAACAAAAAATATAACTACTTTAAATTTGGAAATTATATATATATACATACATCTAAAAAATATTTCATGATTTTGTATATCATTTGCTTAAGAGGACATAGAACAATTTAAATCACAAAAATTACTCAAAAATCAAATTAAATTTTTTTGGCCTAAATTATTTATATATTTTTCTATAATCTCACAAAATTGAAAGCTCTAAGTTAAAAAACAACAACTTTTGTTTGTTTTTATTATCATCCCAATAACAAAAACTTATTCATACAAACTCAAACTCATTAACTTTTCTTCAATTTAAATGTTAAGGCTTTTTTTTCTATTCTGCCCAAATGCTTTAATATTTCTTTCTATCTATTGCTATTAATACATGTAATAAAAGTTAGTACGTATATTTGAATCAAAATGATACTTATTTTTAAAAATAGTTGAAATTAGAATTTATACATTTTTCAGGAAATTTTCAATAAACATTCATAAAAAAAAAAAGGAATTTATAAATAATAGATCATGTTACTACAAAACCCATACCAATTTTTGCTATACATAATTTGACATACTCATAAATCAAATGTGTGTATTTCAATTATTGTAAGAGTAGCATTTTAAAATCACTTCATGAATTTTAAAATTTCTTTAGAAATTAAATGGTTTATTTTTCATAGTATTTTGAGCACAAAAATTGTTTTCATATTATATATATACATAGGGAAGCAAAAGGTTATGAAAACCATTAAATCAGATTTTATTATAAATCTTACCATGTCCCCTCTTCAGCAAAAATCAAAAAGTCCAATCCAAACTCTGAACACATTTTGAGATGAAATACATTCATGACATAGAAATACAGGGTTGGGCAACTTATGGTACATGTGTCAGATGTAGCATCCAGAACAATTCTAAGAGGCACTCCACCATTATATAAAATTATAAGATTAAGTTAAACTGCCATATCTCTTCGTTACACCTTGCACATTTTAATTAAAAGGCTATTTTTTTCACTTTTAATTCTCTGCCCAAAAATGATTCTGTTGATACTGCTTGCATATAGTTTGTCTGCTTTATGAAATCTGTTTAAATGAGACTCTTTATTAGTGTTAAATATTCAACGCAAATCAAAAGGATTGTGTTATACTTGTAAAATGAAGCATTCATTGCTGCATAATGAATAAAAAAGGTTCCTTATCCTTTTACTACCAAAAGCTTGAGTAATGACAGTAAAAGAAAAAACAAATGTCTTAAGAATAAACTAAAATTCTGCTTAGCAAACCGTTTTGCAGCAGAAATATAACAACAAAAAGTAGTTATTCTGTCAATCTGTAATTGTAATAAATTCAGGAAAATAGGTATGGAAGTAAATCTAACTTCATAACAAATGCCTTTTGAATAGATATTAAGAGAAACTGCCATGTGCTTTAGCGTTGTGTTAAAGAAGTCAGAATTATGTTATTTCATACATTTGGTACAAAATAAAGCTAATAGAAATAGATATTCAAACATGATTTTAATATTTTTTCATTTTCCTCTTGTTCTTGATTTTTGTTCTCTTGTTAATTTTTGAGTGGATGGAAGTTGACAATTTTCAAACGGAAATTATTGAACTAACATCTTCAGAATTATGGAAAGCAAAATTTACGGAAAAATCTGGAAGATAACTCTAACAATAAATCGACAGCTATTTCAAATTGCTACATGTCATTGCCAGAATGCTTAGAATTCTGCTTTTGGTTCTACATATACATGAAAAAAAAAATTCTCATAATGAAATATATTTTGTGTCCACAAACTGTTTAACAGCTGAACATTCAGAACCATGTATCAATTTGAAAGTCACAAACTATACCTGATATTGTAACCTTAAGTAGAGCTTTGCAGGAACAAGGTTCGCATTACCATTTTAATTTTTTTTATTTAGCTATGTAGCATGAATATTTTTAAAAAGCATAACATATGTACAATTTTAAGTTTATATTTACAATGAAAAGTAATCATTTTTTTATAACTATCTCTTATTTTAATACTTTAAAAGATACATATTTATGTGCACAGTTTTAATTTCTTAATTATGTTGAAGGAATAATTATATGTTATGCTGTTTATTAAGTCAATTAATATCTTTAAAGATGTATAATTAATATATAATAAAAACTCTAAATCTGTCCTTTTGACCTCTATTCCCTAACTCTGCACACATTGCCGTGGGAATCGAATTATTCCAAATGTTTTGTTTCTATTGTGCATGGCACACTGAATCATATTGGTAGAATGGTTTGGCACACCATAGTTATAAGGTTGCCCCCTTCCCCTAGTAATACATACATTTATTTATTATAGAGAAAGTTCATAAAATTTAGAAACATTCCAAAAAAGCACATTTTTTCATTTATACACATAAAGTTTAAAACCTACTTATTATAACAGTATAGGAAACAAATTATGGAACATTATTATGCCAAAAAAGTATATTCATTTATACATAAATGTGTACTACTATAACATAAATTGTTCTTTACAGGATAACAAAATCTAAATATAATATTGGTATGTTGAAGATGTTAATCATTAAGAGTTCCTTCCTAATCTAAAGACATTCTTATAGGATATCATTTGCATCTAGATGTTTTCAAGAATTCATTTTTAATACATATGAGATCAAATCCATCAACAGATTTGTAAATAACATAAGACAATTAATAAACAAAAGTATATACTGACTGCTGATACAAAAATATTCCCAGTCTCAGAAGGAGATAGATCCAGTGCCATGACGTCTCCAGTATGTCCATGAAAAGTTTGAATAAGGTGAGTGCATTCTACATCCCATAAAGCACATGTACTGTCTCCACTACCCGTTAGAATCTGCAAATAATTAAAAATATACATTTATAGCAAAAAAGAAACATTTCAGAATAAAAGGAACAAAAATTATGCATAAATAAATAAAAAAATTTATTTACACTAGATAAATACTTATCTTGATCTATTACTAAATTTATTTACTAATTTATCCTGATGCATATATAATTGTAGTTTCTTCACTTATTATATTTAGTATATGTTTTTAAAGTTTCTAACTCAGATAACTATGACTGATTGTTTATTATCATATTGTTAAGCTAAATGAAGGCTTTTGGTTCATAATCTTGAACACCAACCAGAATATGTGAACCTGACCACTCAGCTACTACAGCCACTATAAAATAACATGTGTACTTATGTTGATATATTCATATGTGGGTATTTAGCGAACCTTTATTATTACCGCCACACTCTTAAGCAATGTGAGGGAAATTGTCTATGAACTTTGCCATTGTGAACCTTGGTAAAGTGATAAGGACACCTGAAGTAGCACCTCACTCTTCAAATTTCCACATCATGCCAACATGAGACTTTGAGCCTCAACATATTTAACATGCATCAACCACTCTACACAATGTTGACAAGCATGATCTATTCATATAACCACTATTTAAAAAACAAAAATACCATATCTCATTAATGTATGTTGATAAGTATGATCTATTCACAAATAACCACTTTTTAAAAAACAAAAATACTGTATTTCATTATCTACATTAAAACATTTTACTTACCTTTATCTACCGATAGTACTTATAGGTACCACTCACTTTAAAGTTACATAGAATAACCACATTTTTATGAATATTTTGACGATATTTAGCAGGAATATTCTTTGAGACCCACTCTTCCCAAGATATATGGCAGCACTGGTTCTATGATGAGTATTTTAGTGGGGAAGATGGATAGTTTTATAGCAGAAATTGCATTTTCAGCTGACGGCGTTTTCAGCGGATTGCGAAGATTATCATTTTTGTCCCAAAAAAATAGTTAATGTCAAAATTTAAGTGTCTTATTGTTTTTGTATGTAAATGAAGACATTAGAAAACAATTTGACTATTTATTTTAAGTAAGCGGTGCATATAATTAATTTTACAGTTGAATATCTTTAATTAATCAACTAATTTATTAAATTTCCCACAGTTGAGTATTTCGTTTATGTATATCCCTTCATTTTTAATGTAATAATTCAAAAAAAAATATTGCATGAAAAAAACTGCAGTAAATCATAATGCGGTAGGTAAAGAGTTAAGAAAGGTTATGATTATGTGGAAATTAATACGAAAACCAAAACTGGCAAAAATAAATTGTAAAGCACCAGACATGTAACCAAAAGCCAATATGCATCATTAAAATAATTAAGAATTGATTAATTTAAAAAATATTTTAAATTTTATCAAAGACAAATTTTGTATAAATAGTACTAATTTAAGAATAGATTTACCTGCTGGTCAGAATTAGGAAAAAGACAGCAAGACATGTAACTGGTATGGGTTCCAACAGCTTTCTTTTTCGTTGAAACATCATCTTCAAAACTAAGAGGATAAACTGTGATTTTGTTGTCAAGACCCCTGAAATATTTCAAACATAATTAATACATTGCAACTTAGCTCTTAGATTTGATAATCAAAACAAATTTTTTAATTCATAAATACATTTAATTATCTAAAACACAAAATTCAAAATCAACATCCAAAAAAATGCAATAACTTACTAAAAATTTACAATGTAAAATATTTCTCTGTAAAAATTTCAGTCAATATACATATATTAAAAAATTTAATTATAACACACAATATATATATTATGGTTTAAAATTTATTTAAAATAGCAAACCAATAGTGGATTATAGGAGTGAATGTATCAGTGGCATATATAATGCCAGAACAGAGCTACAGAATTTTACTCAGTGAATCATAGTTATAGGTAATATTTTTAAAGAGCAATTTAATAACTACTTGAGAAAAGAATTTGGACACCCTAATACTGAATATAAATTAGTATCCTCACAGGATACAGCACTCTCAAAATAAATTCAGAATTTTTTTATACATGCAAGCCACAATTTCCCTCACAGAATTCAGATGTGTGTACATACACAGACATCAGAGGTTCAATACAAGTATATATCATTTTCACATTCTTAAGATGTTTTTCATTATATTAACATGCACATATCTATTAAAAATAAAAGCAAATTTTAACTTATTAATTAATGTAAATGAAATGAAACACTTAAAAAATTAATTGAATCTATAATAACTGCTTAAGCACAATTTCAAATAAGATTTTCTTAAATTTGCAACTTACCCACATGCTACCATGTTTCCTGATGGAGCATATGCACATGCCATGACCCATGTAGTCGGCATGGTAATAGCATGTTCCTATAAAAGATATTTTTAATTCAATAAAGAATTTAAATATATATATACCAGGTATATACATATATAAATATAAAACCTGATTTTTCTGTATAGAAAATTAAAAATAATTTTATTTAAAGCATTTATTTCCCATCACTAACCACACTTATTTTCAATTTCCAACAATTTGATAATGCCACAGCATTAAAAAATTGCTCCTCTTTTGAGGCAAGCCAAGCATCAAAGTAAGATTTTTGTAAGAAATAAAACATTGTTCAGCAATCATCCTATCAATGCAAATAAGTGAAAAACGGATGGAGCAAAGTCTAGTAAGCCACATGTGGAAGTATTTCCCAACTAAATGTCTTAATTATTTCTTTGAACATTTTAGCTGTGGTGAATCATGCATTATCACAAAGCAAAATTCCTTTGTGTTGCTTTTTTTTAAAAATATTCTGGTTGTTTTTCACCCAAAGCTTGTTCAAATCAATCACGTTTTAGCAACTTGTAACAGATTACACCCTTCTGATCCCATCAAGCACAAAACATTGTCCTCTATCCATAGTGATTTGAACTTGCAGCTGATGTTGATGGTTTGCCTAGTTACCCATGATATCTGAGACTTAAGATTCTTGAAATACATCAGCATTCTGCAAGAGGTTTTTCGATTTTCCTGCTTTCATTTGGTTAACGTGGAACCCGCATTCTAATCTACTGGATCTTTAGGTACAGGTTTCTATCTACAGGTTTTGTTATCAAAATATGAAAATGACACAGTTTGGCAGTAATTACATTCACAAATAGTCTCATCTATAGGCAAATTCTGATTTCATATTTACATAACTGGTATACAGGAGAATAGGTACTCATTCACTCATCACAAAATCACCAGAACTATCAGACAAAATTTTTAAATTTGGTAGGCATGTTTTTATATATATATGTTGAGTAAAGATCTTCTAAGAACGAGTTTTTGGAAGACACCCAAAGTGGTGTAAAAGATAATTATACCTGTTTTAAAAATTCACCCTTTTCTTTTTAAATCTAGAGGTGATGGCTATATGAAGTTTGTTGAAATGGCAACTGAAAATTTAATGCTAGGACTTGGATATCAAGAACTTGAAAACAATATACAATCTTGCAACATCATGAAAATGAAGAAGGGGTAATGACTAGTATGTATATATTTTTATATGTGTGTACATATATGTATTTATATATAGGAAAAAAGAGACTCACTCACTCATCATGAGTTTTTCAGAACTATTAGACTGACAGACTTGAAATGTGGCATCCGTGTTTCTTTTGTTCAGGACAATTCTGCTAAGAACAGGTTTTGCAGAAATCAACTCTCAAGGAAGATTGCAAGGGGCATCAGAAATTAAAAACTTCCACTTTTGAAGACTCTACAGACTTTACATTTAACATGTGTATTTCAATTGTTGAGTAGAGATCCACCGAGAACAGGTTTTGCAGAAATTGACTGCTAAGGAGGAGATTTTCAGGTAAAAGTTCTAATTTTTGAACTTTTAGACCAAGACTTGGAATTTGGCAGCTGTTTCTTTTGCTGAATAGAAATCAGATAAGAACTGGCTTTGCAGAAATCAAATCTCAAGGAAGGGGTGTTATAAGTGTGTTACAATATACTTGTTTCAGAAATTCATGTTCTGTTACAGTATTTAGTCTGCAATATTTATTAATACTGTTGCATCCAGCTCTTTGTGTGCATTTCTAACACTTCAATCGTGTATTTTAATCATTAATATTCAAATCCTTTATGTCTCTCAAATAGATTCTATTGAAAATTTTATATATATACATAACTAATATAATATACAACAAATTTTTCTGACAGAAGAAAAACTGGCAAGTTTCAAATTATTTACTTAAACAGATTAGATCAATATAAAAAAACTGACCAGTTTCCTCAAATTATTATAAAAATGTATGAACAGATAAATGAAATATAAAGGATACCATTGAACATCTTTATGAAATAAATTATTCCAGAAATTTTCAATTGAAGTGTATTTGAAATATATAGAAATATTTTGTAAGGTTAATAGTCAACAAATAAATATATTCAATTTTAATCAATACCAATTTTTTAAATCAAGTATAGTAATTTTTCTCAAAAGGCACATAGTATTACACCAATGACAGACCAATTTTGCCAAATACTATCATTGTTTCCGTGCATGTGCAACAGCAAATTTCCATACATGCCCTTTTACTATTACCCCACTGACAAATGAACTGGTAAAAATTCAGAAGAACTTAATACTATTTGGAAAAAAACCCCACACAAACACTTAAAATAAATTTAAAGATATAACAGTAAGTACATTATTCAGGCAGCAAAACACCATAACTGCATTATAATTCATGGTAAAAGAGTCTTCTCTATGTAGACACCACTAGATAAATTCGTATAAGTACAAATCTAAATACTATCTAGCAGTTCTGTAATATTTGTTTTGCCATTTTTCTCAGCTTTGTAGTTTTCCGAGTACTTATGCATTAGACCACAATTTTTGAAAATACTCCAATTTCTTTTCTGTAGAAGATAAACCCCAAAATCATTTTTCAAAACAAAATAAGGGAAGAATAATATTACAAATTATAAAACATGTTATTGTTTTCAAGCATGCATGATCACGACTACTGTGTACAAGCATGGGCTGAACTGTATAGCACTAATGTCAGCATGTTGCAGTATTTGGCGATATTGTTTTTATTTGACAAAATTGGTCAACATGTAATACCAGAATCTTTTAAAATTAGTATATAACTTCATTTCAAATTCATATTTAATTACAAGCATATTAAAAATATCAGAGATAGATTTTATCAAAATATAAAATTTAGTTAAAGTTTAGAGAAACAATAAGAACAAATATAAATACTTACCTTATTTGTAGTAAAAGCATCCCATATAATCATTTTACCATCCTGTAAAAGAAAAAATATTCAGTGTAAAAATTTCATTACTCTGATACCCATTACTTAATTTCTTTTAAATAAATATGAAAAAGAGGCATGTGAAAATTACAAAGATAAGCTTAAAATTTGGAATGTTTTCCAGTAATTGTATAATCTGGCAACAGCAATATCTCATTTTGCTGAATGTTTAGCAAATGGAAGACTATTCAGCAACACAATGATTACACAAATAACATTAAATGATTTTCAGTATTATAACCAAGATATAGACATGTTAAATGTTTTCCAAATCAACTGAAACTAACACAGATATTCTATTAACCCCTTAACTGCAAGCAAAAGTTGCAAAACTAACCCCACAGTACCACCGTTTTTCCCACAGGCACACATTGTTACGTGGTTTACTGGGGGAAAGGAATAGGTATGTTTTTCCTTTCAAAATTTTTTTACTTTCACTTTAAAAAAGGAAAGAAAATTAAAGGATGAGTTAATAAAATGAAAATAAATGTAATCTCTAGAATCTTGAACACATAAGCCAGTATCACATTCAGTACATTCGTACAAAAAATTAAAAAGCTCTTATTACACATGGTAAGCAAAAATGACAGCAAATGAATAGAAAACGCCCACTCAAATGAAAAAAACCCAAGAAAAACTGCTTAGCAATGAATTTCTTCGTTCCTGGATACCCTTTCAAATTCCTTTTCCACCTCTTTTACAAAATAAGTAAATTCTTTAGAAGCCCTGTCAGTGTTATGTTATTGTATTCCAAAGCCATGGGATTAGTTTTAAACAGAGCAGCACAATACAAAAAGTCCTCCTTTGGAAGAACGAGTATGCATGTCCGGGACGCTAAAGGCACCCACTCAGCAGGAAATGTATACATGCCAGTGGCACTTAAGGGGTTAAAAACAATTCTAAATTATCTGTTTATATTTTTCCAAGCTACTGAATATTTTCCTCATATAAAAACTAGCCTAAAGGAATAAAAATAGACTTTAATGCATTACAAAATAAATAATTTGTATTTTTCCTTGATTCAACTTTTTAATATTAAAGCATTGAAAATCATTCCATTGAGAAAGAAAATTATCATTTCACTGAGTAAAATTAGATAATAATTTAAGCCAAACATACCTGAGAAGAACTGACAATATGCCTCTTATCTAGAGACCAATCGGAACACAAAACTTTTCCCTGATGACCTTTTAAAATTCTTCTGGGTTTAATATTTAAATTTTGTATAGGTTCTAATCTCTCTGCAACTTTAGATACTGAAACACATACATACATAAACTTAAAACATATAAACAAAAATTAAGATTAAAAAAAGCATATCCAATGGAATAAATAAAAATTATTCAAAACTAAAGTATTTTGTTTATTTATTTAAATTTTTCCTTTAATAAAGAAGAAAAATCAAAAATGTTCAGTAATATTGATTAAACAATATTTAAGTAAACTAACCAAAGAAAATTGTAATTAATGCTCATAACAGACAACAAATCCATAATAAATCTTATAAAATCCTTATTAAAAGTATTTGTTTCTTAAAGTATATAATCTTAGAAATGTTGGACATAGTGGAAAAACACAGCCATACCTCAAACACTATATTCTACCTAAACTGACGAAAACACAAAAATACTTGGTTAAAATGTAGAATAAGGTGGATTCTTGGCGATCAAAATCAGTCACCAAATCACCCATATATAACGACAGATGTTCTGAGAGTAATGAAGTGAAGCTAAAGTAATGATGGGCCAAATTCATTCTGGCATCAAGATCAACATTGCCAAATCTAAAGGGTCCCTATTCTACACTTTAGCCAAATACTTAAGTCTTGATTAAACATTCTTAAATATTCAAGCTTTTCATAATATTTCACTAGCTTTCAGATCTGAAGCTATCTGTATATTACATGGTTTCAATGTCATCTACACATTAACCAGACATTACAAAAAGTATAGAAAATGTTCAGCAAATAAAGTTGTTTTTATGAGCTTTTTAATGCATCACTTTTCTATTTAGAAAAAGAGAAATTATACTTATTCTTACTAAGCTCTGTGTTAAGTGCTATTTTGATTGCCTTTTTAGGTCTGAAGCTATAGCCTAGATATTTTACATTTGACATACTATCTCAGAGTTCATTATATGCAAATTATTGAAAAATTAACACTTCATAAAAATTCACATGAAATTATGCAATGTTAACACCAGGATAATTTTCCTTTTCCATAACTTCTACCTCTAATGTTCAATCAGAAAATAAATGAATCTTGTAAACATTATATTCTTTGACAAATGCATAATTAGTACACAATTTGAATATAGAAGGGAAAAGGAGTAAAAAATTCAATATTTAATAATATATTACATAAATATTAAAGGAAAAAATTTTGTCTAAAAATATGAAGAATAAATGTATGTATATTTATACTTCTAACAAAAGATTTGATTGGAGAAATTTATAAATATAAATGTCATTATTAGCTATTAAATAAATTAAATGTTTCTAAATACAGTTTGATATGGATGAAATCTAACTACTTGATATTACAGTTCCATAACACTTTATTGAACATCCATCACACAAACTTCTGCCATATTCTCTATGTGATTTTAGGGAAATTACAGATTGATTTTAGTCACCTAATCAAGGGGCTAAAATATAATCCAACCAAAACTGATAATGGATAAATTGCAGCATTTGATTCATAAAATTCACCAGTAATTCCATTAATATCAGTTATGCATTATCATTCATTTGCTTCTCAGGTGTAGAACGACTCATTATAAAAACTAAGCTAATTGAGGTCCTTAAAATAAAATTATACAACCCTTAGTCAAAACAACATTGTTTATTCTAGGTAGTTTATATGGTGCAACAATAATATAAATAATTATACAAACAGAAAAGTTTATCATTGGAAAAAAACATGTTGCTCATACAACAAATTAAATTTTCCATTTAAATACTTTCCAAATAATAATATCTATTCGTTTCCATAATAGCGAAATTCGTAATTAGTTTTAGGGGTCATGAGGACACAACATATTTATCCAGAAATGCATTCCAAACATAATATGTTAAAATGCGCTTCCTGACAAGATAAATAAACAACCTTGCGCATAAAAACAAAAAGATGTTTGTGCAAACAAAGCATAGCGAAGTAATTTTAGAAACAAACAATTCTTACAAGCTACATCATTGAGCTTTTTTCTTTCTTCTTCTAAACGACATTTTAAATTCTCAACTTCTTTATTTAAAGATTCAATAGTTTCGGAAGGATTGTCGACCCTCAAACCACCATCGGAGGCCATTTTGGAAAACTACTTACAGGCTGAAGAAAATAGAAGTGATAGTGTTGCTAGTTTTGTTTTCTCTATCGTGTTTGGTTGATTTGTTTTACTTCGTTGCTTAGTTTAATTATCTCTTGGTTGTATTCATTCTTAATCATAATTATGTATAAATTATTTGATATAGATCATTAAATAAAGATCTTTTTGCGTCTATCAATTACTTCCCAGAAAAAGGCATAGTCTCTAGATGGTTAATACTGGAGAAAAGGATGAAGACAACTGGTGGGGAGTGGGCCCAGGGTAAATTCATCTCAGAAATGATAGTTGTTGTTTCTTATGCCCCCTTATCTTGACTGCGTCAGATCCAGGATCATGAAAGTCATCACGGCATGGGGCTAGATGTATGCCTGTCATTTGCCGTAGCCTTGAGCACCAGAGAACGATTTTTAGTTCGGTTCCACCCCGAATTTGGGGAGGACCCCCTGGGGGTAGTCAGAGGCCTCCCGCCTCTCTTCCCCTTCCACCAACCTCACGCGAGAACTTGCAGCTCTATGGCTATTTACAGTACCCCATGCATCAAAGGCACTGTAGATTTACAAACATCCATGTCTTCTTCCCGGGATTTGAACCCAGGCACTACGGCACAGCAGTCGGCGTCACTAACCACTATACTGGATGGGCGACATTTTGGAAATGAAATATGTGCATATCAAGATTTTTGGAAAATGGTAGCTTATCAAAAGTTTAGTGTATAAAAAATTACAAACTTTGGAAAAAATGTGAAAAGATATCCTCAATATGACTTTACTTATTACAGCAACACAAATTACATTTAAAATATTCCTTTTTATATTCAGCTAGTTAAACATCTTTTTTGTAATAAAACATTTTTTATTTTTACAGCTGTTTTTATAAATGAACGGCTCCTTAAGAGGGCGATAGTACCCTCAGGGCCGGCTCTAGTAGTTTTGAAACCACGGACAAAATTGGAAGATGCCGCCCGTCTCTCCAAAGAAAAAAAAATTATAATTAAAAATCAATTGTTTACATAAATACGTAACAATAAAACTTCAGTAATTCCAGGGAACAAAAAGCAGCATAACAACATACAAACACACACATATATGTATATATATATATATATATATTATTTTGAGTCTTAAAAAATTCAAAATAATTCGAAATTAAGGACATAATTACTTATTATTTCAAAAGAGTAAAATATAAGAGAAGGAATCATCCATTTCAGCAGGCTAATTTTTTCGAAAAATAGTTTACTGATGGTGGGGATCACAAACGTTTGTTTTAATGTATAGTTACTGCACTCAAGACTAAAATGAAACATTTCCTGATGCTTTCTATCTATCAAAACCCCTAATTACCCATGTCCCCTTTTGAATAGCGGACATTGTAAGGGTGAAAGGAATATCCTTTGCGACCTCACTCCCGGATGGGGAAAAAGTTACTATAGTGAAAGATGTGTAAACATATTAAGTATCATATATACTCCCGCCTCGAACCTTTCAAGTTTCAACATAAAAGAAAACTCTCATTAAACATGCAGAGTACAAAATAAAGAAATACGATCCGTTAAATGAAATACCAAATTGACACCGAATAATATTTCAGAAAATATAGAAAATATATTGAATTTGCAATAACAAAAAAATATTTTTCAAATTCGATTCAAATACCGCCTTTGCAATTTGCCGCCACGGACAGGGGTCCGGTTTGTCCGGCCAAGAGCCACCCCTGGTACCCTGCAAGTTTTAAAATCGCATATTTTGACATAATTTCTTGTGATTCCACAAGAACCAGTTAATTCTGTTCATTTTAATGTGATTTTTTATGCAGTTTATGAAGTAAAGTTTAAAGTATCAAAACAAAATTTTTTAAGTGGACTCGATATCCCAAAAGTGACCGAACTATCGTGTTTCTTCTTCTTTTTATTTAGTCATGCTCCTTGCATTATTATCTTTCGATTGATGTATCACTTTTGTACGTCAGAAAATTAGAAGGAGGAAAAAACTTCAATTGAAGAAGGTAAACTAACAAAATAGGCAATTCGACCACGCTCTCTTTTTAGATAAAAAAGCTAAAAAAATTTTTTTAATAAAAAATCTATTCTAAAAAGCAATAATAGCTATAAAAAAGGAAAGTGTTATATATAAAGCATGTGTGATAATTTTGAGGCATTGCAATAATGTAATTTTTTTTTTTCTTTCTGAAATATGTGCATGTAAAATTTTTGAATTAAGGCATTTTATATTAATAATTTCATAATTTCAGTTCTTATTCCTCATATCTTTTTCATACAAAACTAATATTTCAATATTATGTGAAGAAAAAGCAAAATTTCTGTCATGACAAAACAATTTTTAAAACATTTTTATTGAATTTTTTCTTGTGCAATTAATACTCTCAAAAAATTGATCATTTATAAAAAGTATGGGTTGAAAAAATACGAAAATGCAATTATTTCAGAGAAAAATATATAGCTAATATCTTAAAGTGATATTTTAAGTTTATTTTTCAGCTTTTTATAATTATTTTTTCAGAATTATAAACTTTAAAGTGGTTTTTCTCAGCTTGTGTTTTTTCGATACATTAGTGCATTCAGAATGTTACTCCTTACACAATTATTTATCAAACCCTTCCATTTTTTTTTCCTGCGTGTTATATAAAATGCATCTACCAAAATTAGAGATCCATTTTGCTGTAATCTGAATACTTTTCTTTAAAAAAAATTATACGATAAGAGATATTGGCTTTTTCGTTGAATTTTAGCATGCATATCAACATTTTATTTTGTTCTCTCCAAAACTAATCAAATTATCGTAAAATCGACCCTTAAAGTTGTTTAAAACTTTCTTAAGAGTATTTTTAAAAAGTTTCAGGCCGAAAAGTTAATAATTACAAAAGGAGTAAAATTTGAAAATTTTCCAAATTTTGTTCAAGAAATTTTAATTTTTAAAATTGTGTGAATAATATGTACAAAATTTCTTCTAGTATCATTTTCTTGAATAGACATTACAGGAAATGCCAAAATATAATTTTTAAATACATAAATAAAGAAAATCGTTCAAAAGGAATCGAGCCTCTTAAACTAGCATATACCGTAGAGCGTAGTTTATCCGAATCAATTAGGAAAGGACACCTTTCGGATACGCGATTGTTCGGATAACTGAAAACCGAATGAAACCCATGCAGTATAGGAAACCGGACATTATACAAATATTGAAAATCATCACATGCGGGAAACGTGCTTGAAGAAAAAGCAAAATAGATGCAAAATGTCGCAATTTTATCTTTTTTGTGGGAAATAATCACTTATTTTTCGTTGTACCATTGAACACCTTTGTTTTTTGGCTGCAAGATCTCTGAAAAAAACTGGTCCGAATATTTGACGCTCCGGATAAGCGACGTTCTACTGCAATATGATCACACAAGAGTAATGAAAACAAATTAGCTTACTTCCCATTTTTCATAAGATAAGTTTTGAAAGATGTCAGTTAATCCTACTCTCTCATATCAAGTGGAAAATAAAGAATATTTGCGTTCTGTTTAACTAAAAAGTTTTAATTTATCTCTAATTTAAGTATTTTTACAATTAAAAAAGTAATAATAATTTAAAATGATTATTATTTTTTCTTTTTTTTCATTTTTTTTATCATGCTACAAAATAAAATCTATTGATTCCATTCCAAAAATTGAGGTACGCAGAATACAGATCTAAAAATATATCATATATAAATAATATCATAGCTCTGCAACAGAGACTGTTTTTTTTTTTATCTTGAGAGAAAGTGTGAAAATTAAATGCTGAGAAAACCAAGTTTAAGTATAAAATTTTCATTTTCTTCATTAAAGTGCATTCTTTTCACTCTTAATATGTACCTGTTTTATGGGCTGGTTCTATCAGGGACGGCTCTAACAGTTTTGCCAAACCCCGGGCAAAACGGAAAATACCCTTCTCTCTCTAAAGAAAAATATTATAACTAAAAGAGATGAATTTTTCTTGAAAAATTTTTGCGAACAAAAGGCAGCATAACAATTATATATATTATTTTAAGTCTTAAAAGATATAAAATAATTCAAAATGAAGAGAACATAATTACCTGTTATTATTTGAAACGAGTAAAATGTAAGAGAAGGAATCGCCCATTTCAGCAGGTCAATTTCTTCGAAAAAGAGTCTACTGACGGTGGGGATCTCACAAGCGTTTATTTTAACTTATAGTAACTGCACTCGAGACTAAAATAAAACATCTCACGAAGCTCTCTCTCTCTCTATTTACCAAAAACTCTAACTACCCTTGTTCCCTTTTTGGTAGCTGAAATTGGACATCGTATGGGTGAAAGGAAAGTCCATTGTGACCCCACTCCAGACTGAAAATAAAAGATATGTTTACGCATCAAATTTCATGATTTAACATATACTCCCGCCTCGAACCCTTCAAGTTTCAATATAAAAGAAAATTGACATTAAATATACAGAGAAAAACATAAATACATAAACATAAAATAAGGAAATAAGATACATTAAATGAAATACCAAATTCCCACCCAATTATACCTCAGAAGATACATAAAACTTTTTGTAAAAAATATATATATATTTCTCAAATTCAATCCAAATGTCACCCTTAAAATTTGCCACCCCGGGCAGGGGTTCGGTTTGTCCCGCCCTTGAGCCTCCCCTGGGTTCTATTTTCATAAAAAGCTCATACAAGACTTTTTTTCCCACGAGCTTCTTATGTTAAAGAACTAGACAATTTCTGTTCCTTTCATTCCCATATTGTCAGCCTAAAAAGAGGAAATGTTAGAAAAATGCTCTAATTTATGACCCAAACGTTTCATAATGTTTAGTAGATTGGCTATTCCATCATTAAATATCACTACTAATGCATTTCATGCAGATATCAATTGTTATTTCGAAAATTCCTGAAATTTTTGGCCAGTACTTCTAAGCTGTAAACTTGAAAGATTCTTTTGAGTTCCGAGTTTTCCACCCAAATTCTTTTTCAATGTTTTGGGAGAAGATAACTTTGTAATTATAAAGATTGAACTATATTCGTAATAGTAATAGGCACAATGCTTTTATGTTTGTTGGGAAAAAGGATCTTGTGTGATTTTGCAATCTAGTAAATACATTACGAAATAGCACAAACTGGATAGATATAGAACATCACTTCATCATTTATGAACGTAATGACGTTATATAAACCTATATCTAGTGGTGTAACGGAGAGTACTAGCCCCAAACTAAAATTTAGGGCCCCAAGTCTAAATACGTACTTAGCGTCAGTCGAGGTTTGGGCCCCTTAGAGTCCCTGCCCCCCCCGTAGTGCAGGGGTTGCGGGGATGTACGTTACGTCACTGCGGCTTGAGGCCTCCATGATCTTTTTGTGAGGCCCTCATAAAAGCTAGCACTTGAATGAATTAATATTTGATTATATAGATTATAGCAATTTGTAAAACAATGGAATTATATAAGAAACCGCATGAATGTATGTATGTTTCAAAGACTACTTGTGGGAATAGACAATTGTACATTTTAAATGTTAGAACGCCACCCAGTGCAACAAGGCAACACAGAGACGACTTCTTGAGGCCTTGCGCCCCTACTCAAAAGTAGGCTCTGAGCACTGAGGGGGCCCTGTATCGAAATTCCTTACGGACCCTTTTTTAGATATGGGAGATTAGATATTAGATATGCTTCTCAAATTTTCAATATTCGTGACCCATTATTCAGTCATCATTTTCATCGCGCCCCCTCCATACAATAACAATGTATTGAATTCAATAATGCTATACTTTGACACTAAAACTACAATACGACTTTAACCTCTTATGTGCCACCGACGTACATAAATGTCGCGCTCAGTCAAAGTATTAATTTTCTGGACATATATATACGTCTTTCCGAAGTACCATTTTTTCTGTGCAGTGCTATCCATAAAATTATTCCGAAGGTTTTGGAATGCAATAAAAGAACTTTGACAATGTTTGCGAAGGATTTGCTTATTTATTCCTTTTCTCCTCCCCCCTCAACCCCCCATCAAAATACGCTGGTTTACATGGAAAACGGTGGTATTGGGGAGCGAATCGCGTAACTTTTAATCAGCCTTTAAGGAATTAATTATAAACCGTACAAATTATCAAGATAAGTGTTACTACAAATCCATAGGGTCATTGATAATTATTAAATTTGTTCTTTACTTAGTATGGTTAAATTAATAATAAAATACATTGTATAGTACTGATACATTTATAAGTGTATTATATCAGTGTAAATGTGTATTTTATATTTTGCTTTTTCAGAAAGTATTTTGTTTGTTTACTTTCAGTAAATTAATTTTTTAAATAATCTTTTGTTTTCGACTTTTCAATATTCTCGCACCCCCATCGTAGAGTTATCACTCCCCCGTAGGGGGCGCGCCCCACAGTATGAGAAACGCTGACTTAAGGAATAATAATGGTGTATGGTGGTAGGCCTAGGCCTGTACATAGACGACCGTCATCACATGTAGCTAGTTGACATTGTCCAAAATTCCCAGCTTTTTAAAGAATAAAAACGGATAAAATATTTGACCTTTGAAATTACTCGAATCATGACCTTATTAATGCTAAGTTGAAAACGAGACGAGGCCCCTGGGGCCTGCCCCATATGGCCCATGCCTTAAGACGTCCTTGTTACCAGATGTATCATACATATAACAATTATATGATCTCTACACAAAAAAACTATTTTCTTACTATTATTGTTGTGACTGACTCCATATAGATTAAAACGTATTATTTTTTCTGCATGAATGGCATTTGAATATTAGTATTGTTAAAAAAATACTACAAAACCACAATAGTTCATAAAAGTAACAATTAATAGGTATATCAACCTAAGAGGGCTCCTATATTACTTCTTAATTTACGTGAGGCTTCTGATGGTAAAAAGGTTCCCTACCTCTGCCATGTATTATATAAAAAAAAAGTTAATAGAACATTCCAAATTTGAACAGAGTTTGGAGAGTGAAGGGCTGACTCAGGTGTCTTCTTTAACTCTTGACCATGGCTTACAAATACTTCGTCCCTCTAGTTCTTGACCATGTTGATGAAATAAACAATTAATCAAACAAATCCAAGCAGATGTTAATGCAAGTTCTGTTTCTTTCAAAGGACAATTAACATCTTGTCATCTAACGATCGGTGTTTAACATCGATGTTTAAAGTATCCGACTACGTTCAGAACCGTGATTTTACAAAAGCTCATAAATGGATAATATTTATGATATTTAGAGTCACTTAGACTAGAAAATGTATATAAAATTGTTTTAAGAATATTATTACAATAAAAAACTATTTAAGTACAATATTTTGACAAAAAATGGACATAGAATGACCCATTTTCAAAATATTCTCCTTTTCCGAAAAATGCTTCTATTATAATAATATTTTGATAGTATATAGCTCAGACCTCTGTACAGAGGCTCCACTAGAATTTTTGAAATATATAACTTAGAAGTGGGTTTATTCATGTTTTACGACACACAACAGAGGGGAGAAATTTCAAGAAAAAAAAACGCCGATAATTATTTTAATTGGTTGTAATTCTAAAAATAATGTGAATTTTTCATAAAAAATAGTTCAGACTCTTTGGAGAAGTCTTTACTTTGTATAAACGAGTTCGCACGCGCGCGCGCGAAATATTATTATTTTAGAAGCATTTTTTATAAAAGGGGAACATTTTGGAAAAAGGTTATTTTAAGTTAGTTTTTTGCCTAAGTATTGTATTTAAATAATTTTTTTAAACAAAAAACAATTTAAATAAAAACAATTTAATAAATGTATTCTAATCTAAGTGACACTAAATATCATGAAAATTATCCATTTATGCGCTTTTTTAAAATCACGGTTCCGAACGTAGAGACCTTAAGAGAAATCATTCCCTTCATGTGCGAATACAGACTTTGATGTCTCCGAGACGTCAAAAATTGTCTTTTGTGGAACTTTCTCAGCCAAGAATCGTATGTCGATTCTGTTTTGTTTCCATTTTCTGTCCCCCTTATCGTGGCAGCGGAAATTCTCACTCCCAGGTAAAGTAAAAGTATTAAACTCAGTTTTATTTGTATGTTAAGGGGAACTGTATCCGAGATAAAGACTATTATATAAATTCTTTGGCAAACTAAACTAAACTAAACTCAGTGGCGCAACAGCCAATGAGGATCAAGGCCTATTGTGCCCATCTCAGTTTTCATGACTTTAGGCACTGAGGTGCATGAGCAGATGCTCCGGTCAGATGGTCAGTATGACGGGAACTTCCCAGTGTTTAGTTTCCAAGCAAGCTTAAGTCATTTATTGACCCACTGAAGGGATATAAGCTAAGGCGACTTTGCCTAGCCCGGGGTTTGAACCCGGACCTGTGGCGAGAAAGAGAGATACCCTGCCACTGGGCTTCAAATTCTCTGGCAAAGAAAAACGAAAAATAGATATTGTACAATGAAGAAACAGTTTTTCCAGAAAACTTTTAGTCAACGCGTAAAATTTATGACCATACGTAACAAATTTCAGTTTCATAGAAAAGGCATAAATATAATCTCTAACAAAAATTATTCTGTTCTTTTTTTTTTTTTTAGTTATTTACGGTTGATTTTCATTTATAGATTATTTCAGTTTTGTAAATAAAACGAGAATAATAATCTATTTTAGTTCCTGATATAATATAAATTGACAGAAAACTTTCTATAATTTTTAATCAGCAAACTTTTTTTTCTGGATAACTTTAAAAAATGAAATCTGAAATTAATTAGTTACTACTGAGATAAATTTTCTAACGAGATTTCATTGAAAATTGTCGAAAGAATTTTAGAATGATAGTACTCGGTATGTGTACAACCTGCACAATGTATGCAATTTTAGAATAATAAATGTCCGTAGTTTGTAAAATATAAGGATACAGGAATATTTTTTTTTATCTTAAATGTTACAAATCAATAGAGGTACAGTTCAAAACTTTCAGTATAATCAAATAAAAAAAAAGCATAGACATTGAAAACTTCAAAAATTTGATAGGAATTGAATAGTTTCTTTTTGAATAATGGTAAACTGGAAGTAATTTTAAATCTGCTTTATTTTATTTAGTGTTGAAAACATTATGAAGAACATTATTTTATGTATTAAATTGTTAAAGCTGTCATTTATAACTAGATGGCGCTACTTGAAAGTAATAAGAAAATTTACTTGAATCTAGAGAAAAACGATGTTTCCTTCTAGAACAGCGGTTCTTAAACTGTGGTGCGCGGACCCAGGGGACCCCAGCTTTTTTTTTTAGGTAGTCAGCAAAATTTGTTGAAATTTCTATCTTTATCGACTGAAAAATTTCGTGGAAAAGTTAAAACTATGATTGAGTGAATATTAACGTCGTAATGTTCAGCTACACGAGGGCTTTTGGCGACGGACCACGTTATTTTGAACAATGGTCAAGTGACGTGAACGACACCTGAGCTGGCACCCCTCTCTCCTAACTACCACACCACACCAACGGGAGGACGTTTCAGCTCTCGACAGATTTAACGTGCATCGCTGCCCTACACGGCAAAGTTAAAACTATACATTGTTAGTTAGTTTTAAGTGAATTAATAAAATTTTAATTAATACAGTTTAGTACATTATTTATTTATTTGAAATTAGTAATTTTGTAAGATTTTTAATTAGATGTTAAATGTTTCCTCTAAGGGGAAAAAAGTGTTAAAAAGTCTGTATAAGTAATAAAGGCGGTCTTCGACTTTTTGAGGAACCAGTAAAACACTCAGCCATGTATTGAGAGTCAGAAAGAAGTGTTCAAAACCTTGGAGAATCCGCGATGCAGTGGCGTAACGCAGAACATTTGGGCCCCCCTGCAAAGTTAGGTTTTGGGTCCCCAAGTTGGATTTTATAAAGGGTAAGTACTTAGCGGCAGTCAGACTTTGGGCCCCTTGGAACCCTGGAACCCTCCGCGATGCGGGGTGTATGTCACGCCACTGCCGCGATGTCAAGTTGATACATAAAGAAAGGGACCGCGGCGATCGGAACTTTAAGAACCACTGTTATAGAATAAATTCAGTGACGTAAACTAGGGTGGGTTTCGAAGTTTAAGCTCCACCCCACAGAATAACATTTTTTAATTTTTAGCATAGAGATAACACCTCGACATTAGTGTTTATGCGTTTTTTTGAACGTCTTAGAACTTTTTTTGACCTAAATAATTAAATATTTTCCTAAATTTTAACAGTGGGATTTGTACAGTTGCTACAATAAATTTAATCTAATTATCATGATTTTTGGTTAATTTTTAGAATAAGTGGAAAGCTAGAGCTTTCTTTATGTTTGTATATATCGATTGTTCTAATATCTCATATTTCATTGCAAAGAAATAATGCGTTTTGTGCAGAAAATAATTCCATTATTTTAAAATAATTTTTATATTTTTTGGTTATATACAATCTAATAACTTTCTCTCATCATGCAAAGGTATATTTTTGTAAAAACACAAAAACAAGTTTAATAACATATGATAACAGGTTGAAAGTTTGATTGGTGGATTAGAGAAAAAATAAATAACAATAACACATTTTTGTCATTAAGATTGTTTGCTTATAATAGAAGGGGATAAAAAATATTAGACTTAGTATATTTTATAATTATATTGTTACTATAACAAAAACAATTAAACGATAATGTAGGAGAGAAAATGCTATTCTTCATTTATAATGTAGTTTTATGACTGTCTAAGAAAACTTTTGAATTGCAATGCGAAGAAAATTCAAATTTTTTATTTCAGTCTATCAAATTTCACAAAAAAACGCAACAAACCTTTTTTTTTTCTTTATTTCACAGCTTATTTATGAAACTTTATAAGTAAAAATGATTTTCGGTTATAAATGAACGAAATTAATATATTAGATTCCAATGTTATATTCCTCATATATTACACATGTGTAACATATTTTTTGCATTGTTCTTAATTCTGCAATAATTTGAAAGTTTAAAAAGTGCATGCATTATAGTTTATTTCACTTATTATCCGACACACGTTTGTATAACTGACAACTGTTTTCCCAGTCTGCGGTTTTATCATGAGCATGTTCAATTATTCATCGACCGGAAATTTCAAAGAGGAAATCCCAGTGCAATCATTCGGAGTCATTTTTTAAAGTTTTCTCAGACTCATAAACGATTCCGCAAAGTTTAAATAGAGGAATAATTTGTCTTATTGCCAAGGAATATTTGATTAAAAAAATCATAATAGATTACGTATTTAACTCATATATTAATAGAAATTTTTTATTAAAGCGATATCTTTTTAATTCTAAAGCACATTTTGGTCTGCGTATAAGTATTTCTTTCTACTGCGTAGAACAGGATTGTCAAACTCAGAAGCTAACTCAGGCCAAACAAACAAGGTTTAACTTCAAATGGGCTGCAAAAAAAACCTCAGAGAAACGTAGGTTTATTTCGAATAATATATTATAATAAACATGCATAAAAGAACAAACAAAATTTAATGTTCATGTCCTGACAATATCTCTTTTCTGCTGCCATCTTTCCGATTTCGGGAGAATTTTTTAAAAAATTTTATTATGCATTATTGTGTGGGGATGTATTGACTGGGCCGCAAAAATGTTCGTTGTGGGCCGCGAGTTTGACACCCTTGGTGTAGAACATGATTTTAAAAAATGATAAGTAACGAATTATTTTATTTTGTGATAGCAAAACTCTGAGCAATTATTATTAACATAAAGTTATCACATATAAAAATTTTTTTTCTCAAATTTCTTTAAAAAATAATATATCGTTATTTTTCAAAGTATGGAAAACGACATATGTAAATTAGTTTATAAAAATTAAAATGTAAATTTATCCAAACAAAGGAATTTATTATTACACTTGTACTGTTTTATTGAAAAAAAAATTATGAAGAGAGAATTTGTTATGAAGAATTCATCCTTTCGCATATGAAGTTTCATTCAAGGTAATTTAAGATTCATTTTAATGTTATCGTACATTTTTTTTTAAAATTATCTGCATTTTCAGCATACCTAAATGCCACAGGTGGCATTTGAAAGAGAAAAATTGAAAAAGTATTCTATTTCTTACTAATTTCAGATTTATATTATTTGTTCCAAAAATACTTGTGCACTGATTTTTATTTCAAAAATTTTTTGTAATTAATTTCAAATAGATTTTAAAATAGCACAATTTTAAGTTAATGTTGGAAGTGCTTTTGGAAAGATATATCCAAAGATAAGCCTTTTTTCATTAAATCAAATTGTTTGGTGAGTGTGCAGCGGAATATTTCTGAACGAATGTAAGAAAAAAAAAGAGGGGAACTACTGACTACTTAGACGTTCCTCTTCATTCTTTTTAATAACAATAAAAATGTCAGTGAATGCGAATACTCACACGTGGGTAGACAATCACAGTTTTTTCCTTCACCCCAAAAATATAATCTCTATAGCTCCTGCCTTTTAATATAAAAATGAAAATGGAAGTATTCATGCTCAGATTTTTGAGATACTTCAGAAGATCAAATCTAAGGAAAATTTATTTTTAATTATTATTTATAATTCGTCAATATAATAAGTTTGCAAACAAATTCCTTTGCATGGTGTTTGATGTTATTTTTTAACCAGCGCAAGAAAAAAGGCATTAAACAAATTCGAATATCTCACCAAATTCTTTTTTTTTTTTCGTTTGGAGGATTTTAAAGACATACCTTGCCACAATTAGTCTAACATACATTTTTTGCTTTTTCTTAGTGAGTTTAAATATTAAGCCTTATTTTTGTATTTAATAAAGAAAAATATTAAATTTTTCAAAGTTTTATACATATGAATGCTTTTCGAACAGTTTTATTTGCTTATATTAAAGCATTTAGTTAACAAACTGATTAATGAAATCTGTGTATTGTGAGTCCAATATCTTGAAGTAGTAAATACATTTTAAGTATTGAAAATAAATAAAAAAAAAGCTAAATGCTTCTATTTTATTCAAACGTACGGTTTATTTGCCACTTTTCAAATTATCTTCTTATTTTAGAATTTAAAAGCAATCAAAGCAATTTAATGCCTTTGAAAAGCGTATATATAAAATATAGTAAGACTTAAAAGATTTTTAAATAGTTAATTCTGAGGTTAGACGAACATTAAAAATGGTAAAAAAAATATTCTGAAGTTGCCAACACAATATTATTATCTTTTGTAAATTCTCGCCTTTTTGCCATGGAATCATTGATGTTCATATGCCAATGTTCATTGGTGATTTAAAAAAAAAGGGTTACATATATAAATTAGGATCAAGGTTCGTCGTCTCTAATTGAAGCATTGCATCGACCATCTTGATCCTCAATCTAAGGACAATCGTCATTGGGGAATAGTTTCTAGGATTAGTGCCAACAACAGACTCATTTTCCTCAATGACAGTTCGGACTGCCACGTTCGGGTTTTCTTCAAAAGAAGCACTTCCATTGAAAAGAAGAAGAGATGGCATTTTTAACGCTACTTCGTCACAAACCTTATGGAGAGATAGAAGACAAAAATAGAAATCCGCCTGCTTTCAGCTTACCAGCCACGGACGCGTTAGCACAGTGAACTAGATGGATAAATTCAATCTGTTTTGGAAAGATGCTGTGAGGCTTCGAACGTTCCACTTTAATCGTAGAATAATTCTGTAGTTAGAAAGATGCTCAAACGAGTAATACTGAAGGTGCATTTATTTTTTGTTCTCTTTGTTTGGAATCTGAGGGAGTGTGGTAAGTGTTTTATGTCTTATATTGTGTGTGTCATATGTGTTAATATTTTTTGTGCATTCATTACGTTTTTGCTTTGCATACATAGAGAGGGAAGCCTCTGATCAGGTATGCACTACTAAATTGTGGCTAAATATGGAGTATATGTGTGTATGTGCCATACAAGTGCAATATGGATTTTTGTAATTAAAAACATATTCAGTCCCAACGTTGTATATTATTTTATAATAACTTTTTACATAAACTTTTGCATAAGGAAATAGGTGATGCAATGCAATATTGTGTGGAAAGGACATGAAACTTAACAGAAAAAAAATATTTGTTCTTTGTTGGATCACACAATTTAAAAATTTGTCATGCTTGCGCAATTGATTTTGAAGAAATAATTGAATTCAAAAATATCTTCTCTCGTTATTGCAAAAAAAGCATTTTTTTTAAAGAACCGATAGAGGAATTTCCTAAAATATTTTAGTTTTAAAAGTTAATATATTTTATTTGAGGTCACACAAGCATATTCCTAAAATGAGTAAACGGCGGGCACTTAAAATTGGTTCTAATTACAAATTATGTCAATATTACAGTTAAAATATATATGCTTCCTTCCTTTTTTTTTCCTTTTCAGATTGGTAGTAAAATATAAATAAGGGTTTTTTTTAAAATAAGTAATAAATTATACATCAAACGAGTCCTTAAGCATGCATTTTATTAGTTTTATCATTTTTATATGTAGAACTGAGTCTTTGGTGCAACGTAGTTAAATTAAACAGCTAAGTACAGAGTTTGTCATAAATTCCTCTTAAAAAAAGACACAAAAAATTAACACAAATTACGATTAAAAATTTATGATAACCTACCAAATTATTGTATTTTAAGACAATTTGCCTGGTTCTATGCTGTCTTTTGAATTTCGAAAGTGTAACTCAACACAAATATAATCTAAATGTTGGAAACTAATTTATTCTTTAAAAACTTGCGAAGTTTTTTTTGATTAACATGGTTTTTAATCACTATACAAAAATGTCCCCTGATAATTTTTCAAATTAAAGTATGTGTCTAAACATTGAAGTGAAGAACTATTCCTGCATCTTTGTTCAATGGATAATATATAACATAAATTTAAATAATTTTCTGTGGTTTTTTTAATTATTAAACTAATAAAAATATTATAATCCATTACTTAAAGATTTTAAAAAATTTTAATATCTTAAAAATTAAAATATACTTAAAATGGTAACTCTACAAATAACTTTAGTTACATTTATATAGAAACACAAAAAAAGTCTAAAAAAAATATCTGATTTGCGCTTTAAAAACCACGTATTTTTAACAGTGATGCATGAATACTAATATATATCCTAAATTTTAATGAAGGAATGAGAAACTGATACACATATACGTACAAAAAAAATTTCGAATAATTTTATGAATGTATATATAAATATATATATTTCAGTATTTTTTCGTCATTCAATCCTTTTTCACCCGTAAATAGATTTCAATTCTTCTGAATGAAAATGACGTCAACTGAAATGTGTTGACGTCATGTAGTAGGTGGATTTTTTGTGCCTGTGACTTTTCACTGTCGATGGTAGTATTATTAAAAACACCTTCAAGGATAATTTTTCAACTTCTTTTTTATCTACTTTGGCTTCTTGACATTAAATGATATTTTTAAGAATTAAAATCAACAACTGAGTGTTTATGTTTAGAAGAGAGAGAGAGAATATTACAGCGCATTTTATTATTGCTTGCCTTTATCCTTGCATTTAGAGTTATTATTTCTTACTACCGGCCTTTTTTTTAAAACCGTTTCACTGATATTTGTTTTGTTTAAAAATTTGTTGTTTTGTTTCACTGATTTTGTGTAAATTTTTGTCATACCTTACTTTTTTTTTAACTTTAAGTTCAGTACTTTAAAACGCACACTATTCTTCTCTCATTTGATAATTTAATAAACTACAATTGGAATTGAAAAAAAAGTGACTTTAACTGTAACTTTTTAATAAAGTTTTAATAACTATCGTTTGCTGCCTATTTTGAATTCAAGAATGTGCTGTTAATAAATTTTTCTTCCATCT
>BMAV01015364.1:161323-182741 GCA_019973955.1 Trichonephila inaurata madagascariensis | reverse complement strand
TTGCGCGTTCATACGAATGAAAAACCTTATGTATGTAATATTTGCAACAAGGGTTTCTCTGTCAATGATACCTTAAAAAAGCATATGCGCGTTCATACCAATGAAAAGCAAAAGCCTTATGTATGTAACATCTGTAAGAAGGCTTTCTCTTTTATTGACTCTGCAAGAAGGCATTCACGTACTCACACCAATGAAAAACCTTATGTTTGTGAAGTATGCATGAAGGCTTTCACTGGAAATTATGATTTAAAAAAACATATGCTTAGTCATACGAAGGAAAAGCCTTATGTTTGCGAGATTTGTCAAAAGGCTTACCCATATAAGTATTCCTTAAAAAACCATTACAGTATTCATACTAATGAAAGGCCTTATGTTTGTGAAATTTGTAAGAAGGCTTTCTTTTCTAATAGTTCTTTAAAAATACATATGCGAATTCATAATAAGCCTTTTGCTTGTGAAAGTTGTGAGAAGGCTTTCGCACAAATTAGGTACCTGAATCGTCATTTGCGTCATCATCATAAAGAATAGATGCAGTTTTTGAAATTTTCACGCTCGTCTTTTTATTTCTTCTGCAAAATGGATGTAGAGACACAAATATCGAAATAAACTTCAAATTTTAATTATGAAGCATAAAAACTTTTTCTCATCTCTTAACGGTGTAAATATTGTATTTTTTCAAATATGTCTTTATCATTTGCAGTAATTTTTTTGTTTTTATATGTGACGTAGCTAACTATTATATTATTTTTTATATTAAATAGGGAAATATATAAGAACATTTAATTGCATTTTCTGCTGTTTTATCAATAACAAAAGTTATATTTTTTTTAAGTAAAAAATCATTTGTAAAACACATAAATTTTTGAACTTTATGAAGCAGTATACTATGTTAATAAATTTCTGCTTAATTTTAGACTAAGACATTAGTTGAATATTAGTAAAGTAATACTAAAATTAAAAATTTAACAAAAATAAATCAGCATTAGTAGAATTAATGAAAGACAAAAGCATTTTAAAAGTTAATGCAATTTTGCTGCCTAAATTATAGCAGAAATTTTTTGTTGCCACAGAGTTTTAAAAGAATAAAATGTTTTTATTTTTTTTTAAAGTATATATTTTTAATTGTACTCCAAAAAATAGCTGCTTAGATTAATTTTTGGCAGATTTAAAACCACTCAAATTCTTGCTTCTGGATTTTCTAAATTTTAGTGTAATTTGACCTTTAGGTAACATAGAAATAAAATAAAATGTTTTGTAAAGCCTAAAGAGATTGCTTTATTCAATAAAAACAATGTATGTTTTGACTGAAATTGGTCATTTTAACATGTTTGTGTCACTTAGCAATGTATTTTTTAGTAAAAATCTAATTTTAAACTGAGACATTAGTTGTGAAATTAGTAAAATGTATAAAACTGCATCAAATAAAGTATTTTTATAATCACTGATACTTGAGTTTTGTTTTGTTATGAGGTTTATATTAGTCAACTGAAAAAAGGACCAGTTAATTCAAGGAAAACAAACTGATTTTTGTAAAATATATTTGGGTGCTTACATATTAACACTTTGCTTGTGGATCATGAATTCTGCGAGTTAAGTCCTTCAATAAAATCACAATAAATCAATAGCTACTTTTTTTCTTAACTTTTATTATTTATACAATACCATCTTCAGAATAATACTAAATGCATTCTGTTACATGACACAGTTTCTAGTGATGAACTGCAAAAAGATGTTTTGGATATGAAATATGTTGACTTCTTGTTAACAATATATAGCCAGAAGTTAATTGCATGTCAGCAATTTTATGTTATGGGAATATTTTCTGGCACAAACATAAATTCGTCAATGGCGTGGAATTAATATGTATCTATTTATGTGTATGTGTAAATATAGTTGTTTTTAATAGTAAATATGTCACACAAAGTAAAAAAGAGCCTAGTTATGTTATTATAAACATTTCTTTTTTGTGGAGAAAAAGTGTGCTAATGAGCAACTGTCATACTAAAATTGTGGTCTCCCTTCCCAGGTACTGGGATTAATTTTTCAATTCTTAGTATTAGCTCACTTTCTCTGTATATTTATCTTGTTCAAATTTTTAATCGTTAATAAAATACTTTCTATTCATCCAAACAATTTCAAATAATTGTTTTTTAAGCTTTTAGTGGATGATGATGTTAATACAGTTTTTTCAAATATTAATTACCAGTTTTTGACACCAACTTAGATTCATCTCTATTGTTGTAACAATGTAACTGTTAAAACAAAGATAAAGGTTGGTGTCAAAAACCTGTTTTTTAGCCAAACTGGGTGTGCATTGTTAGAACAATGCAGTCAAATCATGCTCTTTTTTCAATTCCTCCTATTAGTTCACTCTCTCCCTATATATATATATATATATCTTATTCAAATTTTCAATCGTTTATAAGATACTTTCTATTCACCCATTCGAAGTAGGAATTGACTTAAAAAAAAATTTATATTACAGTAGAATGTCGTTTATCCGAATGTTTATTATCCGGAGCGTCAAATGTCCGAATCAGTTTTTTTTTTTTTTTTTTTTTAAAAAAAATTTAATTTTTTTTTTTTTTTTTTTTTTTTTGCTAACTACATATGTACTGTAATGAATACGTTGTCAAACAGTACAATGCTCAACAGTTGTTTCACGTGAGGCCTCAATATGCATGCTACATGTTAGCCAAAGTGTGGGACTCGCTCGAAAGACAGACTGAAAAGTGCATCAAATAAGCTGTGGCCACATTTAAAAGGTGAAAAAGACTTCAATGACGACTACAGGGAGGAGATTACCGACTTTGTCCAATCGATCCCAGGATTTCAAGAATGCGATCAAGATGTAGAAACCTGGATGGCATGCAATGCAGAAGATTGTGAATTTCAAATGCTAAATGATGACGAGATTGTGACTTCGTGCAAAAAGAGTCTGACCTTCTTGATGGTGAAACGGGTGAAGACGAGGACAACAACGAAAGTAGCAAGGGTCCATCAAATGCTGACAAGTTTTCTATGTTAGAGACAGCTATAGAGCAGAACAAACAACTATCAGAGTGCTGTCCTACTCAGCTACTGCTGCTCAAGAGAATCAGAGACCTTGCAGCGAAAAATAAGTGACTGTTTTCCACTATAAAGGTAAAATTATGACATTTTGCTTTTTATTCAAGACCGTTTCCCGCATGTGAGAATTTTTAATATTCGTATAGTGTCCGGTTCCATATACTGCATGGATCATATTTGGTTATCCTAACAATCTGATATCCTGTCCCAATTGATTCGGATAAAGGACGCTCTACTGTACTTGTTAAAAATCAAGCAGCTTGGATGCTTAGGTCACTAACATTTTTTCAATTCCTACTATTAGTTCTCTCTCTATATATTTATCTTGTTCAAATTTTCAATCATTAATAAAATACTTTCTATTCAACCAATCAAGTTCAAATAATTTTTTTTAAACTTGTAGTGGATGTGACCCTTGATGTTTTAATACAGTTTTTTCAAATATTAATTCATTAGTTATCGGTTAATTAAATTAATTACCGGTTTTTGACACAAACTTGCATTCGTCTCCATTGTTGTAACTATGTAACTGTTAAAACAATGACAAAAGTTGGCTTCAAAAACTGGTTTTTCAGCCAAACCGGGTTGCATTGTTACTACAATGCAGACAAATCATGCTCTTTTTTTCCAATTCCTACTATTAGTTCACTCTTTCTCCCTATATATATATATTTATTTATACATATATATATCTTGTTCAAATTTTCAATTAATGAAATACTTTCTATTCATCCATAGAATTGACTTAATTTATATATATATATTACTTGTTTATATTGCATTGTATGAAAAAAAGGAAGTCGAAAACATAGTCTGTTTCTTAAAGTATGAGGATTGAACATTTCTAGAATTAAAAAAGTACAATTGAATTTCAATAATCCTTTTAATTTTATCCTTTTATAGTTGTATGCAGTTATGATAAACTTTCCTTATATATATTTAAGTACTATATTTTATATTAAAATTAGTTACACAAATCATTATATAAATGATTTAAAAAGTACTTATTCTAATAAGAAATATGTAGTATGCATATTTTTAGCTTACTTCAAGATGGTCTGCCAATATTTCCCAGTCAATTGCATGTTTTTAAAAGTACTTATAATTCATACAAAACAATATTTTTCTGATCTCATTTTCTTTACATTTATTACAATTATATATAAATTTACATCTCATACTCTTTCTGTTAGTGAAATGCAAGATCAAATTTATTTCGGTGCTGATTGGCATTTAGATGTGTTATAATTGTATTGAATTAAATACTACACTTGAAATGCAGAATAATTTATTTTTGTTTTTCATCAGTAAAATATATTTCATTTATATTTTATAAATTTTGGGTAAAATATACTTAATTTGCATGTTTAGTAAATTTTGTCTTGGTTAATATAAGAATATTGTGTTTTGAACTAATTTAATTTTTATTTTTCAATCAAAACAGAACAAATTGCATTCGATTTATTGAAAAATGTATGCACATCACTTAGTTCTTGGCAGTCATAGTGATAAGAGGAAAGCAACCACCCTTAACCTTGTATAAAATAATTAAATTTTCATTCCATTGTTGGTGTAAAACTAGATATTGCATAAAAAATATTTGTATTAATCCTGCATAATCTTAAAATTTTTTAGAGAATAAATGAGCAACAACAGACACAAAATGTCATGCAAAATTAAATGTGACTGTCGAGACTATCCAATTCGTACGGGATAGAGTGCACAAGGTAAAGAATTCCTATTCCAAAAAATAGGAATATACATTTTCATCCTATATATATATATTAAATTAAAATTAATTCTAATGCATTAAGAAGTTTATATGGGAATTTATGTTTCGCCAGAGAGCAGCCCTTGTTCTAGTTTCGTATTAACACTTTAACTGAGAGTGCTTGTGTAAATACTTGTCAAAGGCAGCAGAAGATATTTAACATTTTATTTTTCTATATATTATGTCTTAAAATTATCATACATTAATTATTCAAGCAATTAAGTCACATTTTAATCCCCCTACAAAATTTCTGTAAAAAATGAGAACAATTTGTGTATCATTTTATAACATGTAATGTTGTTCAGTACTTGATGTTTATATATAAGTATTGTTTTACAAATGTTAAAATACACCTAAGCATCTAATTTTCATTTGTGAAATAATTCTAAAGATCAATTTCCATAAACGAATCGTTAAAAATTGTAATCTTATATGCATTAAATATAAAAAATTTCATGAGACTGGACAGATAGTATTGTGAGATAACACAATTAGGGTTCAGTTAGCTGTGTGCTGGCAGCAAATTGCCAAACATTGCTATCAGCTCCAGAATAAAATATCAACTGTAACTATTTTTCTGTTGTTCACTGCATGGGTTTTAGTAGTAATTTAGTAAAATTAATAACTTACAGTAAGTTGCACATTTTCTTCCTTTTTTTGTTGTTGCCTGTTTAATCAATGAGTATCCTTTTTTCCAGTAGAATTACCACTCAAATTAATTTGATAAATATAAAAATTGTTTTAGAAAAGTAAGAATATCTAACATTTTACAGATTTGTTGCATATAATTTATGTGGAAAATAAATACTGTAATGACTGCTGAACTTCTGTTACATTTAACTTATTCAGAAAGCTTAAAATAAAGGATACCAAGTGTATGCTTTTTGCACACATTTCTGATCTCTTTCAAAAGAACAAATACAGCTTTGAAATTCTGAATCATAGTTGGAACTCCAAAAACATGTGTTGACCAATTATTTTTTTTATGGCTAATTTTTCTGGAAAAATGAATGTAGTAACACCTCTTCAAATGCAAGAAAATTAATGGTATAACATTTTCTTTCACATTCTTCAAGAAATTAAAGATTTTGTGTGTGCATGTGTTTTTAAAAAAAATACTTGTGTTTTAAAGAGCAAGTTAAACTAACCAGATCACAGCCACTACTTCAAGAGCAGATGAAACATCTCAACAGCACGATGTGAGAGTTGCAGATCTTCGATCAAGAGCTGCTGAAACACCCAAAGAGCAAGCCACACAACGCAAACCGAACCATGACAGGGGCTTACTTAAAAATCTTGGGGCGTGAAAAATGCTTCCCTTGTGTTTTTCCCATTCAGGGAGCTAGAATCCCAAATCGGATTTTAAAAACTCCTGTAATTTTGCCAGATAATGCTAGATGCCCATAATGCCCCCCCCCCGCATTAACTGAACTTGTAGGCACATCGAAGGTGGACACCAGTGCGGGGAACGAGAAACTAAAATCAGATTTCAGAGACTTGTAACTTTGCCAGATTAATAACTTTTTATAATTAGGTCAACTGGCTTCGCATTTCGATACCAGAATCTGAACTTTCATTCCCTCTAGCAGCTGGCCTTGCAAGAATGCGATCGCATCAGAAAATTACATTGGCAATTGCATATTCTGGCATTGCTGCCACTTTCTTGGATGGTGGACAAACTGCACATTCAGTATTCTGACTACTATTAGACATTCATAAGAAACCACATGCAATGTGTAACATTAAAAAAAAAGTGGAATGGCTGCAGTATTGTGGATAGGAGTTCAATTACAATCAGGATGGGTGTACCATAGCCCATAAACATTCATCCGAAGCATTACATAGAATTTTGCAAGACTTAAACAGCAGCAAAAATATATTGGGGTGTGCTGTTCTACTACTGTCTGGTGATTTCTGACAGATATTGCCAGACATTCCTCGTGCTACTTTTGCTCACGAGGTTAGCGCATGTTTAAAACAATTATTTTTATGGCATTGAAACACTTCAATTGACCATAAACATCAGGGGCGTAGCTACCGCCGTATCAATGATATGGAGCCCCAACATGTGCAGCTGCCGTACCACTAGCAGGGCTTTCTTTTCTAAAAATGAGCCTCGAAGAAGTTTTGATATGGAGCCCACTCAGAACTAGCTACACCAGTGATAAATGTGCAAGTACAATAGCAAGATGATCCACTAGAGAACAAATATTTTTTTAACCAACTCCTGGATATTGGAAACTGAAGTAGAACTGCATCCCAGTACACAATGTATCAAATTGCCAGACAATTTCTGTACTATTGTTCAGACAAAAAATGAAGTGATTGTCTTCCCTGATATACTGAATAATTAACCAGATAATGACTAGCTCTGTAATCATGTTATTTTAGCAGCAAAAACTGTTGATATATATTGACAAAATAAATAGATATGCCATTTTTTGCCAGATTATCTAGTTATCGAAATTGTTGTTGATGAAAATAAAACCATCAATTTTTCAACTGAATTTTTTAATTCTCTGGATATTCCAGGAATGCCACAACACGATTTTTGGTTGATGATTGGTTCATCAGTTATTCTGGTTCTTAACTTAAATCCACTTAAGATTATGCAACGGTACACATTTGGCCATCCAAAAAATTACTGGTATATGTCCTTGAAGCAGCCCTTTTAACCGGAAAGTTTACAGGTAAAATTGTACCATTGCCACGTGTTCCGCTGATATAGTCAGTCTCCAATGCCATTCAAAAGACTTCAATCCCCAATTCGTTTGACTTTCACGATGACCATAAATAAAGGTAAAGGCCAATCAATGTCCATTTGCAGTTTGGACTTAGAAAATCCATGTTTCTCACATGGGTAACTATATGTTGTGTGCATCAATTACTAATTAATTACATTAAAATTATTTGTTATAATTCAAAATGATAAAAATATCAAAAATTGATAAGAATCAATGTTATTTACCTCATTTATAAAATTATATCTTCATATGTTTTACTCAACACTTTTGTAAGTAATTCATATAATATACTGTACTCAAATAGATGATGAATAAAATGCAAAGTTATAAATATTATGATGTTTTATGTTTAATTTTATTACTCCGAAAATATAAGCGAAGATTAACTTGATTGCATTGAATATCTTAGAATATTAAATCAACGTATTACAACAAAGTGTGGTCGGGTCAGCTAGTAGTTTATAAATTATAACTATACTAATATGAATTCTATTTTCAATGTATATAATTAATTGTTTATTAACATCACACCTTGAAGCTACACGAATTCACCCAACTCTTCAAATTTCCAACATAATGTGACTTTCATTATATATTAATTTACTTTAAGAATTGTGTTATAACTTGTCACTTATTAAGTGACAAATTGTTAATGCACATTACCTCATGTGCAACACTAAATTTGTTACAACCACACCATAATTCTTTTACATAAGGTTGTTTAATGATATGAATTGCTCATAAGAGGAAATTGATACAGATATGATTTTAAATTATTGCATTTTCTATTTTTAGTTGATATTAATTTTTTTTAAAAATAAAACAAAACAAAAAGTGTGTGTGCTTATGACCACACGATAGAAGTGATAACTTCAAATCTTGTAATGTTATTTCAGGGATTGGTTCGGGGAATAATATACAAGGGATATTAGTATTGTCCTATAAAATTATTTATTCATACGTCTGTACTCGTAAAGTAATACTTTTGTGCGAAATATACAATCATATTTGAAAATTAATTGTACTTTAAGAAGGAAACAACAGGTTTATGGTAGCTGTAATAGGTTATAAATACTTTTGATTCAAAATTTTATTTAAATATCTATAAAAAACATCCATCAAGCATTGTTCCGTAATTCCTCATGCTTCATTTGGATCATTTGACATAATTAAATTGAATTGATTTTAAAAAATCAACTAAAGGCTTTGATTTGTATTTTGAAAAATCTACTTTTAAAATTCCCACTTAAAATCATAGGTAATTTGTTCAGAAGACCCAATCCAGCTTTGTGAATTTTGGTTGTAATTTAACAATATTCAATTCTATCAATGAATTAATTTAAGCGAAGAGATAGTAAAACAGGTAGTTGATTGGGAAGAGAGGAATTTAGGTCAAAACCTTTAAAAAGGGATTTAATCAGAAGATCTATATCACATAATCTAGCTTATACTAGTTCTTTTGTCATTGTATGGCAGTTTTGTACAAATATATACGGTGCTGCTGCAAGGTAAGTCGTCTTAATTATATTTTGTTTTCTTGTATTTAAATTATTTATTGTAACTTTTTCTTAATACCTGTATACTTTTAATTTTGTTATTTTAAATTTTTTAATTTTCTCTTTTTAGACTCAAAGTATATTTAAGTAATGTGATTAATAGAACTATTTGTTCATTGCTATTCTGATTCGCTTACACAAAAAAAGATTTTTATTCTTAAATTCACTGCAATATTGCTAATGATAATTATACTATTTACTTAGTTCTATAAAAATTTGTCCTTTTTCTACATTTTGTTTAATTTTAGTATAGGATTTCTCACTCTCTCTCTAAGCCTATTTTCTAAAAATATTACATTTCATTTTCATGCTTCAACTAGGATTTGAAAGAATCCCCCATTCATTTTTGTAGAAAGAGGTGGCGGGGGGGGGAGCTCCACTTAGATCAAAGCTAGGAATTTTACTTTTACAGTGTATTGGTAGGGGGGCAAACTATCGCGTTTTTTGGAGTGGCAGGAGGAAACATCCCTCCTTTTCTATTTAGGAGTGTGTATGTCGCAAACTACCTTGACCGAGCATGATTTCCGACTAAAGACGAAAAATGCCGAATTTGCGTTACAAACCCCTAGCCTGACGTTCATTCAAGTTCACTCTCCAGCAAAACGCACCTATAGAAGTTATCATTTCAAAAAGTTTATTATAATGTCCATCAAACTGAAAGTGTGTATTTAGAAACTATATGTGCATAGTGAAACCTTTTATAATCTTAAATGAAATTTTTTTTAAAAAAATAGTTTGACTAACTTACAAGGTAACAATATGAGATCCTGTATTGTACTTAAGCTCAATATAATGTCATTTTTACAATTCATACTTTTGGAGAAAATGTCAACAATTTCAAAAGTTGACTGATATAAGTGAGTTGATGATAAAAACACTCAAACTGTTACCATGTATGTGTGTGTGTGTTTTACTGTAGTACATAATTATTACTAGTACAAAGAAATATTTTAGAATTTAACTTTTCCTATTAGTTTTATTTACTTTTCGAATCTTCACAAAAATTAAATAAAAACTTTGGGATGAAAATACTTTTAAAAAAAGTCAATATATTTTATTTAACAAAATTATTTATTCACTATCACATAAATTCATTTCATTTTTTCAAAAAACAGTGTTAAATTAGAAACACATAGTAAAATAAATTCAAAATTCAAGGGAGGATCACCGAAACATATCACAATACATATATAAAGGTTTGTTTTAATAGAGAAATACAACCATAAGAATGTTCTAAAAGACACAAATACATCATGGATATGTGTGGACCCCTTGTGTTAGTTGGTTCTGGTTGTTGGAGAACCCCAATTGAGAGTTATCTGAAAAGAGAAGGAAGAACACCTTCTTTTAAGAGGTGCAGAAAGAAAGAAAACAATCAGTAACTAATCTAAGGGAAGAAAGCAAATACATTAATAAACAATAGAAATCATACAACATAGAATACCAAATTTCAAATTTATCAAATATTACTCAAAGCCACTTAAAAAGGCTTTAAAATATTTGATAATTTTCTGTTAGCTTTATTTTCATAGGATTTTTCAAGATGCACAGATTTATGAGATAGCACCAGTTTCTCCAAAATTTAGAACAAAATCCTTTGACTTATGTCAAAGAACACAATTTAAATTCAGGCCACTCTTTTAGATAAAAAAAATATATATTAATATTTTAACTTGATTAACCTCTTGTATACCATTAACTAATTGGAAAAGCATGTAATAATGATGAGTTATATAGACCATTGTAGTTCAAAAGGTTTTACAGAAAGTAGTATATTTTACAACACTTTACTTTCTACTAGTCACTGCATACAAGAAAAAACTGATCAAGATTCACATTTCATATGCTTTTAAATTTTATATCTTAAAATGAAGAATCACATCATTTAATGTTTAACTTTAAAGTATATATGTTGTAATCACAAAAAAGAACTTTTAATTTTATTTTAGCTGGTCTGCCTATTAGTGTTCCTTTATCACCTTAAATTTAAGCTTAATACTTTGAAGAAAATTATAATTACTTTTCTGAATTACAAAATGTTCAGATTTCATTAAGTACATGTGTACAATAAATTACCCATAATTTTACAGTTCTTATTCTTATCCAAAGTGTTAATTTATACAATTACAAGGAAATAAACCAATAAAAATTCTCATTGTATTATTATTCAAATACTTTATCTATTTAACCTGAACAATGTCTAGCATGTTAGCTATTATATAAATATTAGTGGCACAACAGCAACATATTACATAACTGTATATATATTCCACATCCTGTTTCTTGATATTAGGTCCAACTTATACTTTTCATAAAACATAACTTGAAACAAAACTGATGCTATGTGAATTAAGATTAATGTAATCAAAATTCTTCTGTTATATTGTTACCAATCACCTAGGAGCGGAAAAGCTTACACTAAGTCCAAAAGACCTTACCACAAGTCAAACATCATCCAGCACAACTGTATCAAGGAAACACCAATATATTCATGGAGAGGTAGGAAGAGAACAGGTACAAGGAGAAAAAGTCTTCACCCCCTCAATGAATTTCGTGTAGCAGATGATGTGCTTGCTTCTAAAACTGTGCATGAACATCTGAAGAGATCTAATTCTCCAGCTTTGAACAGATATGCCTAGACTCTTAAACCATTAGTGTTCAGGAGAAATTTTTCCAAGACAAATTCATCTAAAATCAAATCTAAGCCACCTTTCAACGAGGATTTCACCATCAAGAATTATTGCATACTCCAAAATTCTTAATTTTCAAAGCATGTGTTTAACGAATTTAACAAATAACATTTTAAATAACATTTAAATAACCCATTACAAATATTTGAAAGAGGGGGAGGGGATTAATATTATTAATGAACAATTGGCAATATACCATTTAAACAAAGCTAACAGAAAAATGTCAAAATAATGTTGTAGCTCAATAACTGGCACACATTTTAACATTTGATAAATTTAAAAATAACTGTTTAATTACCTAGTGAAACTATAATAAACCTCTACATACTTGGATGGCAGTTCATTTATCAAAATAATCACTAAGCAAATAAGGTTTTAAAAAATAGTAATAAATTTTATTTGTTCACTTCCTTGATGATTGACATCTAGTACAAAATGCAAACTTTAAAAACCCTTTTTTATCAGAAATTTTAATTTAATTTTTTCTTATCTTTCAATGGGGAAGACATCTGTATTAAACCGATTTGTCAGATTTCAAATAATAAAAATAACATATATGGTTTTATAGCATAACCCTTTGGCCTTTTACACACATTAATTCTTTTCATTTTCTTTTTTCGAAGAAAATTTTCTACCTACTTCCTTTTATATTATTCTGCCTTCTAGGCAACATTCCTAAAAAGTGACAAATTCAGTTTATTTATATAATAATACCTTTACTTCACACACTTGAGCCCAAATGTTAACTGAATTTGTAATAGATTCTGCTTTTGAAATGCAGAATTCAGTGAATTATAGAATTCTTGTACCATGCAGGCATTTACCTGTGAAAGGTGATAAGCTGTTATATTGAGCTGTAATCTGCTGTACCCTTCTCTGTATCTCATCATTTCTAAATTGTTGAGCTAAAGCAAAATTGTTTATCTGAGAATTTGTAGGTCTAACTGTAAAGAAAAATTAAAACAAAAGACTATCATTTTTTTTTGTTTGAAAAGAATTTACATAACATATCTAAAAATCATTTTTGCTGATATTAAATTCTTTAAGTTTTTTTTTTTTTTTTGTTAAAATTCACCTTTCAAGGAAATACAACGTAATTACAAAATGAAAAAAAATAATAAATAATTTATTGGATTAAGCTTCCTTAATCATTAAACACTAATCCATTTTAAATACAAAATTCCATTTTAGCATTTATGCAGTTTTTGCAAAAACTATAATTAAATTTATTTATTTTTCAGAAATTCTTTTTCAAGCGATCAATAAATAAATTTTATTAAAACTGCCTTCCAAACTAACTTAAGGCATATACATACTTCTTTTAATATTTTTTTTAACTACATTTTTTGAAAATAAAAATACATTCCTGATAACATAACTGGCAAATGACCAGTCAATTATGACCATGAAAAAAGTCAATATGTTAATGTGTGCACATTTTATTAACATTAAAAAAATTCAAAAGTATAGTACCTATTTTCTTAAATTTCTAACAAAGTTAATATCCTAAATATGTAGTCAATTTAAAATAATTGTTATTAAATGTCTTCATTATGGTTGATTTCTATTTTATTAGTACTTAAACTGACTTATATTAATTTCATTTTGCCACACTCCATATGTACATAATGTCAACCTATTGATGAATAAGACACTTTTTTGTGTATTAAGTATTACTTATTAAATGATACAAATATTTAAATTTTAAAGCAAAACTATTATTTCCTATGAAAGAAAAATACTTTTGTCTAAATGAAGCTTATTACCCTCGTGTTTTGTTTATCAGTGAACAATGTGCTCTTAAAAAGTGAAACGTCCAAGATATTTTCTGAAATTTTGCACCTCGGAATTATACTGACATCAAATAAACCTTTCAAAAAATCCAGACATTTACTTATCTTTTAAACACGGGTAATATTTAAAATTTTCAATCAAACATATTTCATGAACAATTTCCATTTTGAAATTAAGCTAAAACATATCAAAAAGTTAAGATATCTGCTTTTATATTTACAAACAATATTGTATTAAATGATTTAATTAAGAGTATTGGAACCAAACAAAACTTGAATCACAATATTTTATTTCAAGGTCCTGATGTTACTTTTACAAAGTCAAAGACAGACATTAATGAAATTTATTTTGTACAATGGACATACTTTTAAGATTTGGAATATCCCTGTCTGGGCTATTATTAATTCATATACTTACATTTAGGTATGCTAAGATTTTGAAAATTTTCAGGGGTAGCCATCCACTGAGTTTGATTCAAACTCCAATATGAAGCTGTAACAAAGAAACTTATAAGTTTGTAATAGTAAAAATATGCACATTTCAATTTACCATAAAATTTAAATTTTACAATATAATGACACAAATTCAGTTCAATTTTATATACTTGAGATAAGCTTATTAGCATCCTACTTTAAAGTAACACTAATATTGGAAATGGACATACTAATTTAAACCCTTGGTCAAGTCAGAAATTAAGAAAAGAGTTCAGTTCTTAGAACTAAAATCACATTGAATTACACACACACAAACTTACTATTCATTTTCACATTGCACATACACCCCACCCCCCTTGAAAAATTCCTGTGTGCGCTACTGCACATACACAAAGGAAATTTCACTGATTTAATATCCATAAGCAACAACGTGTCAGAAAACTTTAAGTATCAAAAGTTATATTGAAATTAAAATACCAATCATTCAAGAAAATAAAGTAAAGGAATTTACTTTCATTGATTGACATCAATTTCTAACTCTAATGCATTGTACATTTTAAAAACTAAATAAATACTCAAATAAAAATAGAAGAAACATTAAGTATAGATCTAGAACATCAATGACACATTTTGAAAATGTAGATAAGAACAGTTAACAGAAATAGAAAATTGTTAAAAAATAGTACATCCTTGCAACTGATTGGAACAAATGGATAAAATATTAATAATGTACGAAATTGCAAAAACTTCTAGAAATTTTTTCCCCACATTTTGAAAACTATACAATATTTCACAGAACAGCTCATAAAAAATTTGAGACCCAATACCATATTGTAACATAGATATTTAATAAAATAGCTTTGATAATAAATAACAAGTTTTTGCCAATTAATCTGTAGAATAAGCTTTTCTAATATGTAGCTCCTTGAGAATTCTAAAACTGTTTGTAAATTCTTACATCTAAATTGCATTTAAAACTCATTTGTAAAGTTACAATGACGTTAATTTTGCATAAAGTTTTACATTTGAAAAAAAAAAGTATCATGCCTCAAAATTCTTGAGTATGGAAAAAAAATCATATGAAACTAATCAATTGTGTTACACAAGTCTGTCAAATTCTTCCCAGTTTACTATTAGGATGAAACTGAATTTTAACTTCAAAGGGTTCAACATTTTTAGAAACATTTAATAAATCCTTTTTCCAATGAATAATTCTATTACAACCTGATAATATTTTGAGTTTGTTCTGTGTTATATTTTTGTCACAATTTTCAAGAAGCTACTCAAATACTTTCATATAAGAAAAGAATAATAATAAATTTTTACGGGAAAGGTTTTGTTGATCGCCAGTTGGGAACTGCTGTTGCTGCTGCTGCATGGGTATATTCTCCAATCTTTGGCTTGGTAGCTGTTGTTGAGTGCTGAGAGCAGATCTTGACATCAAGTCGTGGATTGATTGAGGCTTTTTGGAAAGATTTTAAAAAAAAAAAGACAAAAATAAAAAAGAAATTCATATAATATTTGCATACATACATAATGTTTGCATACATTTTCCAATGTTAATAGCACTAAGATACTTCATGATAATCATTTAACAAAGATGTATACACATTTTCATAATAAATCTAACAGTCATGTAATTTAAATATACATTTTAAATTCTCAACTTTAATACTATTTTATATCTTTGGGGAAAAAGTTTTTATTTGCAAACAGATTATTTTGATGAGCTTCAAATTGAAAACTATTTATGCAAAATTTTTCAATCATAATAATCCATTTTTCTTGAATGGACAAGTTAAAGAAGTTTCAATCACTTCAACTAAAACACAAAGCCATTTTTATATATAACATACATTTATTGGCATGTAATTAATACATTTAATTATGTGCCACTGAAAACTTTATTTTATAGTTTTCACTGATTTTGCCATCATGTGCTTAACTTTTAGAAGTCAATGTATTTAACTGATTACTGCATTTAATTTTTTTATGTAAAACTTTAAATTGAACTTCCTGTATTTTTTTTATATAAATTTTCACTTTAAGCATTTTATAACATAACTGTACTTTAAATGTCAAAAAATAACTTTGCAATTTTTATCAAATTGGGTAAAAAAAATTCTAGAAATTATCAATCCCAATATTTTAAATTCATAATATTCCAATCCTAATTAAACGTTTATTCCGTGTTATTCTTAGAAAGTCAACAATTACAAAGCAATTAAATTTTGAATTACTTTTATCTCAATGATAAACATATACTTACAGGCATTGTTCGAATGGGTGTATAGCCATTCCCTACTGAGTTATGGGATTGGAATCTCGCAATGGGAAAATTTGGTCGAAGAGCAGTATTAAAAGTGTTTATCACAGGGGACATTCTATTGGAGGTTGGGGCTCCTGGAAAGAAAGGAAAAAATGCAAATACAAAAAAACAAAAAAATTAAACATTAAAGAGAAAATTATTACACATAAATAACGCAAAACAGTGGAATCTCCAAATGAATGCTACCATGATTTTAATAACCTATGAAGGAAAAATTCTGTTTCGTATAACTAAATACTTTAATAGTGTAAGACCAACAAATAAAACGCATAGCTAATAAGATAGTAATTTATATAATGTTATGCTTACTTATATTTTATTCTTCATCTTACTAATAAAATTATTTTTACTAGACCAAAGTTCAAAAATAACATGAGGTTAAGAAGTTGTAATACTTCAAATAGTAGATATTAAGAGAAATTATAGCATGCTTTACTTGTACAATTTTTAATCAGTGTGAATTTAATACTTTAATTCATTTTTAAAAAATCTTAATAAATTGTATAGCACATAAATCAAAGTAATTTAAGCCAGAATTTAAAATCATTTATATTTTTGAAACATTTTTTCAAAGATATAATTTTAAAATTACTTTCATATCCATCAAGTTCTCTAGGGAATTTGTGATGTAGTAAACACTCTTGGAACCATATGTGATACAATACTGTTATTTAATTATCCGAAAATTGAACGATTTCATATTCCCAGAATATAAGGTTTTCACATTCAAAATAGTTCAAATAAATTAATCAAATGGAGTATATCACATTTTAAATCTTCAATTAAACAGCTTATCCAATTTAAACAATATCTACTAATTCAAATTTTTCATTATTGATACTCATAAAATTACAAAGAATTTATCAAAGTTCTGATGTTTACTGACAAAAGGACCAACTGTAATAAAATCAAAATATTCTTTGTTTTTACATTATTTTAGTAAATATTGTACAAATTAGATAGAATTTCTTTTATATAAGAAAAGAACATTTAATACATGGATTCATATGACCCCTTCTCTTAACAAGAAAATATAAAAATATGGATTCAAGAGTTTCCATCAAATTTTGAAAATCCTGAAAGAAAGTTCCATAAGTTACTTTTTCATATATTTGGAGAAGATTTTTTCAGAAATAATTGATAGTAGCAAACAGGCCATAAAATAATTTGAATTCTAACACTGTTTTAAGCCAGATCTACAAAGTGCTTCTAAATTAAGCTGTCTTTCCAAGAACTTCACCAAGATTTTTAAGTGCAATGTAGAAAAAATATTATAATTCTATATATAAAAAAATGACGCTATGTTTTCTTTAATAACAGACTGTATTTTCATACATATTGCATTTAACATTTGGCTATTAGATTATAAGGCCAGATATTGTTTAAATAATACAATGAGTCTTTCATTAAAAGTTTATAAATATTTTGAAAAGAATGAGTATTTGTAATAGTATATTCATTTACAAACTGTATTTTGCAGAATTATCTGATCAATTTTTACTCTCAAATTCAAAGCTAAAACATTATTTTAATGTTAAATCATGAAATTAGAGAGAGAGAAATTCATCTCTCCTAAAAAATGATAAATAATGAAAAATTTTGTTGATTAAAAGTAAAGTAAAAGAATTTTTTTCTAATGAGCAGAATTGAATATTTAGAAAATAAATTCATGCAAAATGGGCACTAAGACTGATAATTCATTTACTGACATATTAATGTAGAAAATATTACTAATGTATACATTTTATACAAGATGAAAAACAAATAATCACAACTTTGATAAATGTGAATTAGGATATCCCAAGTCTAAAAAGAACTAAATAATATTAAATCATGCACCCTGAAATTATACTTGTACTCAAGTTTGAGGAGAGAAATATTTTACTTATTATTTCTATGCAGGTAAAGGAAAAAAAATTACTTAAAGTAGCTTACCTTACCCCCCTTCTTAATAATATCAAACAAAATCTAGATTGTAAATATTTACTGCTTGAATTATAATATTATGAAACAGATTGCTATAATTTGTTGTTACATTTCACAATCCAGTGCCTTCTGAATTGTGAATTCTATTCATTTGGCACATACTGCAGACAGCTATACCAAATATGCCATCAAAATTTGTTTAACCACTTCCCAGTTTTGCCCGAACACTGCTCGGACACTTGAAATGGCACTTTCCCCAATTTGCCCTAGTAGAGCTCGAGCAACACTTTTTTCTACTCTAATCCTCTGATTTGCTCATTTAGTGTTCAATGTTTCCAACAGATGTTTCTAATAGTCAAGTAAAGTTAGGATTACAAAAAAAATGTCTAAACTGGTTTCAAAGTTAGGTTTTACTGCATTCTTTTAGACTAGATAAGGTGGGAATTTCCTTTTCACTAGATCGGTGTACCGCAAGCTATAAATATTATTTCTTTTAAATTTGGAGCTTAAAATAGAAGAGAAATGAGTGATTATGAGAGGCTCATAACAGAAAATAATTCTGATATTGATTCAGATAGCGAGTCTGAAATTTCTGTAAATGACTCTGGAAGCAATGAAAGTTTGTTGTCAGACTTTTCTTGTGGTGTAGATAGAATGGATCAGCATCTCACAAAGTACCTCACAAAAAAAGAGGCAAGAAATACAAAAAAATACTCCTATATCTTCTAGATACATCATTGTGGAATGATTTCCTTTTTTATCAGAAACTGGGAGGAAAATCTCATTTGAATTTCAGGCTTGATATTATAGATCGCCTTATTGAAAGACATGGGACAGTAAATGAGAGAAAATGGAGAACCAGGAATTTTGCTTAGTTCCTTATGATTGATAGAAAAAACTTTTTAGAAGTGATTCTTCCCACTGACAAAAAATTAAGACCAACAAGGCAATGTTTTGTGTATTGGTCGAAAAGAAACTATTTTGGAAAAAGGGTGAGAAAAGAAACAATATTTTTGTCCTGATTGGGATGTTGGACTATGCTTGTCTCCCTGTTTTAAAATTCTGTTTTTGTGTGGTAAATTTTAAAAGAATAATTAACTGTAAGTACAATATTATCTTTTTAAATCAAATATACATTTTTGTAAAGTGTTCTTTTTAGTTCACTTATTTCTTTGGGAAAAAAGCCAACTTTAAGGAAAAATTAGTTTTGTGAATGAAAATAAAAATTAGCATAATTCTTTAAATTCAATATTTAACATTTCTGACTGCTGATTTGAGTTTATATAATTGATTTTATCTTTAAAATGTTTACAAAAAATATGCTTATTTTTTGACATAATATGAGAGAAAAAAAAACTGTTAAGTGGTTAATGCAAGCCTTAACAGAAGGAATAGAAATCTTGAAGTAAAAGTCATCGATTCGAATATCTTTTCACTTTGACTAATCAACATACAGAACAATGGCCCAAAGCATCTTATTTTAGCATTATTAATGAAACAGAATCTTTATGGGAAACTATTAGAGCAAGCACTTTTGTTCCTTGGTTATTTGGTTTGGGTTAATGCAAAGAAAAATGTTTAAAAAGCAGAGTATAGACTTTAGAAAGAAAGCAACACGAAACACAACAATTCTGTGTAATAATCAAATAAACCAAAAGCAGAGGGAAAGTATTTTTATACTATTTCAAATTTTGTCATGCTTTCAAAGAAAGAAAAAGATCTCTACCGACAATTTTCTAGGCTACAAAACATTTTTCATAGATGCCAAGTTGACCACACAAAGAGATTTTAAGTAATTAACTTAAAAGAATTAAGTGATTAATTACGAATCACGAATTCAAAATGAGAGCAAAATTAAAGTTACTCGCTTGAATCAGAAAAATATTCAAACACTTTCAAAATGCATAATGTGGACTTGTAAATTGAAAGGGCTCACACACACACATGTCAGTTACGCAATTCTCCTGAAATGACCTTTGTTTTATAAAACATTACATTTGAAAGGGTTATTCTTCAGAAATTAGTACTTAGTAAGGATAAAATATTTAACACTACATTACTGGCATAGCTAGCTCAGAGAGAGAGGGGGCCCTGTATCAAAATTCCTCCAAAACCCCTTTTCAGATGGGAGAGCCCTGTTAGAACTGCAGTTACACATGTAGGGGCCCCTGTAGCTTTGGGGCCCCGTATCATTGATATGGCAGTAACTACGCCCCTGCACTATATCCACATCTATCTCAAGTAATTGACAAAATTTGTTCTGTTTGCTGAGAACTAATTAGCAATAAGAAGGAGGGGGGGGGGAACTACAACACTCTAAAACTTGTAGTTCTAATTCATTTCAAAATTAAATGATGCAAACATTAAAAATGGAAGATTACACAAACAGTATTTAACTTGACTCAGTGGCGTGACAGCCCACGAGGATCAAGGCCTACTGTGCCCAACTCAGTATATGCAACCTTGGACCCAGAGGTGCGTGAGCAGATGTTCCGGTCAGGTGGCCAGTCTGATGCAAAACCTCCAGTGTTAAGTCCCCAAGCAAGCTTGGAACTCATTTATTGATCCACTGAAGGGATGAAAGGCTGAGTCAAACTTGCCCAGGACATATGGCATGGAAGCGCGATGCAGTAACCACTTAGCCAACTAGGCTTCAACAGTATTTAATATAACTAAAAAAACTTTAATAACAGACTTGAACAAATCAATTGAATTGAACGACTTCTGTAGTATGATATTGAGAATTGAAAGTATTTAAAAAGCAATTTAAGCTATATATACATATTCAAATCCAAGATTCAACATTACACAAAATTTAAAGTTTGAATAAATATATGCAAAATTAAAAATGGAACTAATTTGATAACGGGGGTAACTGCGCCAAGCAGGGTTTGCTGTAGCTGGACTGGAATCCAATATGGCGGCGTCCGCTTAGTCATCGGGACAGAAAATAATTTGAACTGCATGGTTGCCGACAATTTTAGATGTAACCAAAGAATAATGTTGATGAAAATCATGAAAATAGGTAGTGAAATAGTGTACTTACCTTTTATGGATGTGGAAGAAAGCATGAGATATGAGTACCAGGATTTTTTTTTTTTTTTT
>BMAV01015364.1:116643-145532 GCA_019973955.1 Trichonephila inaurata madagascariensis | reverse complement strand
ACACTGCAGAATTATCTCACATAAATTAAATGTTTAAAAGGTTATCCTATGCTTTTTTTAAACGCATCCAATGGAATCTACGATCAGGTTTGGATCAGCAAGAAGGACACTTTGAATTAAGACATTTGGCAAAATCAAAACTCCTTGTTTCTGACTAGAAGCTAGTTAACTGATCACAGCAGATGTTCTAGTCTTAGCACATGTGTACTGCTTAGTAATGTCAAACTTAGAAAACAATTTTTAAAAAAATGATTGGCTTTATCAGCTTTAACAAATGGAACACTATATTTTACAAGAATAGGTGTAAATGGTACTTCAACCCTGATGACATTTGACTAGACATTGTCCTTTACAGAACAATCCAATCTTGAACAACAATGATGAGCTTTGGAGTTTTCAAATGACAGACAATATCACATAGGCTACTGTGACTAACACATAGGTCAATATGACATGCATAGCAAAATGCATATTTTTCACCCTTAGGGATGTGTTAATACATGATCAAATTCCTTTTCTTTAAAACATTCTGTGTGAGTTTGAAAGTATCTATTTTGTCTTTTTCAGACAAAAAAACATGGTAAGAGGGGTCTATAAACGTTTTTTTCTATGAGACAAAAAAGTTTGGGAACCTCTGGTTCAGAAGATTAATTTGGATGGAAAATTGATTCATAATGTGTTATTTGATTCAAAGCCTTTTAGCAGTAAAAAAAAAAATTCACATAAATTCATACTCCAAAGCTTGCTCATGTTAGCTTGTTCATTATCTAACTCGGTAATTTTTCTAAAGGCTTGTTGCAAACCTGAGAGAAATTTCCTTAAGAATTCAGAGAGTAATTTAACTATAGAAATCCAAGAGAACAACATTCAAATTAAGATCATATTGCCTTTCAAAAGAATGATTCTTGCAGAAAGAAAAGAAAAAGTATTACATTTGATTTTAAAAAATGTTAGTATAACAATTAAGAGTGTAGATGAAATCTAAAGAGAATTCCCACAATAGAATACATATCCAATGGTTGCTTTAAAAAAGATATAAAAATCAAATTGTAGGTCTTGTGCTTGATGATCATAATTAATTCCTTTTATAACATAAGAATATGCCAAGAGTTTAAATAGGGTAACATAAAACTTGTTTCATTAAATTTTTACTAATACATAAATATTCCAGTTTTATTATAAAAAGAATAAAAATGCACAAATGGACCACTTCTTTTTAAAATAGATTAACTGTTTCAAAATTGATAACACCATTGTAAATAGGGTGTAAATCAACACTGAGGATTTTATCTTAATATTCTGCTTCTGTATTTTATATGCTTAATAGTATTCTTTGAAAAAAAACTGCTCATATTCTTTCCTTTAAAAAAATATTTTTTCTTCCAACATATTTTTTTAAGAAAATAATTTTAGAAACCTGTTAATGAGCACTTATAGAACAATTTCTCCAACAAGTTACCTCTCTTTAAAAAAGTAGGGTAAGGGATGCACAAGTTTGATATAGCTATTTTGGTAGTTAAATTCAATTGCAAAATTAGATTAACAGCTAGTCATATCTATTAGCTAGTAAATAAGAAAATCCACAAAATTTTTTAGATTAATTTCTTTTGAACATTGATAATAACAGACAAATATCAGATATTTTATAACTTTTCAAATAATTTTTTTTTTTTTTTTCATTACAGTTTTATGTCCATACATTTGATTTTAGTTAACAATATGCAATTAGATCCCGATTTTGAATTATGGTCAACCGACAAAAACTATGTGCTTCGAATGAAAAAAGCTGGTGAGCTTCACATTCCAATTTTCTATACCAAAATGGGGATTTTGAGGCTTGTTCTCTAGAGCTTGAAAGCTTTCCTAAATAAATTAACGAGCCTTACAGTAGTCGCACATTATGTGTAACATCTGACATGTTATCATGGTAAATAAACAATAGTAACTTAAAACCTGGAAAAAATTAATAGGGTATGATTGAAAATCTGACTGGAATCGAGTATCTTGTTCAATTTGAGGAAGAGCGGAGACAATAGATTTATAACTATGGTGTCGAGCTATGGTAACTAGCTAGCCGAGGACCTTGTAAGATAGGTCACATAGATGGGAACACACTGTGAATATTCCAAGTGTGACGTCGAAGAAACCCCAGAGTTATTGCGATTTTAAAAAACTTAAAATAGTTAAATAAAATAGTAGTAGGGCATTCAGCAACTGGAAACCCAGCCCGTTTGTAGAGAAAAAAGAGAAATCGAACACAGCAGGTCCTGGGCCTGTAGGTAAAAATGGGGCAGAGCTAGGGCAGAAAGAAATAACAAAACTCCCCAGTGGGGCATGTGTCAAGAACAAACACAGATAACTCTGAACTAAGCAAAGATGGGGGGGGATTCCCCAAATATCATCATCCCATCTCACTTAGTTTGTGACATCACCAAACCTTCAAACCCCCATAGGATTAATATCGGGTTTTCAAATTTAGCAACAAAGCCCCCTTTGGCCCACTACCATAGAGCAAATTGGACAAAAAGATGTAACTTGACGAGTAGAACCTATGGTTTGAGTTTCAAAGCAGAGACTCAAAAAACCTCGGAGAGTTGACGAATTTAAAAAACCTTAAAAACGTGAAATTGGGGGGGGAGGGGAGGAAATAGGATTATTGCAATAAACTATGTGCAGAAAGCTCATAGGGATATCTATCGAATCAGGCAGGTACGGATGCCCAAGGTGGCTTAGGATTCGAGATATAAAGGAAACAGCTCTGTAGGGGAGGGGGAACAGCTGAGAAGGTCGATTTCTCGTAGATCTCGCAATATGACGTAATACTATCGTATTCCCAAATAAGCAAGACCCTAGCTCAATTCCAAAGCAAAATTTTTACACTACCCCTAAGGAATAACACAGGAACATGACATTTTAGTGCTGGAGCCTCCCCTAGGCCTACCAAAAGAGAGCTAAATGGACAAATGAATGGGTCTCACCAAAAGGAACCTGTGATTCAAATCTCAAATACATTTCAAGATATTACAGATTTAAAAAAGTTTAAAATGTTGAAATTAAATACAAGGAATGACCCTATGAGCAAGAAATTTGGTGAGAATATACAATGGAGGCAGAGGGATCGAATGAGCCAGGTCTGAGAAGACTGAGAGGTCAGGTGTCGAGCTATTGGCAAAATGCTGTCCGGGGGGGGGGGCCGGCACCTGGAGGGTCAAGTCCTTGTACTTCCTAACCAAACAGGTAGTACTATCGATCCTCCAAATATCAACCCCATATTATCAAAAAAATGGCATCATAGGATTAACATGGGGATTGATATTTTAGTGTGGAAGTTCTCCGCTGCCTAAAGCAGGTCATCATTAGTAAAGAAACTACGAAGGGGGGGGGGGCAGGCCAAGTCGATTGAAGCCACCGTGCACTCTCATTGGTCAAATCAAATAGAATGCGCTTCTCCGGCTTTCCTGTTACACATTTCCATCCCTTTTCATGAAATCACTCTCACAAATATCCAGCAAATGAGAGGTAAGATGTTACACATCAATAATCCTTAAAAAATATTTTTTGCCTCTTTATTTGATATGATTTTTATCTGAACTAAAAAAAAATTTCAAACAGAAAGATAAATTTTCAAATAAAATAATGCTGAGTGACTGTGGCCAACATGTCACATTTTACTTTTGTAAGACTAATTAACCCAGTTTGTAAAAATTTTCACTCTAGGCCTCAAGAAATACTTTCTGTGAACTTTATTTTATATTTTATTAATAAATATAATTGTAACAATTTATTGTATTGTATTTTAGTTCATTCATATTCCTCTACCTCCTCTCCTCCCCTTCAAACCAGTCTCTCTCAATTCCATACAAGATTTTTAAAATATTAAAACAAATGAAATAATTCATAAGCTTTTGTTTCAATTTTTGTAATTACATTGTTACTGACAAAGTTTTCCCTCATAAACATGATTTACAATAAATATTTACATGTTCTTCACACAGAAGTATCTGACATGATGTACATCTTGAGTTTTTCTACCTTTCTTAGAGACATACAGTTTACATTTGCTTTGTTTACATGTTCTAATATCTGAAGTTTCATCTTTTACAGTTAGTAATTTCTTACTTTTACATGTCCTTTTTTTATCTCTTAATGTTCTCATGGTTCTTGCTTTCCAAGCTCCTTTAGAAAAAGATTCCTTTTCAAAAGCTTGTGTTCATTGTAAGATGAATAGATTTGCATTAAAAACCAACAAAAGTAGTGTGATTGCAGCTTGATAAATCATAAAATAAACCCACCTGTCATCTTTTTGTTTTTCTTTTGCATGCACAGGTGGCAGCTAGTTTTTCCATCATATCTATTTCACTTTTAGTTTGATTACAGAACAAAATTACATCTTTTCTTTTCCTTTTGAAACTTTTCTGTCACAATACAAAGTAAATAGAAGAGCCACTTATTTTTTTTAGACACGTCACCAGAATCTTCTCCTTTAAAAGTCCAAATAATGAAGATGAGTTTGGGTCATGTGAGGATTGAAATTCATAAGGAACCAATGGCTTGTTTTTCTTATATGAATTCCAACAACTTTCATTTCTTCAATAACTCATCAGCAAGGAAAGTGATGCGTGAAGAAATTATCAAATGTAACATACTGAGCAGTGCCTTTAATTGATTTCACACAGTGCAATACATTCAATATATACACTATGGAATTGATTAACAGTCTAGGTTATAGTTTATAAGTAGTCAATAATGCTTCATATCACACAATCAAGGTAACATTCTGTAGCAATGACTGGTCACATATTATATGATATTCAACACATATAGCAGACCCATTAAAGGAGCAATAGCAACAGCCACTACTTAATGACACTGTTTTTGCATTTCAGTGCACAAATGCCATCTACTGACCATTCATTAAAATGAAGTTTATTACAAGTACTAAATTAGTTTTGCATGCATTTTTATGTATATTAACATGGGTCAATTCAACACGGACAGGTTAAACATCACTTTTCCATCCTTCGCAATTTAAAAATATATCTGTCCATGAAAATATTATATACTAAAAGAATGTGTGCTTATTTTAGAGGAGCACACATATTTAAACAATTGCGATAAAAATCTGAGGAAATTACTTAAAGACCTACTTTTAAAAATGGGGGTTGAATTGACCCAAACAGGGTAGAAAGATTAAATTATTAGGTGCCAAACATTACTTGTGTATGTGTGTTACATCTGACAATGATGTGTTTGGAAAGTAAAGGTTTGATTTTTACAATTTAAGTTAGAGTTGTATTTCTACTAAGCAAATTTCAAAAGAGTAGGGGGTTTAAAAATTCTTTTTAGCATTAAACATATTTTGTAGTCATTGAATTACAATTAACTTAAAATATTATCTCCTTAAATTACAGTCAACATGATCTGGTCTTTTATTTTGAAATGATGCCTACTCCAGTTTGCATCATAAGAGATTTTTTAAATAAATCCATTTTGATTTAACAAAGAGCATACAATGTTATTCCAAGCAACAATGTGACGATGCTAGCATGATGCTAGCTATGAAGATTTCACACTTATTATATCCTCACAAATATATGAGAAGTGATATTTTCATGGAAGCATTTTTTCCATTCCTGTACTCCTCAAAAAGTGCAATCATGGCTAATATAGAATATCATTCAGAACTCACTAGTTTCATATACAGGAGATGGCAGTTGTTGCTGAGTTGATGGAAAAGAGTTAGCAGCAAAACCAGGAGGGGGAGGATTCCTCATTCTCTGTTGAAACACTTGGGGAATGGCTCGCAGCCGCACCTGTTGGTTTTGTACAGCAGTTGGTTTTTGAATGCTACCAAAAGAATTCTTGGGTAATACATTGGCACGAGGAGTGGTTTTGGCCTCAGAGTCCACAATTGCTTTCAGGGCATCCAGAGAGAATTGGCATGGATCAAATCCTGTATTATATAAATACAAAAAAAAAAAGAAAAAAGGAACAATATTACAAAACAGTTCGATTGCGATTTCAATTTAAGGATAATAACTATGGGGAAACTTTCCAAAAATATTTACTTACCCAGGTCATCATCATCTTGTTCTATTCTAGATTCAAAACTCTCTCTTTCAGATAAAGAATTCTTGGGTTCTATAAAAAATTCATAAAATAAGTCTTTATATAATATAATTTTTTAATAAATTCAACTTTTGAAAACACTATTTCTATAAATAAAGAACTTAAAATAATTGATTCTAGAAAAAATCATAAAACATGTCTAATGAATCCTTTAAAGCTATCTTTGCAAATTTTAAAGAATAGGAACCAAAATAAAAGATTTTTTAGATGGAAAAACAATCCTACATTTATATAAATTTATTCCTTTATTCTACAGAAAGCTGCACATTTTATTCTTTTTATTTTTATCTGGTTCAAAATATATTTTATTTTTGAAGGCCTATAATCTAAAATTAAATGGCTTTTTATCTGTTAAAAATTAAATAGTTATGGAATGTTTCTAAAGATTCAAGACACAGTATAAATAAAGGATGCATACATTTCATTATGAGTTTATGCAAAAATTAGAAAATATCTGAAAGTGTGTTTATGTTAGGATCAATTTTATATGAAGCCAGCCATGGAAACTTTTATGATTCAATAACTAATTTAAAGTACAGAACTTAATTATTAAAGCAATAATTTTTTAAAGGGAGAAAAATACACAGCAGCATTACTCAATCAACCACTCACAACATCCACAGAACAATGTTATAGAATTTATTTCATATCAGATGCAAATCTTCTAAATTCTTTCAAAGGTTTTTTTCGATAAAGATCGAAACAATTTTTTTTTTAAAATGAAGTAATCATCATTTATAGACTATGTATTAAAAAAACATTTAAAAATACAAAAAGGCATATCTTTAAAATAAAAACAAAATCAAGTAATAAATACCTTATTGGTAAATACAAATAGAAGGTAAACATTTATATTTAAACTATACAAAGAGAAGGCTGTGTCTCGCAAAACATACAAACAACAAACACTAAATAACAAAACAAAAAAATGAATTTAATGTAAAAAAAATTACTTATGACCAGAAATTTTAAAAGCAGAAAATCAAATATATAAAAAAATAAATTAGTATCATCAAGAATAATATTTCAAAAACACTTAGCAACAAAAATAACTTTACGTAAAAAAAAAAGAATTTCCCTAAATAAGAATACTTACCATTATTAGAGAAAGGTAATCTAAAAATTGAGCTTGTGGAGTTTCCAGAACTAAGTATATTAAAATCATTTTGATGAAAATTATTCTGAAGATGATTGGTTTGTGGAGTCACAGTATTTTTGGGTTCATGCCACATATCACCATTGAACATGTCTTGAATTGAATGATGCAATTGTTTTACTTTATTTCGTAAATTACTTACAGTGGCATTATTTACAGATGTTTCTTCTGATGATAAGCTCGGTTGAACTTGTGGTTCACTATTTGAAACAGTATTCCTTGGGTTATCTGTGGATACATTAGAATTGACAGCAAACCTATTCTCTAAGCTAGATCCATGGGGAGGATTTTGAGTTTCACTGTGAAAGAAAAATTTTTTTACTTCTTAACAGATAAAACAAAGTACAAGATAAAATAAACCAGAGGTATACAATGAATTAAAAAAAAAATTATCCTTTACATACCTCATCTTTTCTACAAAACTGTGTTAATTTTGATCCCAATTAATAGTCTTCGAGACTGTATGAGACCTTTAGTGTTGCAATTTAAAAAATATCTGCCCTTATTTACACAGTTTTAGGTGCCGTTTTTCCCCAAATTTTATGCACATTAACAAAGGTCATACAATACTAAAATTAAAAAGACAATACAAATGGTAACAAGTATGTAATAAAAAAAATCTTCAGTGATGTATCACTTTGTGATATCTACATAATGACATTTAAACAATACTTTTCCGCTTTTTCACAAGTAAAATGGAAGCTTTTATATGACAAACCTATATAAACCCAAACCTACAATTTAACAAAATGTTATTAAATCATTTATACCTGGGGGGGGGGGGGGAAAAAAAATACTTTTTTTATGGATTTTTAATATGCCCTTTTCATCTATGATATAATTCAGAAGACTTCATTAATTCAAGCATTTTGAATATATATAAATATGAACTCTGTTTCTCAACAATTTGTAATTCTTACCCCCTTTAAGATATTCAATTCATCATATATTAAATAAATATAGAAGACATACTTTATATAACAATTCAATAACTATTTGAAAAAAAAATTAATTTTCTATTCAATTTGAGCATATTTAACAATTTTACTATACCAAATAATTGAATATAAATCAACAAATTTGAGATTAATGTATAAAAAAAGAAAGAATTGTAATTACTTATTTATATAAAGACGCTGTAACCTTGATTGCACAGGGGAATGACTGGATTCATCAGAACTTTCACTGGATTCCTCTTTTGAATTCACTTTTTCTGTATTAGGCCTTTCAGGTTCAATTTCTGGTTCTTCAGGAGGAGATTCTTTAGGTTGACTATTTTGAATGATTCTGATAGAGAATAAATGAACACATGAAGCACCAATTTATTACTAACAATTACCGAGAGAAAGAATGCAGTTTAAGTATTTTTAATCAACAATCACAAGACATCTTTTGTCACATGTATAATGGACAATTAAATGAAATTCTTATAGATTTTTAAAGATAAGAAGCAGAGGGAACAGTGAAACAGGTTGAATTGTATAAAAGTCCAAAATGAAAAATCTATCCCTAATCACAACACTAGTTCAGTAGGTCTACAAATTTTTGTCATTGTATCCTTTGGCCAGTAACTACAGTTTAATTAATCTTTAAATAAAAGTTTTTCAGGTGATCCATTTTTTAATTTGTAATTTTATGTTAAAAAATTCAAATATGTAAAAAGTCATTGACTCTAAACATTGCAACTATCCCCAAACAATGTTCTATATATAAAAAAAAATTGCATTTTTACTTTTTGTGGGGAAAAAAACCCGAAAAGTTAAAAAATGTTTACTTTTTTAATTATCAATTTCACTGCATTAAAACAGTTATTTTACTGGCAAAATTGCGACAAATTTTACCCTGCAAAACTAACTTGTACAAGATTCTAATTAGATTTAAAAAATGCATTACTATGATTTACTTAGTTTTAAGCACATTTAAGTGTGGGCCAAAATCCCCCCTCTCAATTGCTAAGAAAAGTTGCCCTTCACCTAGTTACATAAAAAAGCAACAAAAAAAATAGTTTAATCATAAAATATTTTCCTTTAGCTCTCTTCTTAAAGTTATGTAAAATTGAGGAATTTTGCTTTTTATTTATTTATTTATTTTGGTCAATTTTTTCCAATTATTTAACCTAAAAATATTGTAATGAAATTGTTCTGAATGATACATTGGCATATAAGAAGGGGAAAAAAAGTAAAATTTGTGAATAGTACCACTGTTTTTTACATAGGTGCACAAATACGGTTAACTGGAGGGAAAAGAAAATGCATAAATAAGCAAATCCTTCTCTGAAATAAGTAAGTCCTTCACAAACAATATTAAAATCGTTTTATTCCATTACAAAAAGTCTTGGGAATAATTCTACTGATGGCAGCACAAAGAAAAGATCATTCGGAAAGACATATATATACTGGCTGCAGTTAAGGGGTTAAACAAGACAAATGGTATAAACATACTTTACATTTCTAATATTTTAACACAACATAAGTTGACCTATTATTAAGTATAGTTTATTAATAATATTTTTTATCAAATAAGGTACTTTAAAATCAGATTTTTGAGAAAATTTGAAATATTGATTTGATAAAAAGAGTCAGCTGTTATGTTGTATCAAACTTAAGACAGATGAGTTCCACTATAAAATATTACCAATTTTATCCAAAGAAATGTGTTCCAAGCTTTTTGCATAAACAATAAGTATTTTGAATTTACAGATTTTAATTTTTCTTCTCGTTCCTTATATTATCCTAAATTTCTTACTTAGAACAATAGCATTAAAATATTGGTAAGTTAAATAACTATATATTGACAAAAAAAAAAGCAAATTTCTCAATTTTTCATAATTTTAAATGCACAATGAAAGTATAAAATATGTTTTTTTAGTGAAGCTAAGATATGATATTTTATGATTTTCAGACTAGTCTCTTTACTTAGCAAGAGAAAAGGCACTTTTCTAGGGTATGGTAATCAAAAAGGAGAAAAAAAATCAGTGGCCCAACCTAATGCAAATAATAATAATAATGACCAACCCATATTAGAAATACAGAGTGTTAGAAACTGCAGGATAAATAACATGTCTTAGGAGAACAGAATTTTTTTTTAAGTATATAAATGTAGGATATTCCATTTGTAAGAAGTTAGATCATATCACATTTACCGAGGTCGGCAATTCTAATCAAAACAGTATTCCACATCAACGCCATCTAGCGTCCTTTTTAAAAACGCCGACAGGAACCTTTTTCGCCAGAGGCCCACTAACATTCGTTGAGAGAAGTCGTGTTTCGCGCGTCAGCGCATTTTCGTCCGCGCCAGACGGTAAATCTTAATAGTACCATAACAAGTTCTATCATTCGTCCGCGCCAGGCGGTAAGTCTTATTAGCACCATAATGAATTCTATTTAATCTCAATTGCCTCCCTTAAAGTAATGTGATCTAACTTCCCTATTCTTCCGAAATATGCTTATCTAACTTTCCTATTCTTTTGAAATATTCCCCATGTAAATACTCCCCTATAATTCTTAATAAATTGTTTAGTTTTTAACTAGTTTCTTTCTTGAACTATGTTGTCTACTTTATTTCAAAATTAACTAACACACCCTAAAAACCCCTAGACACCACGCCATAAAAACCCCGCCATCTGAAGAATCCAATCTTTTTGGAAGATTTCGGTTGGATTCCCACATAAATTTAATGCATTATTTGTTGTAACTCAATTATGTTTTTAAAAAACTCACACTTCAAACTGTTATATTAAGCCATAAATGCAAAACTCAATAAAAAAATTTTTTTAGAAAATTTAATCAGAATTTTTAATAAAAGAAAAAAGAAATTATAAATATGAAATACAATGTCAGTTATTGCTCATTATTAGCTTCTAAATTAAAATTGAATGAAGCCCCCTAATCCAGATTTTTATCTCTTTATAAAAAATTTAAATATAGAAATAGAATGCACAATTTCAAAAGGCTTCTTTTCTATGTTGCTCATTGAATAACCTTTGGAAAACCCTTGCTCCCAAAGATTCATATCCAATTAGAGATAACTGCACTAGCACACATTTTTATTACAAATGTACTACAGCCAATTCAAATGTACATGGAATACCTCACCCATCAAACTCTATAAACTTATTAAAACTGAAGTGAAAGAAATTTTGGATTTCTTTGGAAATTCAGTTTTTGCACCAACCAATAAAATTCAAAAATTTGCCTATTTTATAACTGACTCTCCGTGATACTTTATTGCTGTAAAGTTTTTAAAAAAGTATAAATTCATCTATAATATTAAAGGACAGAACAGTATCTATAAAACAATAAAAAAGATAATAATTTGATAAAAAAAAAATACATACATATATATATATTATATATATATATACACACACACACAATACTAATGAAAACTACAATCATATCTGAACTGAAATATACCACACTTAATCACTTAAATAAAAAAAAGTAGTTATGTTTTAATGTTAATAAGTTCATTAACATACATAAATTAGCTTCAAAATAATTATTGAATCATGTCAATACAAAGTGTAGAATTATTTTTCAAGAAAATTGTAATTAAATTTTACATAAATATTGTTGAAATATTATGCTCAAATAATAGGGAATACATACTTATTTGTAATTTGTGACATCATTCTATCATACAGCATATTACCGCAATTTAAATGCTGCCTATAAAAAGAAAAAAAAATTACTGTTAAAGTATGATGATTTTGAATGAATATAATTTAAAATGCATAAAACAATTTCAAAAATCATTAAACTGTTTTAAATATAACAGTTTTCATTAAATACAGCAATAGACAAAAGGTATTTTAATGAAGATTTTTATATGTGAATACAGATAACTATTAATTACTCTTCATAAATTAAAATTAAAAATCTATTTTAGACTTCATTATGACTTAGGGTGGATGGTAGCTTTGAATTAATCTAGATCTACATGAGGTTAATTGGCAATCAACACTGTAATTTTAAACCGAATTATAGTCTTTTACACACAATATTTTAACACATAATCTAGTTCTAGAGTTGAAATTACAAATTAACAATCTAAATCTGGAAATGAAGTCCACATTATACAGAACTCAAAAAATAAGAAAAATACTATTATAGTTATATTTTCAAAAGCAAAATCCAAAAAGAAAAAAAAAGTCAACATTTCCAAATGGAAAAACTTTAAATATTTATTAAAATAATCATGTGGATTTAGTTGGTATAAATTAATTTTGATTTACTGAGCATTGCTTTATAAGATAAAAACCAGAAGGTTTTCAGAAGTAATGAGCATAAATAAACAAAAGAAAATCAGCCAATAAACTTAACAAATTATAAACACACTATTATACAACCCTTATGTATATATATAATATTTAAACTCCTAACCTCCAGAACAATACATCAAAAATTTTTGAATTGCAGATTTTTAAAGTAGATTTGGAATATCTTATACATAAGCATATCTTAATATTAAATAAACTATTCACTCAAAACAAAATTATTTTGCTAAAACAAGATAAAAAATATCCAAGTTCTAAAAACAAACTTACCCGGAATGTATCTCTTCCTTTGTAAAACTTAATTCTTCATCTGCCATTTCATGTAAATACATACATTCCTAAAAATGGCATTAATAAAATTTATTTTGAACAGTTAAGAGAATAAACAATACAAATTACATCTAAACGAATGAATGAAATTAACTTACTACTTTAGAACAATGAACATTTTTTAAAAAATTACTACAATATTTTGTAGTCCCTAGAGATGTTTTAATTTCATGCCCTTCTATTTTAATACTTGGTAGTTTCTTGTACGCTCTCAAAGCATCTTCTATTTTTTGATATGTTACATAAGCTGATGCTCGAGGACTCTAAAATTTGAAAAAAAAATGCATATTTTAAGTCAACTTTCCTTGTTAGTAAGCATAGAGATATTTGTAATTGCAAATAAAAAAAAAATGTGAAATATTGAAAAACGTAAAGAATATATTAGTTCTTTCATATTACATCTGGCAAGAAATTCAAATAGTTCTATTACTATATATATAATGTACAAAGATGGTCTAAAACTATTAGAACTGGAATTTTCCTATACATGGCAGTGATGCTAGAGCGTGTGTGAATTTTTTTCTCGGCATTCGCGATTGCTAGTTGCCAATTAAAAGTGTTATAAATGTTGATCACTGTGCATCAAATTTTGTCGAAAACTTGGCAATTCTCAAAGAAAAACAGTTCTCCAGTTAATGCTATGAGGATACCAAAAATGAGGAAGTGGCTCACCTCATCCCCCCCCTCAAAAAAAAATCACAAACTAGCAACTAAAAATGAATTTGGCATGGTTTTGGATTTAGCACATATGTACTAACAATTTAATCAAATTATGAGAAAAATGAAAATTTTGACAAAGGCAAATGCTGTCTTCATAAATTTTAGAAAGTGAGAAAAATGTTTTTTTCATTTAAACAATTTGAAATGTACAGATTTCCTAGATAAGTGCAGAAGACCTATTTCATAGAAAATGCCCGATTTAAAGGAACAAATGAGGAAACCTGCAGATTAACTAGATAAAGTACACATTAATGGATTTCACATATTAGCAATAATATGAAATTTTTAACATTGCTTTTAAACATTTATAATGTACTGAATGCAATTAACATACTACATTAATTTGCAAGTTATTTTATATTGTTAATTGAGAAAATACTCAGCAATAAAAAAATGTATAGTAACTTCATATAAAATGGAATTATGATAAATATTTTAAAAGATTTTGATTTAAAACTAACATATCTTTATGTTAGTTTTAAATTGTTTGAAGATTGTTTCTGACATATCTCTTTTCTAACAACTTTTATAGATTTCAAATGAAGACATTCAATAGGATTATCAAGTAAAAAACATTTTTATTTTTAAAAAAAGTAGAAAATAAATATTTTTTCAAATTTACTCAAAAAATAAATTTGTTTTTACTATCATTGTACAAACTTGATAATATATATTGCACTACTCCATTCCATTCAAAACTATAATACATCAAATCATTTTATCAGGAACTCACAACTCAGTACCACTGTAAGTAATGCTCATACACAAGATTAAATGACTTTAAAAAAAAAATTTTTTTTTTTAAGAAATTGAGTTCCATATCAAATAAGGTAAAATTGGGTTCAATTTTAAATTTATATTTTGAATATTGAAAACAATGAGGAAAGTGGGACAAAATAACAAAGAGTGTTGTTCACACACACAAAAATTGAATTTTTAAAAAAATTCATCAAGGTTGACTTAATTTTCCTCAATTAAAGCAAAAGTTGCTTGCAAGAACAAATTCACTTAACACTATCATATGCAAGAAAAATATTTTATATCTTACTTGTGAACCAGCATAATTTGTTCGGTTATTTATAACAAACTTCACTACTGTACCAAATTCTTTGAAAATATTGTTTATTTTTTTGTATCTATCATCATCTACATCCAACCCTAATGGTAGGCCATGCACATAAACTAAGTTCTTTTGGACAACTCTGAAAGAAAAAAAAAATATATTTCTTTAACAAATACCCTTTAAATTTTTTCATTGTAAGAACAAATCTCTTAAAGTTTGAATTATAACTCTTCTTTTATACTTAAACAATTTATTTTTGAAAAATGCAAGTTATTTTAAAAGATATATTGCTCATTTAAATGTAGTTTAGAAGAATCAATAACAAATAATTTTGCAAATGTTAAAAGGGAAGAGATGAATTTAAACAAGTATACCCAATTTTAAAAATTAATTTTTTAAAATTATTTCTGCATATTCTTTTTTAACTAGGTACAAGATATTTTGATGTGGTATTGCCCTAATATATTAAACTAAATATGGCAAACGAAAATTATTTTATTTAACACATTGAGTTTCATTATTATGACACCTAATACAAATATTTCAAATTATTTTTTATAGCATTTGAAAATACTCAATACATTAATTTTATCTGAAATTATCTACTGGATTTAGAAATTGACATGAAAATCACAATTTTATAATAAAAGCATAAATATATATAATGTAATTTATTATGCATATTTGTGTGAATTTATATTTTACGTTTAAAATAGAAAATAAAGATCAAATGGCACAAAGGAAGATACAATAAAGATTATGACAAACTGTAACATGAATAAAATTCTTCGAAATTTCTAATAAATTTAATCCACAATGGAGAAAAAGATTAATTTTTAAGAATAAATTACCAAAAAAATAAACACACAAAAAGTAAAAAATTTTGAACTGTGATAAATAGATGCATCCAGTTAAATAGAAGTTGTTTTTGAAGTGAAAATTCTTAAGCACAAGAGTAAATGGGAAATTTGCCCAGTTTTGTGTTAGGTTGAAAAAGCAAACGGAAGTAAGAGAGCGGAGACACCACGTGACTTATGTCATATCGGTGAAAAAGATGGACGATTGCCAAGGGTGAATTGCATCAGAAGTATGGAATAAAGTGGGTACCCTTGCCACTCGAAACGAGCTCGCGTAACCTATTTTCGTAGTTTTTATGTAATAAATGAGCCATTTTCAATGAATAAACACACCCAAAATATTACCATTAAATGGCTCTTCCTGTTATAGAGCGTCTGGGGCATTGTGTATATGTCACTAACCTTGCCAGAATTACTACGGATAACATCTCGTAAACAAACACAGTGAATTCTGTGAGTGATTCATTACGTTTATATTATTAATTTTCATTTCTGTCGAATTATAATTCTAGTCGGAATGCCTAGAACAAATGCAAAAAGAGGAAAAAAGTTTAGTGACAGAAAAAAAAAGGAAAACTAGCAGCAAATTCAGTTGAAAGTCTATATCACCAGGTAGTCCTGTTGTGCAGCTGTTATCACCTTCATTCATAAAGTTTTAGTGCTGCAATCATTGGATCTGATGATGATTAAAGGCAGATTATCTTAACTGGAGACTTTAATGTTAATTTTGCTTCAAAAAGAAGCAAAGCCACTCATTTAATTCTTGAAACGGACACTGAATTTGACAATGAATACTGATTTTAGAGAAGGAACAACAAGATACGGAACCACAATTGATGCAGTTTTCTCACATTTTCTTGATTGAATACAATCGAGGATTTTTATATCCTACTTCAGTTACCACACACTTATTGTGTCTTCCTTGGAAAATGATGCAGAAAATTGAATAAAAATATTATTTTCATACAATAAATGAAGTTCGAATCTTATTTGATTAAAGTAAGTTCCCCAGTAGTTTAATATAATTAGATCTATTCCTTCATTTACTGCCAATGTTGCCAAAGAAGTTTTACTTCTATCGCATGGCTTTCCATGTTTTTTTTTAATGAGTGGAAAGTAAATTCAGTTCACTGCAGAAAATTTCTAAAAAATTTATGGAACATAATCATTTTAGCAATTACATTTTCAACATTAATATAGAATAAACAAAATAAATACTTTACATTCCAAGATTCAACTAGCTTCCCAGTTACGCTATTATAATAAATATATCAATTTTTAAAACAAATGTGTTTCAAATGCAAATGTGTTCAACTGCTATGTTTCAAATTTGTTAAAAGAAAATTTAAAATACAAGAAAGGAAATGTGCACAGTGAAAATAGAGTACATAAATATTTATGTATATCAATAAAAATGGAAATTATATATTTTTCATAATTTTATTTTATATAAAATTCTTTAAAAATATTACTTGAATTGCAATCACAAATTTTGTTGAAAATTTTAGAGGTTTAAATTCCACAATGGATAAGAACTAATACAAAAGAAATAATGACAAAGAAATTTATATATTACCTAATATTTGCAAGCTGTTTTCTATTTTCAGCAATTTCTTTCTTTTTCTGCATATCTTTCATTTTCTTTTCATTTCTTAATTTTAATACTCTGAAAAGAAAAAATATCTTTACTCTATCAAGTTTATATATATATATATATATACACATACCAGCCGTACTTAGCCATTTGTTGCTGTGGCTCAGTTCTGGTAAAAAAAAGAAATGAGAAAGCCCACATTTCTAATATGTTTAACCATTTGCACTTGAGGCATGATTTTTTTTTATAAAGAATTATGTTTAATTATACATAAAAAAAATTCTAAGCAGATTTAAATTTTTATTTGTCAATAAAACACTTGAAGTTATTACGGTTTTTGTCCTTGTTATGAACTTAAAATTATTTACGTTGTCTCTATAGTGGAGGCTTCAACACACTAAATTTTTTTTTTTTTTTTTTGGTTAAGCTCTTGCAGTTTAGAAGCAATAGACCTTTTTATGCCAGTAGAAATTCCACAGCATGCATTCAATTTATACTTGCCATCACCGATAAAGTACATTTGTAGAAATTTATGTTGACCTTCTGTGAATGGAACTAGGGAGCCAGCTTCATGATAAATCTGTCTTTTTATTTTGAAAATTGGTATGAAGAGTGTTGTTACAATTTCTGCTCCAAACAATGTCATTTGGAAACATGAATTCTATTTCCTGGCGTTAGATAGGAAATTCTTTGATTCCACAGTATATCTGGCCAAGTTTTTAATGTGTCTAGTATTTCTCCAAGTTGAGGCAGTTTAAATTTTTTCAGTGGCACAACACATACCTTTTGTTTCTCCATTAAATTTCAGAGATTTGCAATAAGGACACACTTCAGTCATTGTGCAAATAAGAACATGCCGGCTCAAACTACAATCTTCAGCTGGGCTGTACCGCAATGCAATACAATTGTAATCATGTGACTGCTTGACACTCATATGCTGTTTCTCGTTGACATCTTTAGGTCATTTACAGCCTACTGTGTACTTTTCGTTGAAAACAGGGCAGATCTCATGTTGCAGAACACAAATGCAGTGCTTGCAAACTTTCATTGTCAAGTCCGGCTAATGTTGCTCTGCTGCTTCCTCAACAGGTATTTGAGCCATTTGTCTGTTTCGCTCATTCATTGAGACCCGTTCCATTAAGATGTGCAATTACCCTTTGCACTGCTTTTGCTTGGCCAGTATGATGACATAAGTTCGATTTTCTGCAAGGCATTACTTTTATGTAATGAAGCCGATTGATTGCAATTAAAAAGAAGAAAGAAGGTTACAGCAAAAACATATGAAAATGAAAAACATTAAAAAAAGGATAAAATGGGAACAAAAAGGGGGGAGGGAATAAAAGATACTAATGAAACATTTAATTCAAATGTAAATCAAGCAACACAGCTCAATTCCAATGCAATGAGAAACAGAATATTTCATTTCACTTCAACTCACTTCAAAAAGGTCAACTTTTCTGTATAATTTGAATTCAAAGGAAAATTAATTGATAGAGCTCAATTCCCACTAATTGCATTCAGAAATAAGAATAACAGTTAAAAAACTGAATGAAAAATGAAAACAAAAACTATATTCAGATACTACCAAGTAAAGATCCCACTAATCCTGAGAGCTATCATCTGATTTCTCTCTCACTGATCCTCAGCAAATTAGCTGAGAAACTAATATTCAATAGAATTAACAATCATATCTTTACTAACGACTTAATCATTCTGGAGCAGCACGGCTTCTCAGCCGAGCTTTCCACATTACACCAACTGCTTAGAACAGTTGAAAATATTAAAACTGTTCAAAGATGAGAAAAATACACTGATGAGGTTTTCCTCAACATTCAGAAAGCGCTCTTGATAGTTTCACACACTGGCCTTCTCTATATAAACTCATCAAAAACAACTTCCCTCCTCCACTAATTCTCTTCTAATTATCTCCTACCTACCTAAGAGAAATTTTGCAGTTAAAATTAACAATACCTTCCCTAACCTAAGATTTACTTACTGTGGCACGCCACAAGGGGCAATCTTGGCCCCAACATTATTTAACCTTTATGCTAACGATAAACCAAAAACAGACAACACTATTCTCTGCATCTATGTGGATGACACTGGTGCTCTCGCATAATCAAACCCCAAATTTAATTGCACATTACTTTAACATACCCACTGCTCCTCCTGGAAGAATGGTACAAAGAATGGAAAATTGCTATTAATGCATCAAAAACTGAAGCAATATTCTTTTTAACATTAAGAAACTTTTCAAAATTTATATCAAGGATTTACTAATATCCTGGTCTCAGCAAACAAAGTAGCTAGGTGTTATCATAGATAATCACCTCACTTTCAGACAACACGTCACATACGCAAGAAATAAATTTTAACAATCAGTGTAAAGTTTACCCCTTAATAGCAAGGAACTCAGTATTGAGCAGAAATAATAGATTGCTTATCTACACACTAATCCTCAGACCAGTTTTGACTTATGCCTGGCCAATCTAGGCGCATGCAGCTAAAACTCATATCAATCAAATTGAAGCTTCTCAAAGCATTATTCTCAAACTATTAAATGCTTGTTGGTTCATGAGGAATAATGAAATCAGATTCATAAGCAAAATGGATGTCTATTAGACAATTCATCAAAAAATTAGTAACTAACTTGTTTTTAAAAAACTGATAATTCTAATAATCCTTTGATCTTGGGCATTGAAAAATATGTCCCTGATCTTAATTTTAACAGACCCAGGAACATTCTTTTGGATCCCTTCTTCCACATTAAATTTTTAATTTAAATCTAATTCACTTTCTGACCCATCTTAAAAGCTTACTATACCTCTTTCCACGAGCCTTCGTGGTCAGAGTAGCTGATTCCAAACGACCTACCTAGTTTCTATTCCCAAGAGTTCGTTTTATTCAAAATTACTCTTTTTCTGGGGAAAAATGATTTTTCTAATCAAATTTATATTTCATGATACTTTTTGATTTTTCTCAATGCATTTTATTTTATAGCTTTAAAAAAAGCTGTTTTTCTAAATTTCTCTTAGTCTCTTAGTTATTTCTTTATTTTTCAACGATCGAGTTCCTTAGCTGCTTCCCCATTGGTCAGGCTATGCCTCACCCATCCACTGATCTGAATCTCGCTTTCATTTTCAGTGCTTGCACTGATTTTGAATTTATTTTTCAAGCACTTAATGCATTCCATTAATTTCAAATTTTTATTTTCTACTATAAGCATATTTTACTTCTAAAGTATTATAATTTGACAAAGGGCAAGAGTTATAACATTACAGGCATTCAAAATTCTAATGATAAGAGGTTAAAGCTTGAAACAGCTAGGCACTCTGGTCACATCCCCCTCAACAATTAATATTCACATAATATTGTTACGAATCTTGTGTAAATAGTGTAAATAATTTGTATTTGAGTGTTTAATGCATTTATATTACTCTGTTATATTTATTTCATATTAAAATTGTGCTACGCACAAGCAATGCCGCCCCTTACGTTATAATGGCGAAATCTTGGCGGTAGAGCCAAGTTGGCGAGTTCGGAACCCTCTGGAATCTTCTAGAAAGTAGTGGTTCTCTACACTCTAGTGTAACGTTCAATGACACGAGCAGTTATATTTCTGGAAGTTTCTGTCGCGGCTATAAAATAAAGATGTGTAGGCTAGATTCGAACCGGGCACCTTCCGATCCGAACGCCAGTACTTTATCGATCACGCCAAGACGGTCGTCTTCGCGTGATGTCTAAGTACTGATTTTATTTAGATACCGCTACAGATGCTCGCCGGGGACGAAGAAAATAGAGAGCTAACTCACTTTTTGGAAGCAGATAATAGTTATGTGAATTCTACGTCATACAGCCCAAAGAAAACAAACCAATCAAAGCAGTAATTAAAGGTCTCCCTCGTGTTACCCTCCCAGAAGAAATCCAAATAGACTTAGAAGCGCTTGGCTACTCTATTATTTGTAGACAATTAATTTCAAGACGCACTAAACTTTCACTTCCTTTTTTCCTCGTAAATTTACCCCGAAACGCATTTAATGCCACTGTCTTTGATATTTCACATCTTGGACATTTAGAAGTAAAAGTCGAAGGATATTCTATCAGGGGTGTTACCCAATGTTTTAAATGTAACAACTTCTATCACACGGCAGCTAACTGCCACATGAAACCGCGTTGCCGTAAGTGTGGATTAGAACACACCACCAAAGAATGTGAAATTACTAATAGAGTAGATAACCCATATTGCATTAATTGCCACGTGTACGGGCATTCTGCCTGTTACACGAAGTGTCCTAAATTTCCAAAACCCAAGAAGGGTTCCCCCCCCACCTAAACAGAAATAAAAATAGTTTCATTAGTAACAAAGTTGTCGAGGGTTTGTCCTTTGCCAACATTACTGCAAGAATACCGAAAAATAATGATAATGATCCCCCCCTCCCACAGGTCGAAGGTACCCCTAGGGAAAGTCAAAGCATCTCCCAATCTTCTAATTCTAACGTTAATAAATCTTCTGAAATCCAAAACATCATGTATCTTTTTAAAATAATTGCTAATATCGCCAAACAATTTCCAAAGCTAATAAAGATTCTCCCCACTCTTAAAACAACAACTGATATCAAAGAACAAGCATTTCTAATTTTTGAAGCGCTTATGGATTAATTTCTCCATTTTTATAACTTAATGTCAATATCTTTCTCATTTTTTCCCTTGCTTCTTAATTTTTAACTTTCCTCCACTGCCATATTATGTAATTTCCACCTTTACTCGATGATATTACAATAGTATTTCTTCCTTCTGACGCCTCTGGGAAATGGAACGCGAAGAGTTCTTCCATCCCATATCGAAGTAGTGTATGTGGCCTGATGTGGAAGGGCCTGGCTGGGAGAGATTGTCCTGATTGGTTGTGGAATCGTGGCAAGGAGGCGTAGCTATTGGAACAGTGAGGGTCGTATCTTGGGTTTCGGCGGGAATGTCCTGAAGTTTGCTGAGTGGGAATAATTTGATTGATCCATAACACTGGCGGAGTAGGCACTCAATTGGCTGCACTGATACTTTGGAACTGTACAAAGAGGAGGGGTCTAGAATGCTAGCCTATGTGGGATCCCATGAAGGAATTAAAGTTTAAAAAGTTAAGAAATAGAAAAATAAATAAAGAGAAATTTTTTCTTCCTTCTGCCGGGTCAGACAGTTTTTAAAGTCCAATAGCTCACGAACCAATTGTATGCAACTGCCGGAACCTCACCTGCACCCCCATTGGCTCCCCTCTACGAAGCCACACCTCCTACCACTGAACCACGCTCACAACACAAAGTAAATCAGTTCTAGATAAGAGGCGGAGTGGTGTGTCCACATCACAACCCTCTTTTCAGAATCGCAGTCGAAGATGCTCACCGGTATCTTCGGTAACTGCCCCCGAAACAATAAGGAAGATCGCAGCACAAAGTGCTGGGAGAGCGGTGGAGCAGGGCACCTAAGAAATAACTTCCCTCGAGTAAATCGGTCTAAGGAAGTGTGTGGAAACCTAAAAGGATCAGCAGAGTGGAATGGAGACGTCCCTTCGAGAAGACCTTGGCCGGAGAACATAAAATACTGCTCAAGAATCGAAAAGAAATCGGGCGTAATAGATCAAATAGTCTGCCAAGTTACGACGCCATCGACATCAGGATTAGACCCGTGGAGTGATGATAGCGTCCGTAAAGATCAACGGGCTGATCCCGAGATAAAACAATTATAGAATGCAAAGAGTCGTCCGACGAAAAGCCCAGCTGGCAATACATCGCCTCTTTCCATTCTACAACGAAGCGTTACTGGGTTCTTTGGGACTCTCTTCATCTGAGAAATGGTGTTTTATATCAGAAACGGGAGTCTGACGATGGAAAAACATTCACAGGTGGCAATTAATATTCCCAAAAACAAGAGTTTTAACAGTCCTTAAGGAACTCCATGGCAGTCCAACTGAAGGTCATTTTGGTGTTATTAAGACATTACAAAAAGTTCGTGAGCGCTTCTACTGGAACAATGTGCGAAGTGATGTGGAAAAGTGTTGTCGTACATGTGATCCCTGTGCTCCACGCAAAAGTCCCAGAAAACGCACTAGAGGAAGACTGCAGCTGTATAATGTGGGAGTGCCTTTCGAACGAATAGCTTTTGACATCCTAGGCCCACTTCCGAGATCATCAGATGGCAACAACAACATCATGGTTGTCATGGACTACTTTACTAAGTGGCCTGAAGCCTATCCTATTCCCGACCAAAAGGCCTCGACTATTGCAGAGGCTCTAGTTCAACAGTGGATCTCACGATTCGGGGTCCCTCTACAACTGCACTCCGATCAAGGGAGAAACTTCGATTCTGCAGTTTGCAAGAGACTGTGTGAAATACTCACCATCGACAAAACCAGGACAACAGCTTTGCATCCTTAGTCTGACGGCATGGTAGAGAGGTTCAATCGGACCACCCTGAACAGCCTCTCTCTCCTGGTACCCAGTAATCAACAGGACTGGGACAAGTTGCCCTGGAGGAGTTCTGGAGTGCTGTTCATGAGACCACCGGCTATTCCCCATCCCAGATGCTCTTTGGACGTGATCTTCGTCTGCCTGCGAATCTTCTGTTCAGCCGACCACCAGATGCTCCCTTCGCGCCTGAGGAGTATGTCGAGAAACTCCAGGCACGGGTGGAGGAAATACATCTGGCTAGGGAAAGAATCCGCTTGGCTTCCGAGAAGATGAAAACCCGATACGACGCAAGAGCAACCGGAGACGCCTTCCACGAAGGCGACAAAGTGTGGTTATGGAATCCGAAACGTCGCAAAGGACTCTCTCCGAAGCTGCAGACCAACTGGGAAGGTCCTTACACAGTCCTAAAAAGACTGAATGACATTGTGGTGCGGATACAGAAATCACCACACTCAAAACCGAAGGTAATACATTACAATAGGCTAGCCCCTTATCTTGGCCAAGATGAATAAGATCCTTAAGTTCAGACCATGGTCATTAATGATTTTGTAAATAATGTAAATTATTTCTCTTTTCTAATTCCTTAGTTTTATTTTAATATTGGAATTTATGTTTACATCTCTTCATGTGCTTTGAATTTATTTGTATTGTATATGCTGTGGAATACATTTGTTACTTTATATGTGATTATTATGTGAGTAGTTTGCCTGTAAATAGATGCCCCTTACTCAAGGATTGTATAGCCCGGGACGTGCAGTCTTTGAGGAGGGGGCAGTGTTACGAATTTTGTGTAAATAATTTGTATTTGAGTGTTTAATGCATTTATATTAGTCTGTTATATTTATTTCAATTTAAAATTGTGCTACGCACAAGCAATACCTCCCCTTACGTTATAATGGCGATTCAATGAGATCTTGGCGGTAGAGCCAAGTTGGCATCATTTTTAGCGACCAAGGCGGCCAATTCGGCGTCATTGGCGAGTTCGGAACACTCTGCAATCTTCTAGAAAGTAGTGATTCTCTCCATTAGTGTCACGTTCAATGACGCGAGCAGTTATACACTCAGGAACATTGAAAATAGCGACCCAAGAAGAAAGCATCGGATTGAAATGAAATTTAATACACATAATGACACAGATGAGAGATTCACTTGATCTCAAAAACAAGACAATTAAACGAATACAGGGTGTGCAACGACACAAATACTGGGCAACTTCAATACCGCGTTGGACCACCTCCAGCTGCACCTTACGTTGTCCTGAAGCAGATGGGCCCACAAATCTTGAACAGCCAACTGTAAATCATGTACAGAGTGACACGATGGCATCTGCCGTTTTAGCTGATCCCCACGTGCTATACAGAAAACAAATCGGGGGAGCGGGCAGGCCGTGGAAGAGTCTGAAAATGACACAGGAAGTCTTGAGCAACTCTTGCTGTATGCGGGCGAGCATTATCTTGCTGGAAAATTGCCCCTGGGAGAACATTTAGGAAAGGTCCTACATTGGTCGAAGAATATCATCAACGTAACGTTGGCCCGTTAAGGTTCCACGCATCACAATTAAAGTGGACCGGCTATCATAGGCTATGACCCTCCAGACCATTACACCAGATGTGCGGGCAGTGTGACGTAGAACAGTGTGGGGGAATTGTACCGCTCACCAGGGCGCCTTCACACCCGTACACGGTTATCATCTGTCCCCAAAACAAACCGGGATTCATCACTAAACACAACCTTTTGCCAATCTTTGACATTCCACATTGATCTGGCTTGGCACCACTGTAGACGCAGTTGCCGATGTTCCGGTGTTAAAGGGAGAGCACGGAAAGGGCGCTTGTGGATTTAAGATTTGCTTCTGCAAGGTGTCTGGAAATTGTTTGTGGAACAATTGCTACGCCTACGTCTGCTCGTATCGTTGAACAAGTCACTGTGGGGTTCACAAGTACTTGCCGCACGATCCTCTCTCCTCGTGGTCTTCCTGGTAGCTCCAGACCCGGTTTTCCACGCGTGGGTACCTTCTCGTGTCCACTGCTCCCAACAATTTCTAACGGCACACTCCAAACGATCCACCTGGCCAGCAACACGGCGCGTCGACCAGCCTGCAGTTTTCATCCCGATGATCAGGCCTCTCTCAAACTAGCTTAACTGTGAGAAATGTCTTCTAGCACGTTTACCTGGTATATTTGGCTTACCAAAGTCTTCCTACCATCGGCGGGTAATCGTCACGTTTATGAATCTTCGAAATTGCGCTGGCTTATATAGCACCCTCTTCCTGATTGTAGCGCCACCTCGGCGTGTATGAGCATGCGTATTGGCACAAAACTTGGATCATTTGCATTTCACATTACGCTGTACTTATTTGCAAAGTTTCGCGATTATATTTAGCTTCCTTCTTGGGTCGGTATTTTCAATGTTCCTGAGTGTATTTCTGGAAGTTTCTGTCGCGGCTATAAAATAAAAGATGCTCGCCGGAACGGCGGTTATACTTCTCTACACTGCCGTTTTGCGTCCAATAATTACCTACGGATCGCCTGTGTGGGGATATGCAGCAGATTCAAACTTAAAAATTCTCGAGGTTGCTCAGAACTCGTTAATTATTAATATAGTTAAAGTGGATCGATATACTAAAAATTCAATAATTTATAAAAATATTAAAGTTCTCCCCCTTAAAGCATATATTCAAAAAAACTGGCTATTTCCTTCTACAATAATCTTCCCAATATTGATAACGAAAATATTCAAAGTCTCAATAACTACTACCCAGAGCCACATAATTAAAGACCTAGGAGGATACTTCTAGACGCCTATAATCCCCCCTAACAATTAATCTAGTCACTCTCCGCGTGGCGAGTGACCACGTAATTTGCTATAAATTTCTTTTTTATTCTCTTAATCTTAAATTCTTTCTTGGAATCCCACACAGGCTAGTATACTAGACCCCTCCTATTTGTAGAGTTCCAACGCATCAGTGCAGCAAATCGAGTGCCTACTCTCTCAGTGCCATGGACCAATCACAACAGTCCCACTCAGCTCTCTTCAGGACATTCCTGCCGAAACCGAAGATACGACCCACACAGATCTAATAGCCACGCCTCCCTGCCACGATCCAACAACCAATCAGGGCACCACTCACTCTCAGCCAGGCCATTCAACATCAGGCCACATCCACAATTTCGATATGGGATGGAGGAACGCTTCGCGTTTCGTATCCCAGTGACATCCAGCGTAGGAACGGCGGTTAGTCTGGATTAAACCAGCGAGTAGTGAGGATTGTTTTGACTAGCGATTAGCTCGGCTGTGCTTGTCAATAATATTTTACATACGTGTATTTTTAAACACTGGTTATTGTGTTTGATTGCTGTAGAAGGTGTGAAGACCTTCGGAGATTTATTCTGTGAATACTGCTGCGTCCTGTATTTAAAGGATTGGATTTTTGTTAATAAATTCGCATCGCTCTTCAAGAATTGTTTATTTTCTTTGTGATTGTTTCGCATAAAATCCCCGAACCCTCGGATCTACGGAACAATATCAACACCAGTGGTGCACATAAGGGGGAAAGATCCTCGGGGTCCGGCCCCCCCCCCCCCCAAAGCCCTTAATTTTTTCCGATTGATTATAATTCTAAGTATGTAGAACGTAAAATTTATTTAAGTATTTGTTATTAATGATTATAATTTTATTAATTAACCCTTTGACGGTTAGGGAACTGAGCAGTTTTCGTTTACTTAATACGCGCAGTATTACGAGTAAGCAGTAGTCGAAAGTGGCAGCTGTTTTCCCCCGCCGTTCTTCCGAAAATGTCACCCTACTCCGGCGATGCCGTAGATAGCTCGCCTCATGCGTTTTAAAGGTTTCTTAAGTATTTGTAGTACACAAATAACAGTTTTTACGTACTTTAAAATAATTAATAAATAATTATTAAATAGTAAATTATAAATGATAATAAATATATATAAATAATAATAGTTAATTATAAATATAAGAGAAATATCAAATTGAAAGGACTAAATAAAAACAGCTAATGTAAAACTTTATGAAGAATTTAAATACAGTAATTACCTAAAAATCTTTTTGTGTGTGATATACTTTAAAACATGGAATTGCACATAATGGGGCATTACAGTCTTTGCAATAAGTACGTGTTTCACGACGAATTCTTTTTCCCTTGGCATCATTTTTGCTGCAACATACCCCACAGCGTCTAGTAGGTTCTTTCTTTTTTTCTGTAGCTGGAATATAATCAAGAAAGTGGCGTGCTGACAATCTTAAAGTATTCGAAACTGTTTCAGCAGGTTTTAATTTCAAATGTCGGTGAGTGTGATATTTTTCAACAATTCTTTCAGCTAGTTCAATTCTGAATTCCAAATTTGATTTTTTATTCCCTTTTTTTTCCACAGCTGAAAAGCATTAAAAACTGTTATGTCCAATAAATAACGAAATATTTTCTTGTAATATTTCCTTTGACGAGATCGAGTTAGGTCATAGTATCCAATTTGCTGATCCATGCGATCTACACCACCCATCGTATTATTATAATCTAAAACAATCTTAGGCTTTTCTATCTCCACATTTTTCAATTTATTTGGGATTTTTACGATTTCAGGATTATGAATTGAGCTTATAAAATGAACATATTTTTTATCTCTCCATCGCATGGTCATCATCTTACCTCTTTGATAGGCAAGTAAATCTCCCTTTTTAAGCTTCTCTGTTTTCAGTTCCTTCGGTAGATCTTTTCTATTAGGTCTTAATGTTCTAAAAAAATCAGTTTTAGATTTCAATAACATTTCCCCTAACTCGGGAGACTTGTAGTAATTATCCATAGTAAGACAGTATCCTTTGTTTAATAGCGGCTTAGACAATGTCAAAACTACCTGAGTAGAAAACGAACATTCTTTTTTATTTTCTTCAGATACATCTGTGCCTTTACCGACATAAATTATAATAGACCACACGTATCCACTATGAGATTCACATAACATAAACATTTTGATACCAAATCTGGCCCTTTTAAGTGGTAAGTATTGGGTCCAAGAAAGTCTCCCTTTATACAGCAATAGACTTTCATCAATACATATGTCTTGTTCGGGTGTATAAACCTCGGAAAAATTTTTCTGTAAGTAATTTAAAACGGTCCATATCTTTTTTAGTTTTGGCTGAGGATGAGAAGAATCAGTGTTTTCATTCCTATCAAAATGAATAAATTGCATAATAAGGTCAAACCTTCTCGAACTCATGAGGTTAGAAAAACTAGGAGTTTCAATTAACTTTCTTTTTGACCAAAACATTCTTACAGTTGGTTTCGTAATT
>BMAV01015364.1:43711-116633 GCA_019973955.1 Trichonephila inaurata madagascariensis | reverse complement strand
GAATCAATTTTACACCACTGTCGAACACTCGAAAAATCTTTTTCGTCGCTTGAATCGTCTTCTGAGCTTGATATGCTGTGAACAAAGTCTTCATCAGACTCAAAACTTGATAAGCTTTCTGTATCGAAATCAAAATCGTCATCATAATAATCTAATTTTCGCTTTTGAGCCATTTTACTTTACAAACACTCTAAAAACGCGCCAAAATACGCATAAAAAAATAAGGTAAAAAAAAAAATTCCCCTTTCATTATGAAAAGAAATTCATGGAACCCGTACTGCCATCTGTAGACAGTAAAACTAACTAAATTTCGAGAGTAGGATTCGTTTGTTACAAAATGCAGAAAAATGAATCTGGACGAATCCAGCTCGTCAGCGCGCTTTGGGGAAAAGTTTCACAACGCGAGTAGTACTCGTTTCTACCCATTTTGGTCGAAATCTTGCGGACAAGCTGAACTCGTTTGTGCGCATTCAGAAGCACGACTCGATTGCGAGCTGAGCTCGTTCATAACCATCAAAGGGTTAATGCTAATTATTTATTTATTAATTAGTTTTTTTACTAAATTTTTTTTTCCGAAAATCGACAAAATCAAAAGAAGCATGATACAAGAATGGTAGACTTTCGGCATTGGGGGCGGCCCCCGGAAAATTCTTGTGTGCTCTACTGATCAACACTAGAGTAAAAGACAACTTGATACCAATGCAATAAATATAGTACAAAGCAATTAAGGTAGCTGCCTACATTTAAAATGTTACTGACACTAGGATGTATCATGAATGACGTGAGCAACATGTCACAACCCAATCAAATTTATGCATTGTTTACAATCATATTGACTATGCCTTCTTTCCTTCATCTCCAACAGAGTTAGGGAAGAAATTCTATTAACATATGGCTGAAGATATTTTTCGTTAAATATACAAGGAAAAATCAAATATGAACACGGATTTCACAGAAGAAATCTACGCTGATAATGACAAAATAAAACAAAATTTGTCCATCTATAACATTGTAAAATTTAACCCTTTATACATGAGGACTCTAGAATAGAGCCATTTATAATTTATCTCCATTCTAAAGGCAATGTAATTTGCCTCCATTATGGAAACATAAATAATTATAGGTTCATAACATAAGGTCAAAAGCTGTTGGTGTAGCTAGGTCTGAGTGAGCCCTGTATCAAAATTCTTTCGGGGTCCTTTTTCAAATATGAACGCCCTATGTTAGTGGGACTGTAACTGCACATGTTGGGGCCCCTGTAACATTGATATGGGTAATATAGCAGTAGCTACCTCCCTGACAAAAGCAAACACTAATAACTTCAAGCATTTTATTAACAAATTACAAATGGAATCTGTTAAAAAAAGTTATAACATAAATCTTGAAAAGCTATCAAAAACAAAATAAGGTTCGATACTTTGATGACTCAAATTTACATAAGAAAATCTTAATTTTGCCATTTGTACTTCAACAGTAACATTAAACGAAATTTTAAAAATTGTCTAAAACAGTTTAAGTTGTCTAAACAGTAAGTTGCGAAAAACATACTTTTTGAAAATCTCGTTGATTAATTTCGCCAGATTAAAATGCCGCCAAGTGGGAAAAAATATTGTGTTTGAATATGCACAGAACAGTTGCCAAAGATTGAATGCATATAGCAGCATTTGGCAAAAACTTTTGATTTTAGATAAATAGTTGACAAAAAAAAACACGTAAGTACCAAAATGAGATAAATAAAAAACATAAAAATTAGATACTGAATTAAATTTAGGATTACTGGAGAAAGATAAAATAAGCTGTAAATTTCAATCAGTACACTACTCGTTTGTGGAGATCATGCGGCCGGTCAAATGTTATCGTCAAAACTTGAACAATTATTTGGCAGAAAAATCTGTAGCATACAGAAGACAAATACAATTATAATCTTCACTTAATAAAGAGAAACAAATTCAGCTTAAAATTACTGATAAACATACCATGTAATATATAAGCAAAATCATAAACATTCCGCGATAATGCTACCCGAATGTTGCCAAAACTACAAAACAAAATTTGAGTTACTGAAAAATACTTTAAAAAATTATTTATCCAAAAAATAATCCTAATTAAGTATAGAAAAATGGATAAATATGACTATCAATAAACATAACAATAGTAAAAATATGTAATAATCGTGAAAAAATTATGTGTCAAGTATAAATTTTTGCATTCAGAGAGACGTGACATATGACATAACACCAAAAAAATCACTTTGTACGTGCACAATGCTCTTATGTTTTGAAGTTATTTATTCGATGAATTATCCTATGCTTAAGAAAAAATAGTAACTTCTAGAATTACAACCCTTTAAGTTCATGATGAATGTCATTTCTCGTAAATAAGTAGTATTTCGACATGTTAGAAGACAATTCTTTTTTATGCTGATGTCTTTTTTTTATTTTTGAAGCTTGTAATTTTTACACCCATCGTATAACGCACTCCTGTAAATTTCGATCTTATTTTTAGTGTTAAAGAGCGCATTATACGCCGGATTTTAACATGTATAAAAATCCATCCAGATTCAGCAACATTATGTCAAAATTTCTGAGGAATTGGTCAAGTACTTTTGGAGATTAACAGTTTTGAACAAACGCACATTTTTACATTTTTATTTATATAGATATATGTTTATTCCACACAATCCTAAAAGAGAATTATATACACACACACATTTTTTTTTTATTTCTACAACTTGTATCCCACTTATCTGCACTTGATTTGAATCAACATTATGCTAGAGTTATATGTGGGCTATTGATGAAGAATTGATTGATCAATTGTTTATTAATATTGCACTTTAAAGCTACAATAAGACTATTGGCCCTGGAACTCATAATTTTGAATATTGGTCAAATGATAAAGACAAAACATGAGCTTTAGCACCCCACTGACCAAACGTCTAGAGCATGCCAATATGAGAGCTCAGAATCTCAAGAGATTTAACACATGCATCAGTCTCACTACATGGCAGTTCTTTAGTAGCACAAGGACCCACAACTTGACAATGCTGGCCACAAATTTGAGAACATAACCACTTGCCTACAATGGCTACCTACCTATTGATGTGAATGAATTTATATTTCTTTAAGTATTAATATGCATTTGTTTAGAAAACATCTCAAAATATTTCCCTTTCCAAAATAAAGTGGACCAAAACATACAACTAGAACCAACTAATATTAATAATTGACAGTTTTTAATTAAAACTTATATTAAAATTAAATTCATTCACATTTTAAGTAGTTTCCTTTTCTAAGCTACATATTTATGAACATATGAAAACCTTGCATGAAGGGAAAAGCTACCTTTCATTAGAATTAAATCTATATTTTTAGCTTGTGTGTGTGTTAATTTTATATAACCAGGAAATTCAAATTTCTTTTAAAATACTTTAAAATAACTGAAATAAATTTTAAAGTATAAACACAACTTAAAGTTTTAATGAAGAGGATACTTATTTTACCGATCTGAAAAAACAAAATGAAAACGAATTTAGTTAAAATTTTTATTAATGAGCAAAGATAGATATATCAATATTGTATATATCTCTTACTAAGAAAGCTTCACCTTCTGATTTTATAAATAAAAGGAAATATATATATATATGTAATTAAACTATGTAGCTTATTAGCAAAATACTCATATTCTCACTATTAATTAACATTATAAGAATTAATTTAGGACTGTAAGTATACTATAGAATATATTTTCATATACTAAATCATTGAAAATGCATATCATTATCCTAAAAAAATTAATACACCTAAAGTATTTATTTACAATGCAAATTACTCTTTATCCCTTCCCCACAAATACTTTATCAAGTCAGGAATTTTGCAAGATTTATACAATGTAGGCATTTATGTTGATCATTTGATTAATTGCTTATTTATGTTGCATTCTGAAGATACACTCGGGCCATTGGTAACAGATCTCCTAATTTTAAAACATGGCCAAACGATAGTGATGCACCTCACTTTTTTTCAGTACCAACATGAAAACTTTATACCTCAACAGAATTAACATGGATTAGACCCTCAACAATGTGGGTCTTTCATAGTACCAGGACTCGAACCCATGGTAAGACAAAAATGATGGTACACTTGAATACTACCAGGTGTAAGCAAATGAAATGAGACGATTGTTTTAAAAAAAACACACAATAAATTTGCGAAAACTGTTAATATTTCTTTATTCGAAATAATATCCATCACTAGCTACACATTTTTCCCATCTTTCGGGCAATTTGTGAAAACCACGCCAAAAAAATGATCGGTCTTTTGAGGCCAGCCAGTCATCAAGCCAAGATTTGACGTTTTCGTAAGAAGTGATGCGCTGGTCAGCCAATGCGTGTCCCAGCCGAGCGCCTTAACAATGTCCTTGGTCGGTTTAGCATGGTGGCTAGGTGCGTTGTCATCAAGGAAAATCACTTTGTGTTGCCATTTCTTGTATTGCTTGCGTTTTTCGAGTATAGCATCGTTCAAATTAAGTAAGTGTTGCTTGTAATGATCAGTATTAATGGTTTCGCCGAGTTTGAGAAGCTCATAATAGATTAGTCCCTCCTGATCCCAGAAAATACACAGCATTGTCTTGCAGCCGAAGCGATTCGGCCTTGCGGTCAATTTGGACGGCTGTCCGGAGTCAACACATGATCGATTACGCTTGGGATTCTCAAAATAAATCCATTTTTCATCGCCAGTCACAATACGATGGAGATATGACTTGCGTTTGTAGTGGGCTAGCAACATTTCGCACAAGATTATTCGGTCTTCCTGTTGACGATCCATTAATTTGTGTGGTACCCATCTTCCAACCTTTATTATCTTGCCCATTGCTTTGAGACGACGGGAAACAGTGCTCTGGTTAACATTCAATTGTTCTGCAAGATGTTCTTGCGTTTGACGATCATCTTCATCGAGTAATGCTTGCATTTTAGCATCTTCAAATTTTTTTGCTGGTCTGCCACGCTCCTCATTTCTCATATCGAAATCACCATTTTGAAACTTTTCAAACCACCTGTAGCACTGCGCACGGCTCAGAGCATTGCCACCGTATGCTTCCTCAAGCATTTGGTGCGATTCGGCAGCATTTTTCTTCAGATGGTAACAAAAAATTAATGCTGTCCGCAAATCGTGGGCGGAAGGCATAAAATTCGACATTTTCAACACAGTAAAAAAAATACAATGCATGCTGAAACTCGTCCAAATGTAAACTAAAAATGAGTATCAAAGGTCAAACTATAAAAAAATCACGTGTCACGGTTTTGTATTGTTTGCATATATGCGTTGCGACATCCGTTAGCAATCGTCTCATTTGATATGCATACACCTGGTATGTCCCCAAAAGCATTAAAGTAAAATATAAGCACAGACATTTAACATCTATTTCAGTAAAATTGATAATTAAAGATTAACACTAATATTCCTTAAATGAATATTTTTTGGTTAAAAATTCAGTTTTACATCAGAACCAACTATTAATCTGTAAGTTAATATAAGAATATAAACTTTAATATAGCAAGTGTTTATTATTCATAATTTTAAATACAGACATTTAAAGAATGATACTTACTCTTCTTGTGTTAGAGGTTTAAATGTAACAGGATCTTCAGAATATTGCTGGAAAAGAGAATAATTTTTCATTTTTTAATAAAACTAGAATATTTTCAGAATTACGAATGTTTGTTTGCATTAACAATACTGAACACAAATATAAATCTCTAAACTTACTCGCCTACAAGCTGGACATAAGCCATTTTCATTTGTGCGAATCCTATGCCAGCAGAAGCGACACACCTATAAAAGAAACATTTTAAGGTACAATGGCACAACAAACAACACTTCATTATCTAATAATTATATTTTAATAAGTAACCTGTTCCCCCATGAGGCATAAAGAAAAATATTAACATTGAAACATTACCACAAACAATCATTTTGACAATTAGGAGAATTTAAGTTTTATTTATTGACTTTGAAACTTACACAATTATTCAAAGCAATGCATGCATATAGGTAATCTTTGCAATACTTTGTTTTTAGATCAATTTTTGGACTCCAAAACGTTTTATTTAAAATGCTTTTTTATTTTTTTAGAAATGCCTACAGCTTAAAATACTTAAATGAAAGAGGAAAAGATTTAATTTCATGAGTAAAAAGAGTTTAAATGCTATGTGAGAATAATATAGGTACAATATTTTATAAGGTAGTTTGAATGATCATAAAATCATTTCAGTTGTATAATATTTATATTTTGAAATTAATACTAACAGGTAAAATAATTATAAAAGTACTAATTTATAGAAGTGTGACTTTAATTTCAAGAAGTCAATAGAATTATTTAATTTTTAAAACTTTTCAAATTTGAATATTTAGAAGACCCAAAAACTTTAATATTACATACTTTATACAATCAATTTATCAATATAATACTAGTAACCTTTAAATTTACATTATATTTGTCAAATACTTAATAAAATAATGAATACTATATAAAAAGGAAAAACACTTTTGTTACATGTTTTGTTTTACTTTTGTTTTGTAGTACATACTCGTAAAACAAATTTAAATTTGTTACAACAAGTTATGTAACAATAAGGATGTACTTAAATTCAAACACCAAGATATTTATTTTTCAAATATCTTTACAAATGTAACATAATACGTTAATTCAAAAATTAAATTCATTACTTTAACTTCACAAGATTTAATCATAAACACACAAGTAAAGCTATCCAATTAAAATAAAATTCACCGTTTCATATACATATACTAAAATTTAAGTATATCTGCAATTTACAGAAAATATCAATAAGTTATTCGTTTTATCTTCATGAACAAAAAAAATCAGTTTAAACTGTCAAAGAAATAATCAATAAAAACAACAGCAAAAGACACATGTAGTTAAAATGAAAATTGGTTAATAAAGAAAAGAAGACTGTACTAGACAAAGAAATATAAAACAGAAAAGGAATATAACAAACATTTAAAATTGTTTATTATATTTTATTATTATTTGTCAAAAACATGTCTAATTTAAAAAACTGAAAGGTAAGTCACATGAACATTAAAACATGAGGTTACAACTAATAGATTTATCAAACTGGAATTTATTCCAAGGGATTTTATTTCTATTTAAAGTTTGATTTAGGAAATAAATACAAAATGCTATAGCAATTTACAAGTATAAAAAATAACTATGTATTAAAAATACTATAACTAATTGTTTAAAATAAAAAATTTCAGTTACCTGGTATCCACATTTACAAGGGTAAAAACTGAGATCATCTACGTCTAAGGTCTCTAAACACAAAGGACACTGTAAAAAAAAAAAAAGGAAAATAATTTTAAAAAAAAGGTTACAGATCAGAAATTAAATTTTTTACACTGTGAGACACAGGTTCTAACACTTAAATACCTATGTAGATGACAACAAATAAAAGATTAGTAGCTTCCACACTTTTTAAATAAATTTTAAGTAATTTTCAAAGAAATCAAAAACTTTCACAAAATGATTTCATTAAGTTACATAATTTTAAAAAAATTTAAAATAATCAAAAAGATTTAATCAATGAAGATGGGTTTGGTAGATTATCTCCTTTCAATGGAAGACATTTGATAGCAGAATAACAGTTTACACTTTCTTTTACATGAAATCTATAAATTAAAATTAATGAGATTTGTTTCAGTACATGTATAAAAATACACATATAATTTTATGTTTAACACTAAAAAATAAATTTGAGACTAACATGTCAAAAGAAAATATATAAGAATTCTAGAGTTAATATTGTATAATTAAATTAAAGAATCTTAATACAAAAGCAGAAATTGCTTTTCAAATTAGAAAATGCAGAAATTCAATTTACAAAAACTTATTACATGGGTTCTACAAAAAATAAGATAACAAGCCCTCTGAAAGAAAATCTTTATTCGTGAATTCTGAGAAATACATAACATAGTAATGTACTAATACATATTACTTTTCCATACAACCCCAATGATTTTCAAAGTCTTTGCTCTATGAGGAATTCAATACAGCAAATTGGCATAGAAGAAATCAGAATCATAGTTATTGAGTCCCTTCAAGATGGCTTACTAAACTTAACAGTTTTAAAAAATCTACTTCCAAAGTTTCTTCAATGTTATGAAAAATGGAAATCCCTTTGTTTGAGGCCCAGGTTGTAGGGAGTGTTCCAATAATATTCGGTAGAAATGCTATGCCATGAAATGCCATAAAATGTCAGGCCTTATTGCACAATAATATATTGAGAGTAATCCTGGTCACACATTCATGGCACAGTCATGGCAAATTACCTTAGGGAAGCCAATCAACTAGCAGTTCACCTGATGATCCTAAATGACTGGTCATAATTGCTTAATAAATGGTGTTGTTTCGAACTTATGAGAAATTGAGGATATTTGCATTACATCAAAGCTTACTTTATCTCAGGTATCAGGCAACATCCCCATGCTTATGATTTTTTTCCCACTGTAATAATATAGAGAGAAATAGACGTTCTCTACCTGTAACCATATTAAAAGTTAAAGACAAACCTTACTATTATTTAAGCTCAGCTGCGAGTTGACACAATATTCTGCAATAACTTATGTTCCAATAGCCCAATGGTCTTAAAACTTTTTTGACTCACAGAACCTTAAATTTATGTTTTGGGGAAATTGATCAACATGTTATAGGTACTTTGTGTAAAAACAAAAAAAATATTGTATTTGTTATTAAAACAATTTTAATTTGTTTACATTATTTAGTCATTAATAATATTAATTTGTGCTCCAGGTCTCTCTTATTCATGTAACTGGGATGAACTTGCATTTTTTTTTTAACACAAACTGTCAAAGTCTAGGTCTTTTGAAATTATTTGCAGTCACATTTCATATTTAGTGTCTAATTTGCTTTTACACATTTTTTTTCCCATATACCTTGAAATATTTTTCCATTTAAATACATTGTTGTGATTGGCATAAAAAGTTTTATTGCTGTGTGAGAAATTCTGTGTATTCAGCATGAATTTACAACCCAAAATTTAGGAGAGCTGTTCTTGCTTGAATTTAGATTTTAACATCAATAAGTTGTTCCTTATCCTTTATTAGCAAACCTTTTCATTTATCATATATTTTTTTATTATACTATAATAAAAGTTTAAAAGGTATTATACAAGATATATATATATATAGCTGTGTTATGCATAAAATTTTCAGTTTTAATAACTGGGATGAGTTTGCTTTGTTTTGGAGAAAAGTTTAAGGCTGGGTTCTATTGTTATTTGTAAATGTATTTCATGTATTCATTTATTTCTGTATTTAGTTTTTTTCCTCTTTTCTCAAAAAAAAAGGACTTTTCAAACAAATATGTTGTAATAAAGGGCATTAAGGCTTTTACAGAAATTTGAGGATAACCTGTGTAAATTTTTAACCGAAACTTAAGATCTTCTCGTTCATATCTGCATTTTAAACACTCATTCAGTTATTCTTGTTCCATCAGTAATACATCATGAATTTTATTAAAATATTGAATCTTGGATTTTTATATATAAATCAATCATGGGACTATTCTTGTTGAGGAAAGAAAATCCTGGTAGTGGATTTAATTGTAAAATGTTTTTGAATTGAGCCTTTCACATCTTCATTCAAATTTACTCCCATTTCCATTATTACAAATCACTTAACGTTTTTTAAAACATTGTGTATTGTTATTTTTCAGGTAAGATTCTCACAAATCGAATTCTAAATTTAAAGCATTGATTTTGTTATTTAGTTTAATAATATTTTAAGGCCTTGAAGAGATATTAAGTTCAGACACTTAAAATTATAAATATATGTCAAATACCCTAATATTTATATATATATATATATATATATATAGTAGTCATACAAGCTCCACAGAGAAGGAATGTGCATCCATTTTGCATACACATTTATGATTTTTCTTCTCTTTTTGTGATTTGTGGAACCCCAGGGTTCCATGGAACACATTTTGAAGACCACTGTAATAGCCTAATTGTTCAAACATAATATTGTGTGTGCTGATAATAGATGTTGAGTTCCTGTACAATCTTGCTCAGATAAATGCAAAGATACAGCTTCAGCACTGCACACATTATCAACTGTGCTGAATGTGTATAGCCATACTAAATCAGTGCTCTCCAACCATTATCAAATTCACTCATTTTGTACACTTCTTAAACTGAAATTCATTGGCAGCTAATGTTGAAGTTTTCTTTAGACATACACACATAAACATTGTTACACTTTCAACTTCAATTGCTCTAACAGTAAGTTGTTTTAAAATATTAAAATGATCTCCAGATACTTTGACATAATAGTGAACAATTAGTATACATAGTATTCAAATGCTATAATCATTTCAGCTATATAGACAAGAAATTTAATTTGCAAGGGGAACTTGCACATCCCTCAAAGCTTTTATCTTATGTTTTGAAAGACCCATGCATAAACATTCCATGAAATATAAATATTTGAAACTTTTTTTTTTCTTTTAACAAATAACTACACTTTTCTAAAGTGAGACAGAATATGAAATAAATTTCATTGTAGTTTTTCTTCCCCATAAATTTTTCTATCACTCTAAAAAAGCATAGCTATTGCTCAATGGTAATGCAAGAGAAAAGTATTTAGATAAGAAAAATTAAGTACAGAGAGTTTTTTCTAAGTAAAAGCATTTCTAAATGAAAGAACATTTTTCATAACTAATACATACCTATAAGAAAAAGGTAACCACGTAATGATTAAAATGTTATTACAACAAAATAAATTTATCTACAAGAAGTATAACTTTTTTTGTATGAGTATTTAAAAAAATTAAAATGCATTATTTTTTCCTTGCATCATAACTAAAATAAATTCTTAAAATCTTACTGTCTTTTCTTTGTTGACAGACATTCTCTTTTGCCTTTTGCTTTGTTTTTTGGAAGTACAATCCTTTTCTTGCAAAATCTAGAAGAAAAAAAAAAATTGTGTGAGTAAAGTTCTCCTTTTTAAAGCATTCAATAAATATACACTGTATTTACTCGAATCTAAACCGCGCCTTTTTTCCCAATATTAATGCTGCTGAAAATCGGGTACAACTTAGAATCAAATGGAAAAAAAATTCGTTTAATGGAGCAATTACAGGTTTATGTATGTATTTAAAAATTTATAATATGGGTAAAATAACAAATTATTCACTTCTTACTAGTTTATATATTAAATTTATTTTAATTTCGTAAAATTAGACATCGATAAACCATTTTACAGTATTTTTCATTTTTCACAAAAATTTGTTAAGAGTTAGAGGTGCTGACTAAAACCAATGGTGGCTTAGATTCGAGTACATATGGTAATTAAACATCCCACAGTTGAAAAATGTTTAAAATATAGGAAATAACTAGTAATGCAATCATACTCTGTTAACTCATGGTTAAGAAACAAAAGTCTGCTGCTTAACATGCATTTTTTGCCATGGTTCCCTTGACAAAAACAATTGCTTTATGTCACTCCTAGATATTGTGACATACATTTATGAAATTCAGATTAATCTTTTATCCAGGTGATGGCACAACTTCTCATTACAGACAAACATTAATCTTTCTTTTAATCTTAATAAAATCTTGGAAAAGGCATAGTTTCAATTGGGAGTATTATAATTTATAACATTTGACAACATCTTGATTTGAAAAAATTAGCTGAAGGTATAACACAATCCTGAGATATTTTCAATATCTCTTGATCAGTATGATTAGCTGTGTAATTCTGGATTGGCCAAATTTTAAGATTAAAACAGGAAGATATTATTAAACATGTTCCAAAACAGACTCCAATCCCAGTAGTGCATGTAAGGGTGGTGTTTAGGGGTTCAACCTCCATAGACCACAACAAATTTTTAATTTTTACCGCAGAAATTACCCCTCAGTGCTTTTGTCTATGTGTTTTTTAAACCTCCCCATTCATAAGAGAGATCTGTGTACACTAATGTTCAATCACATTCTAAATCTCTTGAACTAACAGAAGTATTATGGTTTAAGTGATGATTAGGGTGTCCTTTAGATTAAGCAATGGTTTTTAGATTTCATGGTGCAATACAATTTCATTCTGGTAAACTACTTATTTTGATAACCCTGATACAATGAAATGTGCAATTATTCGGATTAGAAGGATGGAGGTCACATGTTTTCTGATCACTATTCATCATTTAAAGTCAGTAAATGTTTTTAGATTAGGCAGATGATTTTTTTTTACAATAATTGTTCTTGTTGGAAAACAGGGGAGTAGCTACCGATGTATCAATGATATGGGGCCCCACCATGCATAACTACAGTCCCATTAGTAGAACTCACTCATATTAAAAAAAAAGAGCCCCCCATAAAGGAGTTTTGATACAGGGCCCATTCAGAGCTAGCTACATCAGTGTTGAAAAACTACATTCAGTTTTAAGATTTTCATTATTTACTTTATTACAAATTCATTATTTAAATCTTAATGTGCTAGGAATTTTCTTTACAGTATGTCAAAAATATAATTAAAATTCTTTTGATTATTTGGATTACAAAGGGAAAAATCTGTCATGTAATGATACTTTACCAAAGGCATTGTATATACTTTGAATTACATCAAAAGTTCATTTAGTGAAAATGAGACGCTTGATTGGGAAAGAAGATTCAATGGATGAATTTATTTGGGAACACTATTAAAGACTAATGAAAAAGCATTGTAATAGGTCCAGGAAAAAGAATAGCTTGTTTGAAGTAATCTAATTCAGCATGATCCAGATTTTAATGACAAATATGTGACATTTACGTTTCATTAGTGCTACAGAGAGAAGTGTCCTTTGAGTACAACAAAAAGACTTAATCACTTCAAGTGAGATTCAATTTCATATTCTAAACTTTCAAACCTTATATAGCAAAGGATGCACAAAAATCAGCAATGTGAATGAGCAATTTTGTATTTTTCTTAGTGATCTTAAAAAAGTTTACTGAGTTAAGTTATAGAATATTCATATAAATAAAATTACATATACCAATTAACGATCAAGTTAGAAGTTGATGTTAAGACTATGACCAAGAGATAACCATCGCGTATCAGAATGCTACAAAATCTTTTAGACTTCTTTACCTTGAAAATTTTTTAAGTTTTATAGATAATAGAAGTATCAACACGCATCTCATCAATTTTGAAAAATAAAGAAGCTGATGAACTTCTTTAGAAGAAGCTGAATACCAAACATACTGAATGATGCAAGCAATCGATACTTATCAAGTCCTTATATAGATGAAACTAAATGTTCAAAAAATACCCCATATTTTTTTTAAATTCCTCCATGTAATTCAAAATTAAACATGGAACTGCAAAAAAACCACTTTGAATTGGATATTTTGCAGGATCAAAGTAAGCAACCACAATGCGATATGTAGTTTGCATTATTACTACCATCAGATATTACAGCAAAATAACCTGTTTTCATGTATTGAATCATACGTTTTTAATTGGCTAAAAGTTAGTACATTAATCATAGCAGATATTTTAGTCCTTTAACATCCATACTGCTTTGTACTATTAAAGAAACAATTTCCAAAAAAAGATGACTGGCTTCAATCACATACAACATTATGTGTTTGACAAGAAAAAATGTAACTACTTCCAGCTGCTTATTATTCACTAATGATTTACTAGACATTGCCTTTTTAAAAAAATGATCCAATTTTGAGTAATTGCCATCTCAGTTTTCATTAACAACAGGCTTTGAAGTTTTTACATGATAGGCTAAATAGTGATTCCCGTAACAAATACATAATGTCAATAGGACATATCATAAAATGCATATTTTCCCCCTCTTGGGATGTCTTAATATAATCCAATTCATTTTCTTTAAAACATTCTGTAAACCTTTGAAAATATACCACTATGCTTTTGTGAAACATCGAGGTAACAAAGAAAATAAATTGTTCAGCTATATAAAGTGTAAGAAATACAAACATAAACAAAGCGTAAAATGCATCGAGTTCCAAAAAGTTGCAACAGAGAGAAAAAATAATAATGCTTTGCCTAATAAACTGTATGCATGAATAAATTAGAAGGCAAACAGTTAAAAAAAATACAATATGTAGGAGGTAACAAATATATTATCAATTCAAGATCTCTCATTTTGGTAATTTTTACACAAAAAAAGAAAAAGAAATTACAAATATAATACTAAATTACAATAATATTACAAGATTTCACAAATATAAAGAATGTTATCCTTTTTGTGATAAATTCCATTCATCAGGGAAACATTTTAAAATTTGTCTTCTCTTACGAAGATCAAAAAAATATTGAATTTAAAAAAGTAGATTAATAGAAATTTGATTCTTTAAATAATTTTAAAAATATTTCTCCCAATTTTTTAAGTTAAAGTTAAATGTATTATTTGCAAAAGAAGACATTTAGCCATTTATGCCAAAATATAAAAACTAGTAATGAGATACTGTAAAAAATAAACCAGAGACAGAGCTCTGACAGTGTGACTTAAGTAATCAGATTTACAGACTATAATTTGAGAATGTTAAAATGGTAATCAGGAGAAACTCTCTCTGGTGCAAGCTATTATTTTGATCCCAGTAAAAATAATAACAATAGTTACAGGGAATAAAAATTGATTCATAAATTTTTGTTGGTGCAGACAAAAGAAAGTTGCATCATTTCTATAAAATAAATTTAAGTTGTATTAATAAAAAACATAATTGTCAGATTTTTTGTTTGTTTGAATGAACTTATTTGTTCAAATCTGAGAAGAGTACCAAATGGTCCATGGTTACCTGAATTATATAATTTTGATTTGAAATTATTGATCTCAAAGATAAATTGTTGGCAAGAGCTTATATTGCAGTCGAGTGGGAATATTAAAATTTTAAAATCTGGTCTAGCTGCTGTATAGACAGCAGAATCACGAATATTACCATAATTGGCAAGATTTTACCTTCAAAAATGGAAATCAAATATGAAGAGGAATAGACCACTTAGAAAATAATGATCCTGTGGCTGTTACAGGATCAAATAACTTAAAATAAGATGATTCTGCACGAAGTTGATTCTCACGAGGAGGAACAAATTATAGCAATTGAACAGATTCTTCTCTTATTTGTCCATAAAATTTTGATTTCACTGGATTCACTTATCCCAAATAATTCTGCTCCTGAAATTAATCCTCAATGAATTTTAAAAGTTAACAGGCTGATCTCTCCGATCAATGGTTAAAAGTTTTTCAAATTAAAAAAAAAATAGATCTAAATTTTTTTGTGTTCAAATACCCAAATGAATAAATAAGTCATTTGAAGGAGAAAGATGTTAGTCTTCATTTGTTCAGTAATGAATCTGTTTTACATGTCAAAATAGATGACTGCATGTATGTTGATTTATTTAAATCACATACCACAGTAGCTCCACCAAAGAACATTACTATACTTTGTTTACAACTTTTGGCAGGTTGTATTGGAGCCAAACTTGAACATAAAATTATTGTAGATTATGGAATTAAGAATTCAAGTACTTCTATTAGAATAATTAAATGACAGTTCTAAGTTTAAAACATGATATTAATTGGTGCGCTAGCATGTATAATCGAGTATAAGAGTTAAGGGTCTTGATGCTGTAGAACTCAAAACTCTACTTGTCAAACTCAAAGGCTAACTTGGGCCAAACCAACAAAGTTTAATTTTAGTGGGCCACAAAGAAAATCAATATTCATAGAAATTTAGGTTTATTTTGAATAATAAGTTATAATAAACATATATAAAAGAATATTTTAATGTTCACATCCTGACACTTGACATCTCTGCTACTATCTTTCATATTTCAGGGGAATTTTTTTTTTTATTTTATAATATATTATTTTGAGCTGGTATATTGGCCTGGATGCAAAAATGTCCACTGGGGCTGCAAGTTTGACATCCCTGCTGTAAAATAAATGGCATCCTTAGAAGTAAAATAAAATGCAGCTAATTTTTTTTATCAAGAAGATATCATGAACAATTTCTGAAGTTGAAAAATGATGGAAAATAGATTAGACAGTTGTGTCAGAGCTCTTACAAAAGTACTGAACTTGATATATGGTGTTACAGATATTTCTGTTCTTACAATAAAACAATACAGCTTATAGCTTGGATATAAAAAATCCTAAACAAATGTGCGAGAGAGGAAATATTTTTAAAAACTCTATCTTGCATGCAACAACAAACGAAATTCATTCTTATATCTTTGTTTCAAAAGGAAGCATTTGATAAATCCAAAGATAGAATCCAGTCAGATTATTCATTGATGCATTTGAAATAATATCAGAAAACATAAACCATGCAACGACAAAGCAAAAATATTCAAAAATCCACTGCTTTTGCCATTGAATCCTCTCCTATTCATCTTTTGATTTCCTAGAAACATTGAGAATTATTGGTAAACTACTGAAACCAATCCAAAAATTGTTTCACAGAAAACTGACTCCTGACAACACATAAGACTTGAAAATGAACTTGTCTTGAATATTCTTTAACTTTAAAATTCTTTTTATATTTCAATTGATCATTATTAATTTTAAAAATTGTTACATGCATTGATTACATAAACACTCATTGAATACTTTAAGGAGTATGAACAGTAATTGAGTTTATCTTCAGTAAACTCAAGATAGGATGGTATTAGAAATAAAATATTACATTGAACGATCATTATTAGTTAATATTTCCTGTTACTTCAGATAACCAAATCCACCAGTGAATTTTATTATGCCTAGACATGAGACTGCAGAGTTCTTGACAGGATATTAGCTTTTAGATACAATTCTGCCTTTCTGTAAGTTAATGCACCACCACTTTTGTGAAAATAAATGTTTCTGTGTTAAAAATGAATTTCACTCTATTTAGTTGTATTCTGGCTTGTGCCCCTTGTTTTTGAGGATGATACATACTATTTGGGTAAAAAAGTTATGGTCATATTTGCAAAAATAAAACATAAGCAAATTTCTGATAATATAAAATAACAGTTACTCTTTACTTTAAAATATTATTATCAATTAACAAAGTATCAATAGAAAAACATTTTTTTTTTACAGAGTACAAGTTGGTACAAAACAATTTTCAAAGCAAAAATATCTATGACAAAAAAAATTATATTAAAAAGTATACACCAAGCAGCATACATACAGCAAAGTATACACCAGCAAGCAGTAAAGGTGTTTTTAAATTGATCTCTTTGGAAAAACCAAAGAGATCAATTTAAAAACACCTTTACTAAGCATAACACCCCAGAAAATATGTATATATTTTAATTTATAAAATTTAATTTTATTTTAGAATAACACCAGATTTTCATAATTATATTGAATTGTTTGATACATATATTCTGAAGTACCTATGCTTGAAAATATAACTTTAAATAATCTAAAATAAAAATCCTTTCATCAGCAACATAATGAAGATAATTTTAAATGTATTTCAATCACAGAATCAGTACATCAATAGAATCTCACTAATCATTTTCCCAAACCAAAAAGAGTCACTAAAAGATATGACACTGTCACAAGTATGTTCAGATTGGTATATTGCAATAAGAGTAATTCTAGCTAGAATTACACCAATTTTCAAGGCCACAAGGATTTTGCATAAGTATCAGGAAATCTTAGTACACACTAAAAGATCCAGAAACATTTGGTAAAATGTATTATAACTGTGATTTAAACATTTATTGAAAAATATTACTACTAAACTAGAGAATTGGTATTTACATATCATACAAACAACTCATTTTGTCAAATTAAAAGATGTCATACTCAGAAAATGCCCTCAAATATTGTCATCTATTGTGTTTAAGCATGCACAGGTAGGATTTTTACAATTGGATACATATTGCGATACTTGACGACATCTTTTGTTTTGACAAAATTGATCAATAGTATAATAAGCAAGTACCCTAAAACTGAATGTTTTAGTTTTTTTAATCAAATAAATTGATGATTAATAACTTTCTAATAAGAAATAATGAATTTTTAAAAACAATATTAGACTTAAAGATACCAACATATTGTACAGCAAACTAACTCATCAAATGAAAAGATGTTGCCAAATGCTGCAATATGCAACCAATAATGTTTCCAAACGTGTCATTATTCAATAATCTAATTTGCACATACAATGATAATTGTTAATAAAATCTTTTGATAGTGATCTTTTGGTGATGTTTTTTAATTCGGTGAAATCGGTTGATAGTATAATACACAAATACTGATTTAAGAGTACCTGAAATCCCTTAAACTCATTAAAACCAAATCACAATAGAACTATAAATGTATATTTTTCAAATACATATTTATAAATAAACTAGAAAATAATAACTTATTTAAGATTATTAACCTAACTCTAATATACAACCATAATCAAAACAATCAAACTTTGAATTATTCAACGATGTAAATCTTCAATAAATAAATTTTAAGAAATTGAATTTTTAGAATATACTTTGCATAACTAGTGATAATAGTTGCTATTTTGCAAATAATTGTGTACAGAATTGATGCCAATACGTTAATTATTAAAGAGAACATAAACTGATTTTTTTAAATTAATATATATTCCCATTTTTTTTTAACTAAATCGATGACATCAAAAGCTTAAGTTTGAAAACTACAAAAGCAAAAAGAATTTAACTTAAGATGATTTATTTTTACACAAAAGCATAAATTTGTTCCAGAAAGAATAAAAATCTTTGTTAAAAAAGTTTTTGTATTTATAAAATAAAATATTTTTACAAAGTTAAAACTAATATTAAAAATGCAAGTCAGCTAAACGACATCTAAAGTTATTAAAGTTTGAAATATTTCCAATTTTATAAAATCTGCCTTAAATGAACCTCAATTTAACTTTATCATAGAATTAGAAATTTTAATTTATAAAACACTAAAAGTAAACATATTTAAATATCAGACTATGAATTTCAAAAAGAATGCTTGAAAACGTTTTATGCTCTCCAGAATACCAAAATACAAGTAGACAATTTTAATTTCAGAAAAAAATCCAAACATTTCAAATAAGATTTCCTTAAATGTTAATTTCCTTACAATATACTTTTCCCAAATAATAACGAAATAAGTGTAACAAAGTTTGAATCACTTTATAAATGTAAATCACATCTCTAAAAAATAATTTGACTTTTTTGAAAATTACTGCAATTTAAATAAGGCAATAATATAAAAATTTAGGTTGATAAGCAAACATTAAATTACATCAAAATAAAATAAGAAAAATAAATTACAGAAAAATGCTAGTAAATGTAATTTCTTGCCATCAGAAAAAACATCGGACGGCCTAAATTCTACGGTAAACAAAGATATTCACTTTTTAAAAAACACACATCTAGTGAACCATAACAACTTTTATGCAGATAACTATACTAATAATATTAAAGAATCATCCTAACACAACTTGATTTTAACAATTTCTGAAATTAAGGAATTTTATTTACCAACATGATACAATAACTAAATAATCTCACGATATATATGACAAGATTTTGAGAAAACTGGTTTTAATTATATCAATTCCTTTGATAGATTATTACAACAAATGTAAAAAGAAACAGAAAAATAAATTTCATCACATAACTTATTATACATTTAACATTTTTACTCAAATAATTCTCATTTTCAAATAATTTTTTTAAGTAAAATGCCAATTGCAAATTAGACAATCACATAAGGTGAATGAATTTACAACTGAACAGTCAGTTTTAACATTTTTAAAACCTTACCATTAGATAGATAAGATTGATATATTATTCCGAAGTTAGCCTTACAGATTCAAAAGGTTTTTAAAACCGTTAAATTAATTTCAACAACTTTTAAGCCCCTTACACACGTTAATATAAAGAGTTCACCATAAAATGTCACTAATGTAAAAAAGTTACAAATACAGTTGAAATTTAAGAATGAGTCTTTCTATTGTAAAAAGGCCACAGCAATAGCATTAATTACATATAAAACAAAGCAAATTATTATATATCTTTTTTTTTTCAAAAGTATTTCAGATTGTTTTAGTTTGTTCTAGCAAGATAACGTTTCTCTCAAAATATTACATTTTAATCATTTAATATCTTTATTATAATTAGAAATGAATACAAATTATAAAGGTAACGGTCGTAAATTGACAAGGAATGCATTTATACCCGTTATTCGAAGTGCAATAGTGGAGTGAAAAGAATAAATAGTCTTCTAAGAATTATTATATTAAATATTTAAGGAACGTTAATTTAAACGTTACCTTAGTTTGTTTTTTAATCTTTCCGTTAGTAAATTTACTTAAAAGATAGCTTAAAATTATAAGATAAAAATAAAAGAATTTATCTGCATTTTCTCATAAAGTATTAAGAGAAGGCCAGATCACCAAAATAAATTTCTTAATTTTTAACATTGTTGGCCAGTGCTGCTACAAATTAATGTGAATACTAATGTCCTAGTTATAAAACATGAGCTATCTCTATCTTAAGAGTCGTTTAAGTAATTAATGATGTAAAGAAATTTTCATAATTTCTATTGCAATTGAACAAAAGCGAAATATCTGTCAAACACACTGTAAGGGAACTAAGTTATATTTAAAAACTCATTAGTGAATCCATACTTACAAAAGGAAGAGTTTATATGTGTCTACGGAGTAGCACAAAAGCACAAAGCACGGGTCCGCACCCCCCCCCGGCTCGGGGGTGTTTTTAATTTTTTTTATTAATGATAATCCTATGTACGCCGTGTGGTGACCGGAGTAGAATAGTCCCTACGTAGTCTATGCGTGTAGTAAAAAGCTACTAAAATAGGCACTCAGTGTCCGGGGATATAGCCAAGTTCCTATGTCTCCAGGGGGGTTATAAATATGGAGACCTGGTCCTCCAGGTTGGTGGTTGGGGTGGGGCTAACAATCCCACCCCAAAAAATAACCCTGTTTCGAAATCCAAAGAAGTGAAAACTGGACTGCCTTTACAAAATTCAACCAGGAAGCGTTCAAATGATTTGAGGATTGGATACTGGAACATATACTACTCTTTATCAGAGTAAAAATTTACTATTGATTAAGCAAATGGATTTATATAGGTTTTACCTACTGGCAGTGCCGGTTTATCCACTGGGCACTTGGGGTGAGTGCCCAGGGGCCTGGGGTCCGGAAAGACTTGGAAGGGCCCGCATAAGCTGGACTTTACTGATTTCCTCATGATAAATTTTGATCCTTCAGTGCCAAGGGGGCCCGTAGATCTTTTGCGCCCAGGGCCCGAAATGAGCTTAAATCGGTACTGCCTACTGGCTATACAGGAAATGCACTGGACTGGCAGTGGAATCTTGGAAAAGAAGATACATACACTTTTTTACAGTTGTCATAAAACAAAACACTTATATAGAACTGATTTCATCTTAGATAAAAAAAATAATAATAATAAAATAATAATAACTCAGTCATCTTATCTTGGATTTCCAGGCTATCTCCCCAAGACGTTGTTTAAAGGGAAATTTTGCCAACTATTCCATCATTAATGTATATGCACTGACTGAGGATGGAGATGATGAATAAAAGGACTTGTTTTATAATGAATTGGTTCACCTCTGGGGCTTATGCTCCAGACATGACATGAAGATCCTCGTAGGTGATTTCAACTCCAAAATTGGTCGTGAGGAAGTATTTAACCCGATTTTGGGAAACTATAGCTTACATGATGTCTCAAATGATAATGGAGTTAGACATTAGTTTTGCTGCCTCTCATGATATGATAATTGGAAGCACGTTTTTCCAACATAAGAACTTTCATAAGGTAACTTGGAGATCCCCAGATGGATCTTACAATAATCAAAGTAACCATATATTGATTAGCTTTAGACATCGTACATGTCTTGTAGATGTGAAAACTTGCAGAGGAAAAACCTCGACTCTGATCACTAGTTAGGGATCTGCAAGTTAAGGTAAGAAGGATCAGTCCTGTAAGATTTAACTGTGGAAAATTAAATGATACTAAGGTTCGTATTTCATTGCAGAAGATGATAATAATGAGTATACAGGACCAATTATGACAGACAAAGACATTTTGGAGTTTGTTCAAAGCTCAAAAAATATCATTGATACAGATTCCGACGATGAAAATGAAATGAATAATACAGCTCCTATTCCCATATCATCCGAAATGAGGAACGTCATGAAAAGAGTGCGCAGTTAGTTATGGCACATTCCAATGGTGAAATGAATAACAAAATGACCGATATCGAACAATTTGTTGAGAATTTGATGCTAAGAAAACAATGCAAAGAAAGATATCAGATTATTTTCCAAAAACTCAATAAACGTTTTGTTTTTCAAAAATTTTTTGAAATTTTTATAAAATTTTTTTAAGTTTTTGTGAATTTTTTTGTTGCATTGGTTTTTATTAAATCTGTGCATATTTACATATCTATGTAAATATAATAAACTCTAATAAACTTAATTTTGTTAATATATAGGTTTTTTTTTTAGATAACCTTTAACACGAAAAAATATTCCAGTCCCTTCAGTTTCGTGTTAAGCGATTTTCACTTCATACTGTGCTTCTCAGTAAGTAAGACAAAATAGATTACTAAACTCTAGTATGATTTTTAGTTTAATCCCTACTTAGAATGCAATCCGAACGGGTATTAGATTGACGACGGGCTGCACAACTAATGGATGTTGTCTGACTTCGTCAGAATTTGGAAGATTAGCAATAAAAACAACATATTTTTTTTAAAAATAATAATACTTTGATCCTCAGATGAGACACGTGCAAAAAGAAAAAACTGTTCCGATGAGTACAGCAAAGGAAACGTGGAAGATTTCAAGAGAAAGAATCTTACAACTTTCTACAAAGAGAAGCTGGATCTTCGAACGATCCGAAAACAGCAAAAAAAGTACCACAATCTCAGTCAACAGGTGGACAAAGGAAATGCTGAAAAATCTTTGGTGTAGGTCAAGTCTTCACAGCCATTACTTTCTGAGTGGGAAGACATCTGTGAATAAATTGTTGGTAGAAGTAAAAGTATTTGCCTGACAGAAGAAGTAAAAGTACTAATCCAGAGCTGGCAACAAAGCATTCGCCCTTGCAAAAGCACCACAGTTAAAATTAATCGCCAGAAGAATTCAAAACATAAGAATACTGGATAGATGATTACTTTCAGTAATTTGAACTGTGATGAATTTTATGATGATGGGAAGGGGGAGGGCTTCAAAAGACAACAACATGGTTGTTTTGTATAAATGTAAATTGTTGTGTATAAAAAATAAGATATCCCTCGAAAATAAACCTTAATAAATCTCTTTTACTTTAAAAATTTACATAATATTGGTTCTTATATTTTCGAGCGGGAAACATTACATTCCTTAATGAAATGTAAAGAACTTTATACAGTATTCTTTTTTCCTTTCTTGTAACGCTACATTTTTTATTTAAAACTCTGAACAATTTTCATAAAACGATGAAAGCTGCGGAATTATTTAACATGCAAAATTTTTTAGAATAACCATTCTGTAGCTTAACAAATCTAATGAAATTAAGTTGCTAAAATAATTAAACACAAAAACTGCTTTTGTACATGCATTTGAGATTTATGATTTCTTAAAATTATGACTCATACAATAATTTTAATGTATGATTAATTAATATGAATTTTAATTCTGTACTTAATTTTTAATCTGATCTATATTAAATCCTTGATTAAATGAAGAAAAGAATAAACAAAACATACAGACGCTCAGATTTCTTTCTTTTTTCCCATGACGTATTAGAAATGGACCACAACACAATAGTAAAAAAATGATGGTATGAGGCTAATAACTTTCGCCATTTTCATTCCAGGAGGAAAAAAGTTGATATCACGGTTAATGATTAACAGAGATCTAAATTACCCAATGTAAATAAATTAAAAAGAATTTTCTCCTCATGGATGTCATTTTGTATTTTAGCAAAAATCTAATGTCTCATTGTAGAATTTTTTTTAAGCTTTAGATTTGTTATGATTTTGTTCAAAAGTTTCCGAATTATGAAAATTCAAAGAACAAACTCCCTTCTTTTAAATGAAACGACAATTTTACTGGACATAATTTTCTACTTCTTGCTTTCCAAAGATGTGGGCACTCGAGGATTGACAATTATTTTCCAATTTAAAAAATACGAAACAATCGAGAAAATAAATATATTACAACAGTACAAATAATCAAATACACCAGCAAAAAAGTGAATCAAAGTAGCACAACTAACATAAATAACTAACTTCAGAAAAAAAATTGTACATTATTGAAGACGAATTTTTTCCGAGTATCTAATTTCTCATTATGAAATAAAAAAATAATAATAATAAAAAAAAAAACACATAAATTTCAGATTTTATAAAATTTTGTTTATGAATTTTCAAGTTACGGAGCAAGTTCATTAAGGGGACACAGTAGAATTCAGTTGACAAAAATCTCTCATTTAAAAAATCAAATCAACTTTTTTTTTAGCTTACATTATTTTTCTATTATCTCTAACAAAATTTGAAAGTTCTAAAAACAGAGTTATGATAGCTTTTATGTGTATGTGTTTCATTCACAATCCAAAGGTAAATAAAAACTTTAAAACTGGTTTATCTCCGAAAAAAAAAACTAATTTATCTTCATTAAAATTGCTAAGGCCTTTTTTCTATTGTGCTAAATGATTTGATATTTTTTCTAACTATTTTGCTATTAATACATATAACAAAAGTTGGTATGCATTTTTTAAACAAAGCAAGGGTTTTATTCTCGGCTAGCTAGAATGATAAAAGAATTCGGACAAGACAAAATACACTTTCAAATCAGAATATAATTAACATTAAAACAGTTTCTACACAAAATGAACACATTAAGATAATTAGTTATAATGCAAAAGTGTAATTGAATTATAGGGTTCGGGGGGAAAAGCGCTTAACTTTGCCATGTCCTTGAATTCAACTGACTATTGATGGGGAAAAGTTTTATAAGGCTGTCAGTGGTTCTTAAACTGTGATAAGATGTGCCTTATCAGACTAAATCACTAAATTGACTTCAATGAAAAAAATTCAAGAACATGTATTTCAATAAAGAATATTAATCTATTTTTTTATTGTTTGAAACTACATAGCCATTTATTGCAACGTAATATTTTTTTAAAATAGCAGAACACATGTGCAAAGATTGAGAACTGAATTCACATAGTCTTAGAATTATTGAGGAACCTTTAAATCACTCAGCCATATGCTGGGAGTCAGGGAGGAGACAGAGGGGGAAAAAAGTTTAATTTCGATGGACCATATGGTTTGAATATAACTGGTATGATATCCATCATGAACCCCCCCCCCCCCATTCAGGTACTCGAAGTGACAATACAGTGAGGATCTGTAATGATTTAGGGCGGTTTTTACAGCTGATGGAACAACACCCAATTTTATTCAAAAAAATTTTTAAAAAAACTTAATTAATGCAAATTTTAATTCAAAAAACTACCAAAATACCTTTAAAAAAAATTTATTGCTGAAAGTCCCTCTGAAAAATCTAGAGAGCGCATATTCCAGCAGAACGATACACATCCATACACAATTCAAGTTCTACATGAACTCCTGGGGTTTCAAACTAATAATGTGTGTCTGTGTGTACAACTTCTTGAGTAGACATTAAAAAGACCAGATCTAAGCCAAACTGAAAAATAATAGGGCATTTTGGTGTGCAAAATTCAATAAAACGGTAAAACTTATAGCAACACAGATAAACTTAAAATGCCCATTGAAAACAGTTGGAAGAACATCTCAAGGGTCATTTTGTGACATCTCTCGCGTTCTTCCTCTAACATAACCTCTATGTTCTTTGACGGCCACGATTAATGGCAAAACTTTTCCAACCCAAATCCAAGAAGTGAAACGAAGCATAGATGCAAATAAGATAACCTTTAAAAGGATAGAAATTTTAAAGAGCAATATGGCAATTTAGAAAAAGTTCAGTGTAGAGAAGATAGAAGTGTTGATCGACGGCTTACCTAGAATCAAGACGCCCCTCGCTAATTAAACCAAGGTACATACCATTGTACAACCTTAGGAGAAAGATTTGAAATAGATTGGACGTTGAGTATTCAACCAAGGTAGGAAGATTATATTCTGAACGCTAGTATATTATTGAGATTGAGATTAGGCGGATATAATATATTTAGATTGATAAGTGATCTAATTGCGCGATCTGAGTTAGTTAAGACTACGTGTTTTGGTTTATTCTCACTTAATATAAGTTTGTTCGATATCTAAGTAATCTAAGTTAAATTCTTAATAAAAGTCATATTAAGAATTCTAAAATGTCTCATCATTCCGAGAATCCCACACCTCTAACTTACGCTGAAACCCCACGACATGGCTATCGAACGATGGCCATGTCGCAATTTTAAAAAAACATTTCCACTCTAAGACCTCAAGAATGATAAAATTAATTAATAAAAAGGAAAGTTTTTGTATTATTAGCAGTTTTTGTAAATAAAATCTTATAAGGCTTTAACAGTCTACAAACATTTTAGAACTAGCTTTCCACGAACATAAAAATCAAAAACAAATTTTCGAATGAAACATCATTTTAATTTCTGGCTTCTCTTTATAGACATAAATAAAGCTATTTTATTTCTTGCCTCTATATTCAAATTTGCACAAATTTTAAATATGTAGTTCTAAAATTATTGAATACATACACTCAGAATATACTGGTACTCATCTACGTGAGTCCACGGTGCATACGATGTAGCAAAAACAAGGAAACGTGGCAAGTTTGAAGGATACTGGATCGGCCAGAGGGTTTTCAGCACTAGTGAATCGGTGTATCAATCGAAGAGAGTTGTAACGGGTCTATCCGCGAACCTTCAACTGATCCTCTTGGGGTAAATTTGTTCTTTTTAACTGTATGTTCTATTGAAAACTTTCTCCCGTAGAAGACTTGAATTATTCATATGAGTTGTTATATTTAAGCGTGGACATTTAGGTACGCGATGTAAGTCGAATTAGTCGACAGATAGTCGCTGGATGGCCAATCATTGATAATTGGCGAATAAGGGTAAAATTGAACTTAAGGATTACGACCGGAGGTTGTACAATTTAGTAAGAGAATTACGGTGAATTATAGCGTAGCCTTCCGAAGTGTCCCAAGAGTAAGTGGAGTAAATTATACTTTTTGTTAAGTATCCTTATACAAGCCGTGTGATTGCTCTTCTAATTAGCTGCGTAATGCATTTCCTACCTTTAGTTGCCTGATTTAAGTCAGTGGGATAATAAACCTGAGTTTGAAACTGGTTATGGGTGATCTTTACTCGAACCCCCAAACACCAACAATCGCTAGCCGTTTGTTGCAAGGTGGCGGCCATGCACGTCACTTCTGCAGTTCATTTGCAGTACTCCCCTATGTTCCCATATTGACCAGAACTATTATCCGTTGATTAGTTGTTAGTGGTCTGAAATAACAGCATTGATCCAGAACACTGCTATTGACCCCGTAGCACAGACGACTCCATTTACAATGATGCCACGCTAGAGCGGCAGAAACGTACTTGGAGGGTCAGGTTTTCAGACGAGACACACTTCTGTTTATCAAATGATAGTCGCCGTGTATGAGTGTGACGCCGATATAGCGATAGGTTCCTTAAGGAAGCATCAGTGGAACGTCCAACCACGCGACAACATGGCATCCTGGCTTAAAACGTCATCGCATACTATAGCAAGTCACCTCTGGTACGTATTTAAAGCAGTATGAGGGCATAACGATATGTGTATGATGTGCTGTGGTCAGTGATACTCCTCTCCCTGCAGATAATGCCAAATGCCTTTTACAAGCACGTTCGAATGCACACTATAGGCATCAGTCAACATGTCCTTCAAGATTGTACAGATGCTTCCCTATATACCCTTCAACCCTGATCTCTCATTAATCAAATACACTGAAGTGCCATTGAATTAGGGATGCCTACCAAGTAACCAGTTGGGCCACCTCTAGCCTTGATAACAGTTGCCACACGATGAGGCATAGATTCAACAAGTTTCTGGAAACGTTCCACGGGAATGACTTGCCAAATATTGGCTAAAGTTGTCCATAATTCAGTAAGGTTCATTGGTGTTGTGTGATCGCCTTTCACGCCTTGTTCCAAAACATCTTACTCAATAGGATTTAAGTCTGGGCTTCTAGGTGGCCAATTTTTGATAGACAAGTCAGAGGAATGCTCATCCAACCAGCTAGTAGCCAACCGGGACTTGTGAGAGGTAGAGTTGTCTTGCTGGGAAAACTCCATTACCGTGCGGATAACAGAACAGCATAAACGGATGGAGGTGATCACCCAGCAATTCTACGTACTAAATTGCATTGTGTATCGTTGGTACACGCACCAAAGATCCCAAACAGTGCCACGAAAAAACACCCCAAACCATGATTGAGCCACCATACCCTTGTACAGTTCCAACCTGGCATGTAGGGTCCATGGTTTCATGAGTCTGACACCATATTCACAGCCTTCCGTCGGCGTTAAGTAGTCGGAATCGATACTCATCACTCCATGCTACTCGTTTCCAGTCCTCTACACCAGTGGTCTCCAACCAGCGGTCCACGGACCGGTCCGTGGATCAAATACTACTGGTCCGCACAAGAAACATTAAATTATTTCCATTTTATTTTCTCCAGCATATTTTTCTTCGGTTTGAGCTACTTTTTATGAAAATCACTTTATATTCATTTTTGGTGTAGCTATATTTTATTCTGAAGGCACGTTTGAATACAATTAAAAAAATTATTAAAACAAAACAATCTAAAATATAAACAATCAACGTCCTCCCTCTCAGCGGGCCGCGGTACAATTATGCAACATTGACCGGTCCGCGGCGATAAAAAGGTTGGGGAACACTGTTCTACACTCCAGTCTCTGTGTTCTCTTGCTCAGACAAGACGTGCAGCCCGATGGAGAGCATTCAGCAATGGTACTCTCGTAGATCGACGGCTGCCGAAACCCATACAGTGAAGCGAGCGTTCCACAATCCGTTTACTGACTGTACGACTGGCATCTCCATTCAACTGGGTGGTAATTTGAGCTAATGTTGGATTTCACTGGCTACGTACAATTGAACCGTCTCTCACCACGCGCTGTCAAGGCTAACTTTCCTTTGCAGTTTGCCCGATAGCTAGTTTTTTGTCCACCATCCATGTATTCTTGCTATATTCTTGGCATTGTTGACCTTTAAAATTGTAGCTGTCTGACGATTTCGGAAATTGAATGGCTCATGCGTCGCGCATCTACGATTTGTCCGCGATCGAAGGCGTCTAACTCAGGCAGTTTACCCATACTAGAATTCCAACAACTAATTCAGAACAACCACAGTAAGCACTATATGTGTAGTTACCACAGCGCCCTTACTTGCGCATAAATGATGCACAATTTGCATAGCCCTTGCTATCTCTAATTCAGTGGCACTTCAATGTATATCTGAGACGTGATTGGATACCGCTTAGATACCTTACTCCCCCCGCGTTCAGAAGACGAACGTAGTGTGAATGAGTAAATGTTTATTAACGTCACACTCTAAAGCAACGCGAGTGCTTTATTGCGAGTTCATGGACCTCGTAATATTGAACCATGGTCAAGTAAAGAGGACGATATCTGAGTTGGCCTCCTACTCTCCTAATTTCCACATCACGCCAAAGTTAAATGCAGCAAATGGTTGACAAGGATTGGTGAGGTATCCCAGGTCGCCATCTGTATTCTCATGGACTTTGACGTTAGTCATGTCGCTTCATGTATCATCCTCCGTGGTGATTCTACATCCTACTGAGCTGACGTTACTCTCGCTCTTCGTTACGAGTATCACTTAAAAATAAGCATCAATTATTGTTAGTTGCCTGAGGATCTCATTCCTGGATGTTATATTTTCAAAGGCATAAGGTGTAAGTAGTTTGTTTACAAATTTTACCGTATATTAATCGAAAATTTACTTCGTCAGAAGTATTCATGAAATATTTATTTGGCAATTGTTGCACAATTATGATAACAGCTACCCCCCCCCCCCTTTAATTTATACCAGAATGACATTTTATGAGATGATTTTAAATTACTGCTGGAATTTTTATCCCCTATTCAGTAGCGCACACAGGAATTTTTCAAGGGGGTGGGGAGGGGCTGGAAGCTTGGAATTCGACCATTCTCGTATCACACCCTAAAACGATGCCAAACATTTTTTATTTATTTATTTTTTTGATTTTATCGATTGTCGGAAACAAAAAACAGTAAAAAATAAATTATCAAATAAATAATTAACATTAATTAATAAAATAAATGAAAATACAAATTATTTTACGTTCTGTACACATAGGATTATAATCAATCGAAAAAAAAAAAAAAAAAAACGGCGAGGGGGGAGGTCCGCACTCCCTTGTGTGCGCCACTGTCCCTATTGTATTCAACAGCACTGAATTAACAAAGGTTGGCGTTCATAAAGCTTCCATGTCAAATACGTAAAGACTTTTACATTCGATTAAACTTGCAGCAGCAAACATTGTTCCGCAGTATGCTTTTTGGTGGATTTCATTCTTATTGATGTCGCATTCTAAGGCAACATGAGGGATACTGGAGATGGACCTCGTACTTCTGAACCTCAATCGAGTGGCAACGACTACATCTGAACTGGCATCCTATTCCTCAAACTTTTGTACTATGCCAACGTGAAGATTTTGAGTCACCACAGATTTAACGTGCATAAGCTCCTCCACACTGCGAGTCATCAGTGGCATCAAGACTCGAACTCCCGACTCAACATTTCTAGCTACGAGCACAGTGCCACGCCCCCTTGGCGACCACGGCAATGGCATTTTTTTGGTTTATATATGTGTGGAGTTAAAATTTATAAACCAATCTTCTCACTTAAAACATACAATCACAGCAAATGAACTCCACTACCTGCCATAAGATTCGTAGACTACAAAGCGCGAGTTAGATAATGGTTGAGGGAACTGGTTACTCAATTCCTGAGACTTAATGAACCCACGATCTATCAAACACGAAAATATTGACGTTCTCATCAAGGCAATGATCAGTTTCTCATTTTTTTCTTTATTTCAGTATAAAATGATTTTTTAAATGTTCGCCGTATTTTCAGGTTGTTTCATTGTGTGAATTTTACAATTGAAATTAATTATAATTTTTTAAAAAATATATTTAAAAAGACATTATTTTATTTAATAAATAAGAATTTATTATTATTCACATTTCATTAGTTTCAACGAGAATATCTCGGAAAACAAATTCACGCATAGCGTGCAGATAACAGTATTCAGAACAGACATTTCTGACAGCAATAACATTTTTAATGCGGTTGAAAGAGTTAAGATGAATTGAATGATTGTAGAACATGCACATTATTTTCCATGCGTCTTCAACTCTATGTCAAATTTAGTGAATCGTAATTGGTGGCATGTTAGTCTCTCGGTAATATATAACTAAATGCAGTGGTGTAACTTACACTCCCGCATTGCAGGGGGCCCAAAGTCTGACTAACGTCTAGTACACACCAAGATCAGACTTGGGGCACAAAACCTGACTTTTCAGGGGGCTAATATTCTCCGTTATGCCACTAACTAAATGGGCAATAGAACGTAGCGGCCAAAGCTACAGCCGAACATCATAAGTGTCAAAGATCAGAACAGAGAGAGACATGTGACCGTGCATTGCTTTGTTGAAAAATAGTGTCGCGGAGGCCCCGATGATAAAACACAGCTACAAACATTGATACGTTGGAAATGTAACTGTCCAAAGCACCAGCTAAGTTTACAAGAGGAAACCAGGAATACTCTATCACTCTAAGTGCTAGACCGTACACCTTGGTGTCTCATCAGAAGAATATGGGCATCTTGATACTATACACAAAACCGAGGTTTGTTTGAAAAGACGATGTAACACCTCCTTTTTTTGTCCACGATCACCGTTTACCAACACACTAAATATGCCACTCTTTGCTTAAGTTTCAAGGGAAGCAGTAACAACAGTCGGCGTAATGACAAGTTACGGTGCTGCAAACTTCATCTCACTGTGCTTACGGACACTTTTTCTTCAATGAACCAAATTCCTGATTGTAGGAACGTGACCAGTCGGCATAATCGTGCAAGGCCACGCGAACATGTCATTCCTTTCGGGGTTAACGGTTTGGGCCATGGGATCCTATATAACGTTTCGTTTAATCCTCGTGGACTCATTGGTTTCATGCTCGCACGACCAATACGAATAAGCAATATTGTAAAACGATAAGCCACAGTCTCTGAAAGAACCAATCCTTCCACTATCAAATTTGGACATATGCTCGTAGATGTTCCTCCTTCCACACGATCAATGGCGTAGCTACAAATGGACTAGGCGGGGTGCCGAGTACCTCAAACTTAGGGGGCCCCTCGGATCCTGACCACCAAACAAGCCGAATTTGGGATAATTTCCCCCACAATTAAGATATAAATACGAAAAGTTGCAACACAACTATAAGCATGGCAACTCAATTAAAAGTAACTTCGAAATTGTAAGGAATTCCTTCTGTTGTTTGCAGTGTTGTGAACTTAACTTATTGAAAAGTTCATATTATTTTCAATTTTCTCTATAAACTGTTACTTGAAAATAAGTTCCACAAAAAATCTTACCATACTTATGAATATATCTTAAAAAATCTACACAGGAGCAATTCCTTTTTTTTTTTAAAAGCAATATGATTCATAATAAATTAGTTTTCTGTGTCAGTATTTCACAATCCATTCGCATCTGCAATAGACTGATGTAATTTTGTTTTCCCTCCCCCTGTTGTCTGCAGAGGTGTTTTTTTTAAAAAAATAATTTTTTAATATTGTATTGTATTTTCTTGGTCATGCATATTTTTTGCATCATTTCCTGTTTATCTCGGTAGACTATTTTGTAGCTCTAAGCCCTCTGGTGGGCGAGTTTGATTCCCCAACGACGTTTTGTAGCGTAGCCTGTAACACGTTTCTCCCCTTCCTTTTATATATAACGTCAGTAAGTACTCGAGTACATACGAACTGTATCGGATAAATTAGAAGACTCAAATTATGGATAATAAAAAGAGAAACCCAGACGTGCTTTTAAACTCAAATAACGTCAAAAAAGAGAAGATAGTAAACAAAAATTGCCCAATTTCTCAGTCAGCGTTCTACGAGTACTTCTGGTCCACGTATTTCTGTTAATAATGAAACTCATACACATATAAAAAGCTTTGTTTTTCTATGTTCTGCAGAGCACGATAAAGAGTTGATGTTAAAGTAGCTTTGTATATTTAAAATATTCTTATATTTTTACTTGATAAAACTCAACCAAGATAGGGCCTTCATTGGTTTTTTTTGCACCAGGACCTTTGGATACCTAGCTACGCTACTGCACAAACGAACAACACTCGAATGTGACTTCTAAATGAGAAACCCGCCGTACACCAGACTGGGAGGCATTTTTTCACTCTCCGTCACGCCACATCAGGATTTTGTGTGCGAAGCCAAGTTTTATTTAATTTAAAGTTTCATGTTCTTTAGGAAAAACAGGATATGACCCCCACAATTCTATTAGCAACAAAAATGGCGTCATTCACCATATGGCGCAATCGCTACCCCTCGAGAAAAATAAAAAACATAACTTTAAAACAAATGTAAGTAGCTTATATATGTTCTTAGTTATTAAATTTTTTGCTATAGAAGCATGGAAACGATAGTAATATAACTCTTAAGTGACTTATATTAAATCCTTCACAGACGTTAAAAACCGGCACGACATATTTTCTAGTCAATAGTTAGGCGTATCTTGATAGTCAAGAAATAAATTTATGTTGAGTTTAACCGCAAAAGAATTTAACAGGAGAGACTAGCTTACATTTTGATCATAAAATCTGAAGAAATAAAATAATATCGATCCCTCACGTTTTAATATTTTGTTAATACAAAAACAAGATGAAAAAATATCTATTATTAACAACTTCAAATTTTCAAACATACTTAAAAGTAATGTCGACAAAAATTTATCTATTTCTATTCTATATAATGCTCTCATGTTACGTTTTCGACATATTACAAATTTCGACGTTTGCCACGTGCAGATGTTCTTCACATGAGGTACTTTCTAATACGTCGTTTTATAGCCTCTATACAAAATATTGCTGACGGATTTCACTATTAAGCCTTTCTGTTTCACTCTACCTTAAAATCAGGAATTTCAATAAAACAAGTAATATATATATATATAAAAAAAATTAAAGTCAATTCCTACTTCGTTAGGAAAACGTACTGGCGCAATCTGTTGTAGCTAATTGTAACTTCGACAGAAATAACGCAGAATAAATTTAAAAAATAAAATGTAATTAATTAATTAATATTTGAAAAAAACTGTATTAACATCAAGTGTCATCCACTACAAGTTTTAAAAAAATGTATTTGAACTAAAACGGATGAATACAGAAAGTATTTTATTAACACGATTGAAAATTTGAACAAGATATATATATATAAATATATAGGACGAGAGTGAACTAATAGTAGGAATTGAAAAAAAAAGGCAGGCAATCTGTTTAGGCCTAACGGAGTAAGCAGGTAAATTTTTATGTGAGCGTTGCATATACCATTTTGATTCTTTGAACACACAACTTTATTCGAGGATTGCGGTACGTATGCTTTACGTATAAAATATTAAAAATAATATAGAATAAATATTTAAGAGAATAGCCAATAAAATAACATAGAAATTTTTTGTCAAGTTATTTCTTTAAGTATTAAAAAAATTATATACAGAATTTGTTGCATTTGTTTTATAATCCAGGGTTTTACTAAGAACCGAGTTAAGCTAAGTTTAAGTTATTGCAAAAAAAAAAATAATAATAATAATAATTAAATGGTACTATATTTTGCTGCCCTCTATAATAATAAAAGATTGTTCAAAGAAAATTGTAAATGTATTTTTATTCATTTATAGTGAAATTTAACGGTTTGAACAGCGAGTGATTTTAGGTGTTCCATGCAGCAGAACATTGAAATACAAAGGGTCAACAAAGGTTTTTGCTCTGATCAGAACAAGTACTTCCATGCCAGGTTAGTTTTCAGGCTAAGTTTAAATAAACTATAACAATTCCCGATATAACTCGGGTGGTTTTTTTTTTTTTTTGTCGAAATATTTCAGCGTGAATCAGAAATTTTAAGCCAATTTTTATATTGATAGTAATTTTTGTTGCAAATAAACAACGATCCATACATATAAAATATTTATATTCATATTCGTATATTTATTTTATTTAAAAAGAATTCGAGCATTAAAATTTTTTTTTTGAATTACATTTATTTTTTACCACAAAAAAATTAACAGAAATATTCTCCAAACATTTTACCAACTTTAAACTAAAATTCTCTCTGATGTCCTCAAAATGATTCTATAGTATTATTATAGTTATTCCTACAGAAAACATTGAGAGAGAAATCAGTAAGACACTAGCAATGTAATTTGTTGGTGTTTAACAAGAACAAGAATAATTCTAGCTCTTTAAATAAAAAAAAACTGCAGAAAAGAATACATTTTTCCATTAATATCTATAGCTGCACAGACAAAAAAACTTCGTTTACAAAGTCTCCAAGGGGTTTTTACGTAGGAATCCGAGAAATACATAAACGCGAATTCTAATTTAATACATATTTAAAACAAATCTAAGCATTTTAAAGAAATGTTAAATATGCGTATTTTATAAATGCTCTTTATTATAGTTTTACTTTGTAAAATCTTCTAATACATAACCTTGGAAAAACAGTTTTCTATTAACTTATAGTAATGTTTTAAGTATAAATGCATTATATATTATTTTTCTTCACAGTTCATCCACATTGCTTTAGTATCTGTTATTTGGTAAAAAATTAGCAATTTCCGGAAAACGGGTTTTTTTCCCCTTTGAAAGAATTTTTAAAAAGGATGGTATTGTTTTAATATCTATTTTTTTTTCATTAAATTTTTTAAAAATATCAAGTTTTTATATATTAATTCTATTTTTGCATTTTTGACTTCCTCGATTTCAGATTTTTTAAAGAAGTAGCAGAGGTTATTAGTTTTTCTTTATTAAAATTTTTTAGATTCTTTAAACTGTAAGCTTTCAAATTGACTTCAATTACTTTTGAATAATGTGTCTTTTTTGTGGAAATAAGTTGAAGATTGATTCATGCGTACAATAGTTTTACATAATTTTAATGAATTATGATTCATTTAACAATTTACCTTATTGAGAAATTGTAAATTCCGTCTCAGGCACATGCCTTGGCTAGGACAGTAAAAAAATTGACACATTTTTTAAAAAAAGATTTTAAATCTTTTTATAATTGTGTGTACGGCTGTATTTTGATACAATTATAATAAAAATAACACTTTAGGGGCTCTCCCTATACAAAGCAATTTATGTGTAATTTGTTTTTCCTTTTTATATTACTTCTTTTTAGTCAATTTTATACTGTACGAAATAATAGTCACATAAGTGGTTAAAATGCAAACTACGAATAAAATTCATTTATATATATTAGGAATAACTGACAGATTTTTTTTTTTCAGTTGTAATAATTCTTGTCTATATCCGGTACTAACTCACTTTTACAAGAGGAAAATATTTACTGTTTTAAAAAAATCATTTCTGGTATTGCATTACTTTTTATTGTAGAAAAAATTGCGTAATTTTGAAAATACAAATAATGTAACATCAAGATACAATGCTAGGGGAGAATGATCATTACTATGACTTATTTGTAAATACCTAGTTTTGATAGCAGAGTTACAATTTTTTTGTGATACATAATTTTGATTTAATAATTAAACAGTAATATTAATAGGTAATTATAGTCACTATTCATTCATATTCAGAGCATAGATTTAAATTTAAAAAAAAAAAAAGACGAATTTTTGTAAACTTTAAACGATAAGCCTAGCGAAAATCTGAAGACTTTCATGAACTTTTAATTTTTCGATAACAGATTTGTAATTTAAAGTTTTTAACTTTATACACACATAGTTTGATTTTTTCCCGTTATATGGATTTCTGAGCGTATTTACAGTGGTCTAACCTTTTCACCCGCTTCGCTGGGAATTTCATGATATTGTAAGACTATACACTTTTTTAAATTGATTTCAAAAACCCAACATTAAGCTTTTGATTGTATAGAAAAAATTTTTTATAGCCCTTGCCCTTTGATTTGAAAATATCAGGATTTAAATTTCTAAAGTGAAAGTATGTTTATCATTTATGTCCGTAACTCCCCACGGAGCCGATTTCATAAAAACCATTTTTAGTAGATCTCTACTCAACTAAAGAAACATGCTTACCATATTTGAACTTTCTGTTGGTTTAACACTTCCAAAACCGGAATCTTTTTCAAATCTATAGCGCTCTCGTAACCCTCTCCCTTTGGAGCCAATTTCCCTAAAACCTGTTTTTAACTGATATTTAATCAACAAAAAAGAAACAAACTTGCCAAATTTCTAACCTGTAAGTATAATAGTTCAAAAATGGGAATTTTTGTCTATAATGCCCATGCAAACCCTCTTGGGTGTTGATTTCTGCAAAACCCATTCTTAGCGGATCTCTACTCAACAAAAGGATCATCCTTTTTTTGTATAAAAGTACTACATGATACTCTTGATTTTCCATATTCAAATCGCGCGTTCTCCCCTTCCAGATTCTTGATGACCAATGAAAAATTTTAAACTTGCGAGGGGTTTCTTGGACCTCGTCTCTGACGCTGGTAACAAATTTTCTCTGGACTCTGAATTTAAATATACTGCCATGGCTATATATATATACAATTCATAAACATTACCCAGATGATTCTTAGCTACACGTTTATACTGATAGTTCGGTTGAAGGTGCTATTAAAAAAATGTTGGAGTTTTCTCTACAGACTTTACATAGTCTTTTGCCGCTGGAAAACATTTTGACAACTTAGATGATGAAATATCAGTCATTTCTTTAGCGGTAGACAAGATAGGGCAGTAAGAAAGGAAAATATCGTCTTTTTCCCCCCTCGATTCTAAGGCGGCAATTATGACCTTAATAACTACCAATTGTTATGAATGTGGGATTTCCATGATCATCAGAGAGAAAATAGATAAATTGTTGAATATAAAGAACTCCACTGCACATTGCAGTGGAGTGGATCCCAGATGATGTAACCAGAACCTCCTTTGTCTTTGCAGCATATAAAATGTTTTATATCCAACACACCACACACATTAAATCCAAAACGCTCTAGCCCATCAGTGTTCTCAAACTATAGTCTGCGGAATCTCTCATGTAACGTTGAGATTTCCCTCTTTTACAGACTCTGAAAAGCCTCATGGAAAAATTGAAAAATGTGTCTGAAATGCACCTTTAAACATTTGTTATATATCTTGTAAAATTTCATTCAGAATATATTTAAGAGGATTTTTATTTTATTTACTAAAATTGTTTTCAATTCTAAGTAAATAATTTTCAATCTAAAACACAAATTCCCTATTTGATTAATTGATTTAGAGATAAAAATAATAAAGAAAATCACTTTTAATTTTTAATTCACTTAGCAATTTAACTTCAGAAGTGTGAAAGTTAGAAATTTTATAATTTGTAGTCAAATATAACTACACTAGCACTTGTTTCATTTTTTAAAATTAATAATGTAAATTTTGTGCTTTTTAAAAAAAATTTTATACCTCCAAAATTTTCCCCACATGAATAATAGTATAGTTTAGAAGTATAGAAAAACATAATAAAATATGCATTGGCTAAATTAAAGCATTTTGAACTTTTTTTTTTAAGAAATCATCCAAATAAATATGATTTTTTTTTAGAGAAAATAATTTGATGTGATGTTATAATCTTGTTTATTCATTATTTTGTTAAGATAGTGCACATTACTTCTACTTATTTTAAAGTTCTACTATGCATTTAATCTTAAAAAATTCCGAAAATACAGTTCTAATTTTTATTTCACATAAAATTTTACTATGTACATTTTTTTTTTCCAAAATAAATTTTAACCTTTATGGGTTTTAAAGAAATAACAAATATAAATTTAATTTATATTAAGGAATCAATTTGAAAAATATTGATAAATAATTCTTTGTATTCAGCATGGACAAAAACCATGAAAGAACAAGACCTTAATAAAAAATAGAACATCACATCATACATATATTTTTCTTCTAATATTGCTTACAAATCATGAGGAGATATCTTCATCATCTTGAAGTTCTAAGTCATCTAACTCTTGAAACAGAGATTCATCTACTTTGACTTCAGTTTCTATTGAAACAAATTAGTAAAAAAAGAGAAAAAAAATGAAAATGATTTTTTAAAATGTACATACTTCATTGATTTAATTACTAAGTTGAAAATCATTACTAATTTTTTTAAAAAAAAATTCAATTAAAGGCATTCAGATAAATGATACAAGAAATAACACTTTTCATAAAAGTACAATTAAAACTCACCACAGTTATTACACTGCTGGCCACATAGAATGCAACACCCAGAAGTACCAGAGATATCACAGCAGAATTTATTTGGCAGATAACATGTTGTACAAAGACCAAACAATTGAATTTACAGCTTCTTGTGACATGTGGATGATGACAAAGTCAGTAGTTAGTGTAGCCGCCATGTTGGCTATAACCGCTGCCACACGCCTCGACATATAATCAAAGAGGCTTTGGATGTATCCTTGGAGTACAACAATCCATTCAGCTTCCACATATTGTCAAAGTTGATCTGGTGTAGCAGTGGGTAGTATATTCCAGGCTAGCCGTTGTGGAAGCATGGACCACACGTTTACGATTGGCAATAGATCAGGAGAACACGCAGACCAAGGAAAGAATTCAATCTGATGGGTAAAGAACTCTTGAACATTGCATACACATGTGGTCACACATTATAATGTTGAAATATAGCTAATGACAAGCACTGAATGTAAGGGAGGAACACAGGTTCTAACACCTCAGAAATGCAGCGCTAGCTGTTCAGTGTACCGGCAATGCATACTAGAGGGGTGGGGCATTGAAATCCAATACCACCTCAACCATGATACCAGGTGCAGAACCAGTGTGATGATGCATAATGCAACAGTTCAGCAGCCTCTCATCATGGTATCTTCAAACCCAAATCTGACCATCGTGATGTTGCAGGCAGAAACAGGATTCGTCAGTAAAAACAATGTCATTCTATTTCGTTGTACGTGTCTGTCATTCATTGTACCATTGGTGGCATAAATGCTTGAGGTTTCCAGTCAAGGGTAAATGAAACAATGGATGCCTTGCAGACATTCCACTCTGCTGCAAATGGCGTTGTATGGTACAAGTGGACACTGAATGATGCATAACAGACTGAATCTGTTGTGCTATGGTTCGTGATACGTTTGCATAATCCATCACTGCCATGCACACAATCCGCCATCTGTCATCATGAGCAGTGGTGCAACAAGGTGGGTGCGATCGGCTCTGTCAGTCCATCGTTACCTCCTGCATACAGTGATGACAGATCCACATCACAGTTGCTTGGTTTCATCCAACACATTAACCAATTTCTCTGAAGGATAATCCACAATCCCTATAGACTACTATTCTTCTTCGATCGAATTTAGAAACTTGATCAAAAGATGCTCAATGCTCAAAAGCATAAGTAAACAGCTTACATAAAAAAATAAAAAAAAAAACGCATGAGAAAACCAATTGATATTCTTCAAATCACCAATTTGTTCTTTCCTTATATAGCACTTGCAGGTAGCTCTACGGATGCCCGTGTGCATCTGTGCTAATGATTTGCATATTTCATCGCTGCCAACGCATGATGCAAATTTCACATGGTTTGCATGCTTCCTTCAGGGTGTTGCATTTTGTGTGTGTGTGGCCAGCAGTGAATATCACTTCAAATATATTTATTTCAATAACAATGTGATTACATTAATATCTCATCTTAATAACACAGGTAAAATTGTGAGAGTCAAGTCATATGTTCCAGTTATAATTTATCCAGTAATGGGAGTTATCACACATAAAACAAAACCAGACTACAAAATCCATGTGGCATAGAAATTAAAAGAAAAACAAAAACACTTATATTTATTTATTTTACATCTAACTAGTGTGCTCAAAAATGTCATTAGTAATTGCATCCAGTTTTATTAGGTATATTTTTATATGAAGCAGTTTAAAATTACAATTTGATAGAGGGACTATTATAAAAATTGTGTTTTATGTTATAAAAACATAGTAAGCACTTTGCAATGGTTCTTTTCATGTGTAGGCAATATTATGTGGCTTATTTTTTTAAAAATATGATAAATATTATGAGTTGCTACCAATTTTATGTAAAAAGCTAATACCTTATACGTATCTGATTATGCTTCAGTTTGAAATATATGGAGAATACATTTAATTCTAAGGATGAGTTTTTATATATATTTATATTTAAATCTAATTTTAACTAAAAAGTATTAGTTCTCTTACATAAACAGATAAGATAACCAAAACTAAAAGATTTTCATAATGAGTCTCAGATCATGAAGTTTTGAGCATTCAATTATGTTTTTCAAAACATAAACAGATAATGGATGGGAGGGACAATCAAAAGGCAACAATTGATTTGCTACATATTTGTACAATATCTAGCGAGTTAAAAACCAAAAGAACAATTAATTTTCTTTAAATTCTGTAGTTAGAAAAATATAAATGTGAAGATGTTCATTAGTATTTATTTTGTGCATAGCATTTTGTATTTGTACTTTTTGCTTTGCAAAAATTTACTTCATTCATATATATAAGAAAAGTTATTTCTCATAAATTTTTGTTTCTTTTGATCTATAATACAAATATGCTGCTGGGAAGAGTATTATACACTTTTTTGTATTATATCACTTGAAAACCTTGTTCAGCTGATGAAGACAATATTAGAACATATATTAATTATACTTCCACACAACAAAATATGAAATTTTTATGGTTCCTCTAATGCTCATTGCTTAACATGATCTTAAGTGCCACCCCATACTATTATACATAGGTAATAATTGTGTTATTTATACCTCTAAGAAGTATTTATGGACTATGACAGATTTCTCTGATTTCTTATAGATTAGATAATATGATATAAAAAATTTTTACCTACAAAATTTAAAATTCCAACTATGCTTACAAAGAAATAAAAATGACTCGAATAAAAGAAAGTTACCTGTAATAATGTCCAAAACCTACCCTATTCAATACAGTATGTAAATTTATATACATATGGATGCATTTAAAAAGTATAATTTCACAATATCAAAAAATATTTACCATCTTGTAAGAACTTAAGATCAGAGTCCACAAGTGAATGATCCTTTTCAAAGAGTTCTCTTCCTAATAAAATAAAAAGACAAAAATCAAATTATGTCATACAAAATAGTAGTTTTTAAATAAATAAAAAAAAGCATTTGTTTTTCAAATCAGACAAATAAATAAATAAATAAAAACATTAAAAATCATGAGGCTTGACAAAATTCTTGGAGAAATAGCACAGTTAACCCTCCAGGTGGTTAGCTTCCTCGTGAAAATTCATTCCGAAAGCGCTAACTTTTATTTCGCCATCTCCTTCAAAAATGCAACAGACTTCATTCCTTTCCCCATTTAAAACTTGGGAGGTCGAACGGGGACAATTTTATGACCTAGTTCGGCTTCTTTGTCAAGTGAGAACCGGGAAATCACTCGTTTACAGCTAGCTGTTACTGCCTTGGACAATCTTGTATGAAAGTTGTAGTTCCACTTGGTTGTTTTCCCGATATGTTCAGTCACAGTAAAATTAAAACAAAATGAAGGGTAAAAAAAAATAAATGAAATAAATAGCGTGTTAGAAGTTGAAAAATAATTATATTTTCTTCAAACAAAATTTATTTTTCTGTCATTTTTAAAAATTGAAAAAAAATTTATTTTGGTATTGCGATTTGAACCATAAAAAAGTATCCTGTATTCATTTTTGAATATGAGAGTAAGAAAACGTGCTCACTTTCCTATTTTTTTAAAAAAAGTAATGAGGTAAAAAGAGTATATAAGGGCCCTATCTCTTTTTTTAAACAATAAGACAATAAATGGTGCATAAGGTGATATAAATACGATGATTATATTTATGAAATAAAACCGATCTTTCTCTATTCAATTACATTTTTAATTTAAAATAACATAAAAAGAGAGTTTCAATACTTTTAATTTATTTAAATTTAAATCATATGAATGATATTTTTATGTTAAATGAATATTTTTCAGAAAAAATCTAAATTTTCATTCCTAGTGCTCTCCTTTTCGAACTTCTTGTATAAAATAAAAATATCTTCTCTACATCGGCATTTGTGATGGACATAACACACATTAAGTCAATAATTTTTAATTTTAATGGGGGATATACTTTTTCTTCAAATGCGTGTGACAGTATATCTAACCATTTTCTACTCAAGTTTAATTTTTTATTTTTCTGTTTCTTTTATTACAAGGAAAATTGTCACACATCGATAACTACATTTTCACACAATTCAGTCATTACAAATTCTATTGTGAGAAAAAGTTCTCCCCAATTAATTTTGTCTTTCAAAACAGTACACTTAAAACAATTTTGTTCAGTGAAGTTAACCGACAATTCCACAATGTATCCCTACCAAATTTTAAAAACATTTTTAAATTTTGGAAATGTATCCTGTATTAAATTTTTTGAGTATACACAAATATTGCCTGATGTGGGGAAGACATAGTATGAGAGGTGGTATATGGTTTTGAAAGTATGTTTTCGTACGCGTAGACCATTTTTGAAAATTTAAATATCACTGAAGCTGATCATATAACTGCAAATGAGCCTTATTTTAGTGTGTGCTAGTGTCAAAATAAAACACTTCACTGTTAAACAGCCCATGAGTTTATATTCAATATCAAACTACTCGCAAAATTGCTAACAACTTCTATTCAAATTGTAAAGAAACTGAAATATAAATATATCTTACTGCAGTCAAAAATATTCATAATATGTAAAAATTCTATTTCTCCACTTATTTCAGTACATTTTAAAAACTGCAGCTGAAAACAATTTTTTATATTTATAAACGAGGCATAAAAACTCAGTTATAAAAATGTCTTTATCATTTTTAAATATACTACTATAAAACGTACATGGATTGTAAGATCAGTTCTAAAATCCTAAAAGCTTTTAGAGGAGCAAAAAACATATAATTTTGGATAGATCAAAATTTTAATATAATACACAAATATACTTGAAAAATCAAAGTTCCTTCTGAAATAAACGTAATTGAAAGAAAAATGTTTAATTTGCAAATGATTGGAAATAAATGTTTATCTAATGGGTATCCCCAAAGTTAGGCAATCCTCAAACTTAAAGCTCAAACTCAGTGGCACAACAGCCCATGAAGGCCAGGAACTACTATGCCCATCCCAGTATACATGACCATTGGGTGCTGAGGTGCATGAGCAGATGTCCAGATTAGGTGGTCTGTCTGAAGTGAGACCTCCAGTGTTTAAGACCCCCAACAAGCTTGGTGCTCCTTTATCGACACACTGCAGCAGGGATGAAAGACAGAGTCGACCTTGCACAGCCCGTTAATAGAACCCGAACCTGTGGTGTGGAAGCACGATACACTACCACTCGATCCTATTTGATGAAAAATAAAACTTAATGTTGGAATCTTATACAATTCCCTAATGAATGAGGGAGTCCAAACTTTTTTTCTTCATGTAAACTGTTTGGGCAGAATTGGTTAAATATGAACATTTCACAAGTTGTGAGTGCATAAATTAAAATTAACCGTTATAGTCTATATAAATTTTTAAGAGTACAAAAGGTGTATTTTGGCTGCACGCATTAATTTTTATAGGAGTACGGTTATGAAAAAGTAGTACAAATAAATCTAAAGTAGGGTTGGTTACCTTAGATATTTTCAAACACAACAAAAGGTATTGGAAGCCAATTCTACAGTTCGTTGTTATAAAAATGTGTGGAAAATTACAAGACTTATTCTTGAATTTGTAATTTTTATATTTTTTTCCTGAAAACTTTAAAAGCTAGAGCGGCATCAATCAAAACCGCAGGTCCCTCTCTGTTTTCCCAGCTCGTCCCTGCCTAAGTCGGCTCTGCCCTAGTAAGTGAAAATGCCGTGTTTTGTTTGTCAAGATCATTTTATTGCAGACTACATTTTTCATGTATTTTAGATGGTCGTTTTACGTTTTCTATATCAATATCTTAATGTCTGAATTTAAAATTACATAAAATTCTTGACTTTCGCAACAATGAACATTATAATTTTTATTAGTATACGAAAGCGTCGTCAAACGATTACATGACTAGCATTAATATATTATTTTGTGTGACTATTTAATTAATATTAAGTATAACATAACGCACAAATTTTCTGAACTTCAAAATAAATATTTCGAAAACTACTTTAGATATATACTCATAATTTTTCATTCCTACGGTTTAGCTTCTCAGCTTTGCTTCGATGCAAAAATTTACTGTATGTTCATCAATATTTTTAGATAATTTTTTGCTCTTAATATGCAGTTTTCAACCGAATTGTATGACATTTTTGAAATATATTAAAAAATACTAAAGATGCTATGTATTAAAATTTGAATTTTTATTATACTCAAAGAATTGTTAGTACTTATGGCAAATAATTTTTAACTGCCCGATACATTTTTTTTTTTTCAAAATTTCAAATGAAATTTCTAATATAAACTTCCTAGCTTTATATGGTCGAGATTTCAAAAAATATCCAGATTTTAATTACTTATTCAGCTACCCTTTAAAAAAAGATAAATGTTGAGGTATTTTGGAAAAATAGATATTTTTGAATAATAATTTGAATGTTTTTGAATAGCTCGAATTTAAAATTGATCTTTATGTTTATTTATATGCATAAACGTTTCCGTATATTTTTGATTACCATTTATTCAAACATTCAAGTTTTAAGAAAAAAATGTGGGAAAACCTTAATTCATGTTCTCTTTGATGTAAACTGAAGTTCAAGCACTTAAAATTCAAATATAATTCGGTGTATTTTAACAATATATAACTAGGTACTGTACATAAACTTCCCTGAACACCTGGATTTGAAATCTTTAAAAAAAAAACTAATAAATCTGAATTAGGGGGTTTTTTTTTCTCGTTATTATTTTCATCAAAGTGTAAGAAAATGTTTCAAATTATTTGATGAAGTTTAAATATATTCATTTTTAGTAGTTGGAAAGTTTAAAAGGTTTCAAATTTTAAAGTGTTTGGTGTTTTATTATTTATTTTTTTGACATCTTATAATGAAATAATCATGTTTCAAAAACTGAAAGCATTGATTAAGATAAGAAAAATGAAGCGAAATATACTTAAAAAGGTAATTTGTGTAACTATATAAAATAGCAGATTGCCCTGACATGCCCCAACTTGTTACAGTTTTAAATTAATATGAAACCAAAAAAAATTATAACATATTTTACATCTGTGTTGGGAATTTTCAAAACTTTTCTCAAATCAAGCTAACAAACACTTCCTGAGGTCTAAAGAAATTCTTCCTCGATTTTTTACAATTGCTCCAGGGTCAGAACACGGGGTTCCCTGCGAGCCATAAAACTTCCTAACAGTGTCCTGCTGTGTGGCTTCCACCGTCCCTAATTATCTTTCAAGATGTTAAACCTTTAAAGGGGGAAAGAATTTCAGAAAAATAAGTTTCAATCACTTTTGAGAACCATACTTGAGGCACATTTTCGAAGCCTCTTTACAATTACGGGAACTTTACGTGTGAAACGCTTGGAGAGTTAAGTTATAAAATAAACAATCCTCTTAAGTAAATCAGTATAGTGCTGCTGATGATTTTTAAAAAGGCGAAGATAGTTTTTCCAAGTTACCCTTGCTTAAATTTTCAAAATTATCTTAAAAATCTTAAAATTTTCTTGATAAAAACAATGGCATTAAAACTCTTTAAAGAGTAACATAATTACACCCTTAAATACCATAGAGACAAGAGAAAAAATTTGCTTGTAATTATAAAAAATCACATTTTTATTAATCATTTAATAACATATCAAATTCAATTTATTCATTCTACTCATTCTTGAAAAACAATAATGCTATTTGATAATTATATTAAAAATAATTAGATGCCACAAGATTAAATACTTTTATATCATTAAATTAGTAAAAAAAAAAACTGAAAAGTCAGGTTTACAAAATTAACTGATGTATATTTAAGGGATGGTAAAAGGAAACATTTCATTTACACAAAAGATATAGTTTAAAAGAATAAAAAATTTACAAAATAAAAAAGTTTAAAAAATAATAACCAGTTAATTTTTTTGAAGCCGCTTCCTCTTTTGATTGCAATTTTCTCAATTCAGCCATTTCTTGGTCAAATTTTGCTTTCCAACTCATAAATGATTCAACAGTCACTCTAATTCCTTCAAACCTATTCTGGAATAGAAAAACCTTCATGTAAGGCACTTAAAATAACAAACAAGGGGAAAAAAATAGATATCAGGAAAGCAATGAAATTCTTTCTTTAATAGGTAAAGTACGCAGTGGCTTAACAGTGAAACAATTAGCATCATTTTGAAACAGCATTATAAAAATATTAATTAAAAACTAAAACACAATCATTCATGTTGTTTGCTGGAACACATAAGTTCATGAACAATAATATCTTGCATATATGACTTTGCATTTCAACTTGTCGGGTTATCAAGTATTGTTCCAACAAGTAGATAGCGTATGCCACTGAATATATAAGAATATGTTAATATCAAATACAAAATTAAATTTATTCATTCCATAATTAATCTATTAGAAAATTCCAAATAACTAATAATTTATAAAAAAAAACCTTAAAATTTAATATAAATTACTCATTACAAATTTAAAGTAATTACACATCTCTCAGTATTTTCACTTAAAACTATTCCAGTGTATAATTTGGGTCTTGAAGCATAACCATTACAAAAATAAACTATATATTACTAATCCCTTAAGTGACAAGAAAAATTGCACCACCATTTTTTACACAGGCATGAGCAGTATTGGAAGGGGAGAGGCATAAGTATATCCTTCTCTGAAAAGTAACTAAATCCTCACAAATATTGTCAAGGTTATTGTACTACATTCCAAAGTCTGGAATAGTTTTATAGATAGCAGCACAATGCAAAGATTCATAATTTGGAAAGGTACATATATACACCAAAGGCAGTTAAGGGGTTAAAATTTTAAATGTTTCATTTCAACAAATGAGATCTGATACACATTATTACTAAAGTAACTAAACAATTTATTTTATAATTCTAAAAATGTATTTGTATAACAAATACACTAAATAGGGTTTTTTTTACACACACATTACTTCATTTCCTTTACATAATATCTTGGCACTTCCATAATATGAAAAACAGGTTTTTATAAAGATCCAGAACATTTTCAAAAATAAATGTTTTTTATTAATTCTTTAGTTTTTTTAAAAAAAAATTATTAAAAATACTAGAACATTAATAATTTCATAAGCACTAACCCTTTTCCTTTATAACAGGGCTACTCAACCTATGACAACTATTTCTTGTGGGCTACAACATGAGGATTAGTGGGGGGAGAGGCGGGGAGGGGCTATAAGATTAAGGACATTTAAAATGCAGAAAATTTATCAAAATATTATAAATTACAATTTTGGATTTTATTTTAAAACTATATTACACTCTATCAAACTCAAATGACAAAAAATAGATTTTGTGCATTTTTTACCCAATCATAAGGTAATTTCGATTTAATTTCATCAATTTGATCCCCCCCCCCATCTGAAATATTTTGTTCCAGTTGCAAAGATTTTTTTATATAAGAAAGCCAATTTATCTTAACTTGAAAGAGATTCTCAAGAAAAAGAGCTATTGAAAGATTTTTGCTTAGTAGTATAGTGATGAGAAAAATTATATTTTTAAACTACAACATTTTATGACAAATCAAACAAGTTGGGGATCCATGTTTGTTTTTCTCGATGAAATAGTCAAGATCCCAATTGTCTTGAAACAACATATATTCTTTAGATATTTTTTGCTTGAAAGACATGAGGGTTAGTTAAAAATTAGATTCACCCATTAAATGGTCGCTACTCCACTGTTATTTGTTATCACTAACTGTTACGATTACAAAAAGGAAAAAAGTTATCTCTAAATTTGCACCAGCATGACATTGACAGCAAAATTGATATATGTGATTGATAGAAGTTCTCACTAACTTTTTAATGCACTGTTCTTAATTTAATTTGTTAGTGCAATGGGCCATGACCTGGCCACTCAGAAAGGTCAGGTGGGTTGCAAGTTGAATATCGCTGCTTTAGAAGCTTACACACAATATACATTCATTCATTTTTCAAAATCATTTTTCTCAAATCTCTTCGCACATAAAATTCCTCATACTGTCACAGAACAATTTTTTTTTTATTCTCTTAACTTTTTCTCAGTAACTAAAATCTATCTGTCCATTTTACATAACGTATATTCCTGCATATAACCCATGGATTATGTGTTTAAAAAGTTTCTAATTTTGTTGCACATAGTATATGCCGCCACAGATAATGCGGTGAAAAACATTATCTCTTGGAAAAGCTTACAATAAAGTTTTGAAAGAAATACCATTTATGTTTTTTGAAATAAATAACAGTTGGTGCTGAAGTTTTTGCGACCTGGCTGGCATATTTCAGCTACAATCAGTTTCGTCCAATTACGTTCCAGAACAAATTCAGTTCTTTGAAAAGATATTACAGTTGCTAGCGCCATTTCACATTCTGTCTTGAACTGAACTGTTTAGTCCTGAAAATATTCAAGTCCGTAAATTGTCATGTTAAAGAGGAAGTGTATAAATTGCATGGCTGATTTTGAACTAAACATTATTGAGAAGGCAACCAAAGTAGGAAATTGGAAAACTGCCAGGTTGTTTAACATTGACAAATTAAATATGCAATTGTGGTGAAAAAAATTAAGCTAAAAATGTGACCCAAAGCTTTTTAATTATGGACTTGATGAAGCATATCTCAGTGAGAATGTTAAAAACAACATTGAACATCTGCAACTAATACCTGCAGGACAGAGAAAGAAATTACAGGCTTCTGACATCAGAATTAACAGATATTTAAATTAAAATTTCAGAAATTATGAGAACAATGGATGTTTGATGGAGAGAAGAATCTTACAAAAAACAAAATTCTGTACAATTTATTACTTATAATTTTAATCATATAATATATTTTTTCTTTTAAATTTTATTCGACCTTACATCATTGGCAGTATATATTTTGATTATTCACTATAAAAATTGCTGCAGCTTATGCAATGTTTTTTTTTTTAACTCGAAAAAAAGACTTTGCAGATAATAGGCCGCTGTGGATTATTTACAGGAAAATACCATAATATATTTTTTTTATCTTGGACAGAAAGATATAGGACAGTAAAATGAAAAAATGCATTTTTAATATAAAAAAATTTAAAGCTAGAAACTAAAATTATGCAATTGTAAAAACTTTAGGATTAAAATTTAAAAACTGTCCATTATTCAAAAATGAAAGGAAAGACAGAAAAAGTTATAACACCACACAGATGAGTATAAATTCTCACATTTCCCATGTTGGACATAAGCTACATAATATATACATAGTGGATTAATGATAATACTTAATAAGCCCTTAAATAATCATTCAATACTTCAACAATTACTTTAACATTGAACAAAATTCTCTATATCCTTTTAACAATGATTCACTGACATAGCAATAACTATTACTGCCAGAATAGTCACTAATATACAATCAAGGTGTATATAATTAAATATATAAATTCCTAAACATTATTTATATTCCAGTTCAACAATCCTTAAATATACAACAGAACCCCAAAATAGTTTTTTAACGACAGTTTCGTTATTGCTAATTAACTTTTAGATTAAATTATAAAGGATTATGAACTAATTTGATTTTAATATACAATCAAAAAATAATTTTGTGAGCACTTACTCTTTCTTCTTCCTCGGCTTTTTTAATCCTCAATACCTCTGCTTCCTTTCTTTCAGATATACTAGTTACAAGCCTCTTGTTTAACCACTCTGAAGCTTCAAAAACAATGGTATATACCATTACCATTCCTAAATTTTCTTCTATCTGTAGAGGGAAAAAACCATTTTCACTGAAAAGTTATTTTTATGTATACTAATTTTTTTTTTACAAATGATTATTTAAATGATTCACACAATGATTTTAAGAATTATGAAATACAAATATTATAACTTTGTTTTAAAATTATTAAAGGATAAATAACTAAAAATGATTATTATATATAAGATGCAAAAGATTTTTTTTAAAATATATTTTGAAAATTCTTTAATATTAATGTAATGAAGGGAGCTGCAAATATGTATTTCTTGTTTTTTCAACTTTTAAATTTAAATATTAAAGCAATGTTAGTTTTATGCATATTTATTAAGGCAGGTTCCTTGCAAATTTATTAATCAGTTTCTAAATTAATTCTGCCCTAACTAAATTTTTCAAATGCTGGACTTCTTCAAATGTTTCTTTTTAAAACATTGAAACTGAAAATTCATAAATAATTGTATAAAACCTACTGCCTGTATAGAACCTATTGCCAAGTCAAATCTGATCCATAAACCCTAGTTTGTTGATGGCTGGATTAGATAAATAACTTATACTTTACTTTGCTATTTATTAATTCCGTCAAATCTTCAACATCCTGATCAGAGAAATTTTCACAGTCTTCGATTTCCACAACAGGAGCCTCATCAGGATAGGAAGGAACATAAGTGAATTTTAAAGATACAGCCACTAAAAAGTAATTATAAAATTCCAACACAATAAAATTTACAGAAACATACAAGAACCAGCACATTTCAATGAAAGAATGATGCCTTTTGTTTTTGTGAGTTTAAAGTGAGAGACCTTAATCAGAGATAAAGCTTAAATTAAATCTCAGATAATTCTTTTCCAAAAAATAAAAATAGATTTAATAAAATTTTATTTTAGAGTTAAATTTGTAGAATTTAATTTTGAAAAATAAGTAAGTCACCGGAAAATAATGAAACATTTCAAAAACTGTTTATGTGCAGCATTTATTTACCAATGTTACAATTATTTTAATAGTACATGTATTTAAAAGACTATTACAATGCAAACTATCACATGCAATGATTTTATTGTGTGTGTGCCCTCAGCTATTCTCTCTAATCTCTCCACAATACTATAACATGCAAATGGAATGCACAGAGAGAAATACTTTCTATCAGCTGATTCTCTAACTTTTCCATATAAATGTTTGAATTTTTACTAATCCTTTATAAATGTTTAACTATGGAAAAACAGATAATTACATAATAAAACTTAAGATTAAAAAAAAGGCTTTATTGTTTTTATAATTATGTATACCATTGTATATAAAATGACATCCAAATAATAATTTGCATCCAAATAATATGCTTTGCATATTTCTTTCTGCATATCTTTGACTCGATACTGGACATTTTTCAAAAAATCTTTTTTCAACATTTACTTTCAATTCCTTCACATTTCTGTACATAATGTTTGTTAATTTCTATCAGTATCGATTATCAAATCATAAAACTTTGACAAAAAAATGTGAGCCATGAAAAAAAAAGAGAAAAATAGTTATGCTTATTGCATCTTAATTAATGAAAAATAAGTAAAACTGAAAAATATATGTTAATGTATAAAAATAAAAAAAAATCATACAAGACTAAGAAGACAAAATCAAAATAATACTCCCCTGGAATGCTTATGACTGTTATACAACTAAAATAAAATGAAATTTTAGGTTAGCAGGTAATATGTTAAGTTAACTGTACTATTTTACACTGTTCCATGAACCCTCAACAGATGAATCTAGTGAGATTAAATCAATGAAATTATAAGAATGCTTTTATGCAAAATACTAACGTCTAATAGCATTACCCATTAACTTATTAGCCATTTTCACAAAAAGAACATCACAATACACCACAATATACATCGAATAGTAAAAAAACTTTACTACACATGTTTGAATACAATAACTTTCTTTATAAATTGAGTATTTTTCTATTAAGTCCCTACATATCAGCTTATTGATTTATAAACTGGTAAAGATTTTGGATATTCACATATTAGCATCACTGCATGACAAGAATTGTTTTTCTTCAAATAAAACATGTAAGAATCTTTGTTTTGATACCATAGCGTGATTCGCGTGGTGCAAATCTTACTACAGTGACGTTAATACGCAAGTAACGATTTTGCTCCCAAAGTTTATTTAAACAGAAAAGCCACTGTCTAAATAATTTTGGAAGCTTCAATAACATAGTTGTTAGATATATTGCTTATTTAAAATTTAACAGAGTTTTATGTTAAAATAATGAAATTTAAATAAATGCAATTCCCATTAAGTTACTTATGTATGTAAGTTTTAGTTCAAAATCTTTGCCAATATATTAATCAACAAGATAATACATAAATATCTTGACAGCTTTTGAATTGGAAATATAATTATAGATATATTTGAATATATCCATTTCAAAGCTAAAAAAATATAGCATTTCTATCAGTGATGACAAAATTACAGCAAGAAGAATTTTAGGTTCAGAAAAAGTTTTGAGCAATAGGTGCAAATAACCTCTATTACATTGTGTTATGAGGTCTCTATATATGAGTAATTGAGGGAAAAAAATAAAAGAGATTTATCCACTAGTTTCCCAATACAATCCTCAAAAAATTCATGGTGGGAAAAAAACTATGAATAAATTTTTGCCAATTTCCACAATTTTTTTATTGTGTTTCTGAATCATATCCTTGACACAAAATAGTAAAAAATTACCATGATTACAACCAAGATAGAAGTTAATTCAAACTAGCAACATCTAGTGTCATAGAAATACACAAGACCCACATGGTAGCCTTTAACAGAACAAAAAAAAAACCAAATGATGTTACAAGTAGCATAGTTATTAACAGTTTCATATTTACTCTATGAGAGAAAAAGTGACAAATTTAAAAATTCAAATTCTAGGATTACAAATGTGCATTTTTGTAATTCTTAAGAATTGTAGACAATATCTATTTACATACTATATTCATCAGGATCATCCTCCAGGCATTCAGTTTTGATGTCCATTGTAAATGAATAAGGAGAATCTGAAATAACTAGAGGAAAAAAATTGTAAATGCAAGCTTATACTATATATAGGTAAAGTAAATAGTGAATTATAGGCAATATATATTTTGAAAAAAATATACTTTCGATCAGATGTTTTATTACTAGTTAAAAATAAAAAAAATACAACTAATTTTTTATTATTCGATTTCAGCTTAATAATTCAAAATTGAGCACAAAACATATTTAAATTTAATTCCTATATAAAAATTTCTTAAAATTCATTTCTCAATCAATTAAATTCTTATCTTAAATTAATTTTAATATTTTTTGATTATTATTGATAATTTTCTAATCTCTTTAAATTAATAGTATGGAATTTAAAGATCTGGAAATATTTCAAATGTTCCATTTCAAACTTTGAAGAAAAATAATTGTGAATAAATAAACAGTTGACATTTCAAAATACTTGTTAGTTCGCTAGGGTAAATAGATTCAAGTGCTTCGATTTCATTTCGTTGCTCTTCTAAATAATCGGTCATTTTTTCTTAAGCTCCTATCAATCTTTTCAAAACAACACCAGAACACTAACACATGCAAAACAAATCGAACTAATGAACACAAATCACGGTTACAGTTACAGTATGATTTTGTCACGGAATGGATCGAGACAGCACTAATGCACCAGATAGTTTTTTTTAAGACAATGCTAGCGCCATCTGTTCTCCAAATTATTATTTATTTTTGTTAATATATCTCATGATTATTTATCAAACCTCAGTTTAAAGTGCAATTCATTCAGTTAATGAAAAATTATTTTTTGTTTTAAAAATAAATAAGACTGAAAAAGCCAAATATATTGCATTATGTAAATTTCATTAAAGTATCTACACTTTTGCTTTGCGTGAAGAAAAATTAAAGCATAAAATATTAGAAATATAACCTTAGTTTATATATGGACAAATTCTTCTTTGTAAACAACAACATTGAGTGGAACCCACCGGAACTTCCAGTGTAATGTTAATCTAAGGGAAAACATCGAAATTCAACTGAGTTTTTCAAAGTTCTAATGCAAAAAAGTTTTTGAAATTTTTTTTAACTATATGGATAGAAGATAATCTGTAGATTTCAGATTTAGGATTTTATATTATTTATTTCAGTATTTTTTCTAAAATACCTTGTTAAATTTTTAGCTCATTTAGAGCAAGGTTGATATAATCACTTGTTTATCGCCTTTTTTGGCGACTAAGGGAATGTTTAACAAGTGAAATGTAAATAGTATGAGTTTGCGTGAGCCTTATTGGATATTTTTTTTTTTTTTTTTGTTTATTATTTACGTTATCATATAAGATTTATTATGTTCAAGTGTAGTATAGGGGGGCCACTTCGGATTTGGCGATTTTTATCTAAATATCATGGTGAGATATCGAATTCATTCAAAAATAGATGATAAATAATTCCGAAAAAAGTACCTTGGCGACCACTTTTAGTAGCCAAAAAAATGGATTGCGCCAAGTGGGCCCCCTATACTACACTTGAACCGATTTATTATAATAATTGTATTAATATATACACTATCTAGCCAAAAGTATCCGGACACCCAGTGGTATGGACTTAGAGCGTCCTGAGGCACATATTAATATGATGTTGGTCCCCGGTTTGCATGGATGACAGCCTGCACACGTTTGGGAAGACTTTCCACCAATTTTTGATAGGTGATCATAGGAATTGCCTTCCAGGCGTCTATCACAGCTGAAGTCAGTGCTTGCAGTGAGGATGGTCGATTTGGCTGGGTACGTAATCTGAGCTCTAACTCGTCCCAAAGGTGTTCTATGGGAATTAGATCGGGGCTCTGAGAAGGTCAGTCCAGTTTTTGAACACCCATTTCGTCAAACCACGTCTGTGCAAGCCTCGATGTGTGAATGGAGCAGTTACCCTGCGGGAAGAGAAATGGGCCTTCCCCGAAATATTGCCATAGAGTTGGGAGTGCAGCATTGTCCAGAATGTTCACATACATTTTAGAGTTCATGTTTCCAATCCCAGGAACTAACGGACCCAGGCCAAACCACAAGAAACACCCCACACCATTATGCTTCCACCAACAAATTTAACAGTCGGTACGATGCAGTCACTTAAGAAGCGTTCGCTGGGCATCCGCCAAACCCAGACGCGTCCATCCGACTGCCAGACTGTAAAGCGAGATTCATCACTCCAAAGAACAGTTTTCCACATGTCCACAATCCGATGACGGTGAGCTCTACACCATTGCAATCTATGCTTCGCATTCTGTGGAGTGATGTTTGGCTTGTGAGCGGTTGCACGACCATGGAATCCCAAGTTTTTTAACTCTCAATGGACGGTCCTGCTGCTAACACTAATTCCTGATGAACTTTGTAACTCGTGAGAAATTTCCACCAACGAGGACTTGCGATTTTGTTTCACTGCCCTTTTCAGAGTTCTGAGGTTGCGTTCACCAAGTATTTTCGGCCTACCGGTTTATTTTTCTGCCGTTTCACTGCCTCGACGTTTCCACTTCACAATTACATCTCTCACAGTGGATTTAGGCTTCTGTAGAATGTCCGCAATCTCACGAACTGATTTCCCACAAAGGTGACATTCCACTATACTGCCACGATCAATCTCACTAAGCTCCTTTGACTTACTCATTGCCTCACAAACGCATAAATACAATCTGACAAACCACTACCAACACTTTTATAGCTTTCAATTACGTATCAAATTGCGTTACTCGCCAGAACCACTTTTTTAAGGGGTGTCCGGATACTTTTGGCCAGAAAGTGTATGTGAATTTTTTTGTTCCTTTCTTGGATATCAAACGAAAAGTAATTACAAATATTTCGGAAATTTTTTTAATTGTTTGTGTTTGGTAAAAATTCTTTCTCAGTAAAGTTTATGGTCCTAAATTCATTCTATTATGGAAAATTTTTTGATAATAATAGAAAAAATAGCATGATTTAATTGTTATTTTCTAATATTCATATAAAATTTCATTTTTGCTGTTCTTGAAAATCTATTTCAAAATTATTATTAGGATGTCCAGGTTTTTAGCATTATTCATTATTTTATTAGTTTAGATTTTAAGGAAATCTTTGAACAATGTTTCAACTTCATAAATTGTATGAATTAAAAATTTCAATAAAATTTTTCTATTTTATATACAATTTATTGTGTTGTGAAAATAAAATTTATTTTCATCAAAGGATAAATCTTAATAGTTAATCAAAAATTTTCATGTTAACTAACTCAGGATTTAAGAGTTTTCTTCAAGTTTGAATTGTATTTTGGATCAGTATAGTATTGATAAATCATACTTTTATATGTACTAATATTTTTAAAATTTATAAGTAATTCAATAAGTACAAAATACATTTAAAACAAAGGATAACTAAAATGAATTTCTAAAAACAATTACACCTTTTCTAATTTTCCCATAATATTGAATAACAATAACTATAAATTATGAATGAAAATTTTTTAAAAATTCAAAATCAAAAGATGAATTTTCTTAATTTGCATACATCTTTTCAATGATTTGGAATCATTACTACATTATAAGACAAATATTATTACCTTTACTTTTAATATGTTAGAATCACTTAGGAAATAGAAATTTATTCAAGGCATAAAAGAAGAAATACTTGTATAATAATGTATATTTATTGAAATGAAAAATTCAAATTTACCTTCAAAAATGAGAATTAAATTATGAACTTATGTGTGATCGATAACAATGTTACCATAATGTATATACACTTGTTAAGGAAGAAATACACTTTCACTAAAAGGGAATTCAATGGTTTGGAATCATTACTACATTTTTGAACAAATATTATTGCCTTTACTTTTAATATGTTGGAATCACTTTGGAATAAAAATTTATTCAAGGCATAAAAGAAGAAATACTTGTATAATAATGAAAGATTAATAATGTATATTTATTGAAATGAAAAATTCAAAGTTACCTACAAAATTGAGAATTAAATTATGAACTTATGATCGATAATAATGTGTTACCATAATATATATACACTTGTCAAGGAAAAAATACTCTTTCACTGTAAGGGAATTCTCGTAATCAAAAGCTTTCATATTAACTAATATTCTATGTACACTGGCTATTTGTGAAAATACATTTCAGTATTACTATTAGACGTATATCAAGATTAATATGATATTATTCATTGTTTTATTTGTTTCAATTGTTTAGTTTACATGTGATGAATTTTCAATTTAAATAAATATTTTATGCAACAATATTTTTGAAGATATTTATTACTTTACTTATTTAAAAGCATAGCTTATCTTTATTCCTAAATTTATATAATAGGAATTTCAAAGATTTAGGAGATTCGCTGTTTTTAATTATTCTCAGAATAACTGTATATTTTAAAAATAATTCAATATATGTTCCAGGTCTTTCTTGTAACTAGGCATTTAAACTCGCTGTTCTTTGAAATTGTCCAATTCTACTTGTTTGCATGTGTATCTGTTAAACTTAAAATTAGCCTTCTTTTAGATTACAAGAAGTTTGTTCTCATGTTGATGCATTTGTGACATCTGCTGACAAAGATATTTATTAACAAGTTATAGAATATGTTGAAAATTATTGGAATTCATAAAAACCAATTCTTTTATCAATTTTTCAAAAATATGTTTTGCTATAAATTTTAAAAAATTTTAGTGAAGGCTCTAAAAAATTAAATTTATTCCTGTATATTGTTATAATTCCAATCTAGATATATATTATAAATGCGAAAGTTTGTGAGGATTTTTGTCCGTCTTTCACGCAAAACCAACAGAATGGATTTTAATGAAACTTTACAGTAATATAGCTTATACATCAGAATAACACAAAGACTATAATTTATAACATAGGCTATAATTTATAAATATATTGTGTGAAGTGTCCAAAGTATAACGATATTTGTCAAGTAAGTAGGAAAAAATTCTGCCATCTGCAAGCATTTCTGGCGTGCACTGCAAAAAAGCCCACAACAGTATATATCTATATTTTATTTGTGAAAAAACACTTTTTGTTTTGGCTACGTAAGGTGCTCGCTTCTAATTAATTCCTGTGATCAACATAATCCCAAATTTTTTTTATTTCAGAATAAAACTAGGTTTTGAAGGGAGGGTTAACTATAAATCTCTCTTTATTTAAATGTTTTTTTTTTCTTTTTAATGATTTTATTGTGCACATTTTGTAGCAAGAAATTTATCTTTTTTCAAAATAAATGCTTCTATCGGTTCTGGTACTTAAAGTAAATAAACTTTCTCTTTCACATTACATCATTTGGACAAATTTTCAAAATTTGTTTGTGGTTAGTAGTTAATTATAACGCTATAATTTTAATTGAATAGGCAGATGTTGCATTTTTAAGTATAAAAATAATTATAACTATTGTACTGTATTTTTTGGAGCGAGTGAATATTAACGACGCACTGTTCAGCTACACGAGGGCTTTTGGCAACGTACCACGTAATTTTGAACCATGGTCAAGTGACGTGGACGACACCTGAGCTGGGACTCCCTTCTCCTAACTACCACACCAACTTAGAAGGAATATCCTACCAATACTTAGCAGGAATATTCTTTGAAATCCACTCTTCCAAGATATATGACAGCACGGGTTCTATAATGAGTATTTTAGCGGGGAAGGCGAATAGTTTTGTAGCAGATATTGCGTTTTCAGCTGACGGCGTTTTCAGGGCATTGCAAAGATTATTATTTTTGTCCCGAATAAATAGTTTATGTCAAAATTTAAGTGACTTATGTTTTTGTATGTTAATGAAGACCTTAGAAAACGATTTGACTATTTTAAGTGAACGGTGTATGTAATTAATTTTACAGTGGAATATCTTTAATTAATTTACTAGCTCTAACGGATTAAATTTCCCAAAATGGAGTATTTTGTTTATGTATATCCCTTAATTTTCAATGTAGTGATCCAAAAAAAATTATTGTATGAAAAAACTGCAGTAAATCATTATGCGATATATAAAGTATTAACGTGCATCGCTCCCCTACACGGCGGGTCTTACAAAGCTCTAATAAAGCTCGAGCTATATATGAAAGTAGCTAGACATTTGCCAACTTGACTCTATCGTTTACATTTAGCTATGTTTTTCATTGAATCGCCATTATAATTTAAGAAACGGCGTTGCTTGTGAATGTTATAATTTTAACATAAAATAAATACAACATAAAGTAATATTATTGTATTACATTTTCAGATATAAATTATTTGCACTATTTTAAACGTTCATTACACAAAACTTTTAACAATGTATTACTTTTGCTGAGCAGAGATCAGCTTAGGGAGGTATTTTCAAAAATCGACCCTCAAGAGTGTTATTTATAACTCCCCGTAACACTCTTGAGGGTCGATTTTCGAAAATACCTCCCTAAGCTGATCTCTGCTCAGCAATGTTACGGGGAGTTATAAATAAAAAAGGTCGTGGGCAGCCTAGTGGTTAGAGCATCGGACTCCGAACTGGAAGGCCTGGGTTCGATGCCCGTACCGCCAAATACTCTCCGAGTACACGCGGAGCACGTGCTCGTTAAATCAGTGGGTACGAAAATTTTGAGGGCTGAATTACAAATGCAGAGAACTGAAGAAAATTTCCCTCCAATTCAGTTCCATGTCTAAATTGTGGAGGTGGAGATAGGTGGTGTCGCCATCTATCGTTTCTACGAGCTAAATCGTACTGTCACCTGTATGGTGCTCAAGGCTAAAAGCCAACGACAGGCGTACATCTAGCCCATTGCCACGATGAATTTCGTGGGCCTCGATCTGACTATGTCAGGCAGGTGGCATGAGCAACAACAACATAAATAAAAAAAATTCTTTTTATCTGCTATTAGATCTACATACTTAAAATTTAACAAAGGTGTTTTTCTCTCTCTCTCTCTTTTTTTGTTTTTTTTTGTTTTTTTGTTCAGCTAAGATATGCAAAAAGCTTTTTTTTTGTTTAATTTGCAATTCACGTAAAATTAACTCATTAAAAACATCTTTGTCCTTCAATCTGTGCTGTTTAATTTTTCAGTTCACCCGTGCGAAGAACGGGTATACCAGCTAGTGTTTAAATAATTTTGTCATGCTGAATTCCTCCAAGAGAGGCTGCAAAGAAAGCTAAGTAAATGAAAAGGTGTGAGGCGATTGTGGGAAGCACAGCAGACTGAGAAGTGTCAATGAACCTACTCTCTTATACTGTTAAAGAGTATTAGTAGTACACATATAATTGAAGGCATTAATTTTGTAATGCTTGCATCAATCCTTTGAATTCTATGACCGACAAATCCTTTTTAATATATCGAGATTTAATTTTGTTATTGAATGTATATATGAATAGATTTCTAGATATAAAATTTTAAAAAAATTCAAAACATTTCAACGAGATTTATTTGGTCATCTTGGATAAAATAATGTAGACAAAGATAAATACAATAAACTAAGGTTATATGATGTTAACAACCGTTTTAAACAGTAAAATGACAAATGTACATTTTTTTTATTTGAGCTGCAAAAAGCTTATTTGTTGAGTCAAAACATCCACTTAGCGTTTGACCCTCTCTTTTTATGGTGAGTGGTCTACTATAACCTTGGCCATTGGAAATTTAAAAAAAAAAATGTTTATTTGCCATTATTTGAATTAGTGTTCATTTACTATTTAAGCTGCATATTTTCTATTTGTAATTATTTGAATTACACAATTCTTATTTAGAACTACTTGAACTGTAGAATTTGTAGTCATTTTAACCATGCAGTGTTTATTGTAACAATTTAAATATTATAGTGTGTGTTTATCTGCATAAAAAGTGTCCATTTGCAATTATTTGATTAACACATAATTGTTAACTATTAACTAACTGTGTTACTATTTAAGCTACATATTTTTCTACTTCCAATTGTTTGAATTACATACTATTCATGTAGGATATCTCATTTGTAAAAGGTTAGATCATATCCTTTACCGAGGTCGGCAATTCTAATCAAAACAGTATTCCACATCAACGCCATCTAGCGTCCCCTTTAAAACTCCGACATCAACCTTTTTCGGGAGAGGCCCACTAACACTCGTCAGAGAAACGTCGTATTTCGCGCGTCAGCGCCGTTCGTCCGTGCCAGGCGGTAAGTCTTAATAGCACCATAATGAGTTCTATTTAATCTCAATTTGAGACATAGCCATCCTGTGATAACTATGTCTTGGGTGATTCGCGTAAGCTAGAGGTGTGGGATTATCTAAAAGATGAGACATTTGCGATTCTTAACACAACTTTTATTAAGAATAACTTAAATTACTTAATTCTAAATAACAACTTTCTTAAAGTGAGAATAAGCCACCAATTAAACTTAATATTCAAGTCAGATCGCACAACTAGATCACTTATCTTAATTTATATTTAATTAACTGTCTAATCTAACTTCCTATACAAAATATTACCTTTTATAGAGTCACCTTCCTTCCTAGGTTGAAGATATTCCTATTATGTTAACTGTAGGTGAGAATACTCAGGCTTTTTCTTAATCCTTATTATAATTAATGATGATGATGAGCGTATTCTTCTTCCAGAGCTGTAGGACGTCTAATATTTATTCCGAACAATTCCACACTAAGTTATCTCTAGGCTTGCCGTCCTATCTCACCAAACCTTCTATCCTTTTAAAGTATATCTCATTTGCATATTCGTTCCGTTTCTCTTCTTGGTATTGGGTTGGAAAAGTTTTGCCATTAATCGTGGCCGTCAAAGAACTTAGGAGTTATGTTAGAAGAAGAACGCGAGAGATGCCACAAATTGCCTTCCTTAAAGTAATGTGATCTAACTTTCCTATTCTTTTAAAATATTCCCCATGTAAATACTCCCCTATAATTCATAATAAATTATTTAGTTTTCAACCAGTTTCTTTCTTTAACTATGTTGTCTATTTTATTTCAAAATTAACTAATACACCCTAAAAACCCCTAGACACCACGCCAATAAAAACCCCGCTATCTGAAGAATCCCACCTTTTGGAAGATTTAGGTTGGATTCCCACATTCATTTGTAATTATTTGAATTACACAGTGCTTATTTTCATATACCTTTACTACTAAAGAATTATTTGAAATTTTTTTAATTCAAATATAATATGGCAATTATAGAATTAATTAATGACAATTCAAATATATACATTCATATTAATTCAAATTATTAAATATTCAATTATTTGAGTTAATTAAGATCAAAATAAAAAGCAAGAACTCTTGCATATTATCTTATATTTCATATAATGCTAAGTAAAGTTATTATTAAGAGAGAACAATATTTTTCTTTTATGTTTCCAGAATTTAAAATTAAAAAGGATATAAATTTTCCATGGTATTAAAGGAGTTATGTTGTTAAAATAACTCAATTAAAATTCCATTTTTATAAAAATCAATATATATTACAAATAGAACAAGAACTGATTGAACTATTAACAGATTCTGAGTTAAAATGCAGGTATGAATTAGATAATCTTGAGTTTTGGATAAAAATTTACACAAAATATCTTCAAATTTCTGCAAAAGCTATAAAAGTTTTTCAGTACAACATATTTGTGCGAAAAATCTCTAACATATAAGTCAGAAAAAAAAACACAACACAGAAATAAATTGGATGATTAACATGAAAAGTACACACATTTACAAATAACAATTAGAACCAGATTTTAATTTTTTGTCCAAAACAACATTGGTCTTTGGTATCCAGCTTCGTACTACATTGGACGTCATTCCTAATTCCTTCAATTTATGGAAAAGATTTCTACAAGAAAATTTTTTTTGAAAGTAAAATTTATAAATAAATATTAATCAGTCAAAAAATTCATAATGCAATTTAACCTTAGAATAAATCAATTGATATTCTTCAGTTTAACAAATATGCATGAATTAAATAAGTATGTGCAAATTAGTACAAGTACTTGGATTACTTTACGATATTAATAAAATTTGAATATACCAAACAAGTGAGCTTTCAGTGTTTTTCTACATTTCATGAAGCTTGAAGAACCTTGATCCTCCATACATTCATGGAACATAATCAGGATGCTCTGAGTTCTTTACAAAGCAGTTTAATTCCTATAGTAATTGACAATGCTAAATTCACGAAATCTATATTAATAATATTTGACTATGTACAAGAGCAAAATAAATAGCTTACACAAAGGCTTAGTTAAAATTATCATTTCAATTAGTAAATCATCTCAATCATCAAACGATATATTATAAATCATAAAACAACATATTGCATTTATTTTTTTTAGCACAATTGATTCAATGTACACTTAAAATAAGTCTAACACAAAACTAGTGTATGTAGATAATTTTGATTTCTATATGTCACGTAATTACACCCACTATGCAACACAAAAAACAACTGAGTTCATACAACAAATATTCGTGTATAATTACAGAAACAGGTTATTTTTTGAATTAACACATGTCTAATAAAATAAATAAAAGTGATTGTGTAAATAATATAAATAAAATTAGTCCAAAACTATTTGATATTGTTGTGAAAACTGTTGCCAAAATTGCTGCCAAGGTTACCATAAATAAGAATCGAGCAATGTTTGCAACAAAATACATGGGGTTATTTCGAAAAAGCACAGCAAAATTTGACTAATATCATTTTAACACAAACCTGTAATGAAATGCTTATTAAATAACACAGATTTAGCTCTCTTTTACCAATTTTTCGGTTACAAAGTAGCCTCCCATTGTAGCCATGTAGATGGACTCGTAGGACAGAGGTGATTAAACGGTGATTTAAAAATTTGTAGAGGTTCTGTAGCGGTATCTAAATCAAACCAGTACTTAGACATCACGCGAAGACGATCGTTTTGGCGGGATCGATAAAGTAGTGGCGTTCGGAACGGAAAGTGGCCAGTTCGAATCTATACCTACATTGGTGACCCTGGACTGAAGTAAGAAAACGCAACTTTCTGAACTGACGTGGCGCCATCTACCGCAAGAAAAATAAATAATAAATAAGAAGAGAGTAAGAAAATAATAATAAATGAGAGAAGAAAAATAAATAAATAAAAAACATACTCTCTCCGAAACAAACGATAAATCACCTTTCTCTCATCTTAGCAAGAAAAATAAAAAAAATGAGAGAGAGAGAATAAAAAATAATTAAATAAACCTGCTTTTTCTCCGTAACAAACAAACGAACGAAAAAAAAATCGTTCGCCTATCCATCTCACTGGTGGGAGAGTAGTATAGTGGTATCTAAATAAAACCAGTACTTAGACATCACTCGAAGACGATCGTTTTGGCGGGATCGATAAAGTACTGGGGCGTTCGGAACGGAAGGTGCCCGGTTCGAATCTGTACCTACAGTTCTAAAGAAAAATCAAAATGCAGAACAAAGAGTTTCAAGTTCGTTCTTTTTCATGCTGCTCATTTTAAAAGGCTAAAAAATTTGCTAAAGAAATGTAAGGAAAATTATAATATTACTACCAATTAAACTTGTATACAAAACAATGTTATTTTGCTGAAACCGGAAAACAAAAAGGATTCCAATGACATCAGTGCCCCCATAGTAAGCTTTATGGTAGAACTTGTCCATAACATGTAAATTAATTCCCCTAGATTTAAATTCTATTCTTTTTTCAAAAGAATTAAGTATAATATGTCAACTTCAAGTAGTTTTTTAAAAGTACCCTTTAAGAATAACTTTATCAATATAATATAATATTAATACAACTATATGTACATGTATTAATGTTATATATTAATGTAACGTTTAAGCTATTTTTTTCCAACAAATACATTACAATATATTGAGATCAAATATAATCACCTCAGTAGTTAAAAGTGAATGACTTGAAAGAATAAAGAACTGTAGCGGTATCTATATAAACCAGTACTAGACATCACACAAAGACGATCGTTTTGGCGTGATCGATAAAGTACTCGCGTTCCGAACGGAAGGTGCCCGGCTCGAATCTTCCTACATTGGTGACCCGGACGCGATCTGAAGTAAGAACACGCAACTTTATGAACTGTCATGGCGCCATCTACCGCAAAAAAATAATGAATAAATAAATGAATAAAACTGCGCACGCGTAACAAACAACTGAACAGCAACAAAAAAAATCGTTCGCCTATCCACCTCACTGGTGGGAATAAATCTTATTTATTAACTAAACTGAGAGCAGGAACCTCCGGCTAGGAACTTTTTTTTCCAATTACAATAAGTATGATCACAAAATCTGTATTTATGGATGTAATTTCTTCGTGAATTTAACAGCAATACTTCTTTAATATTATTTACTTCTCCAGTAGTTATATTTTTGAGTGTACCGGCAGTGTATCTTTTTCTTCGTGTAGAGAAATATCCAGGTAATTTTTCAATCTTATGTTTTATATTTATAGTCGAGGGGATTCCCCCATTTTAATTATTTTACTATTGTGCTCTTCTATTTTTTTTAAATGCTTTTTCAAACAGAAAGGACGAGTGATGACTTGATCACAAAATGAGTAGATTAAGTTTTTTCTATGCACATTCATTTTAGTATGAAAAAGTTGATTACAGAAAATTAAAAAACAAATTGACTAATTAAAAAAACAAGAAAAATTATAAAAAAATTAATAAAATAAAGCAAAAAAAAAAATAATAAATAAATAAATAACAAGAAATCAAAAATAAAAATTATCCAAAAATCGTTCGACTAATACAACGATACAAAAATAGTAAGGCTGTTCAATTATTTTCGTTTTCATATTACGTAACAGATGGCGCTAGCATTGCATTAAAAAAACTATCTGGGTGCATTAACGCTGTCTCGATCCACTCCTTTTTGTCATGTCTAGTATCTTAACAGTCGCATGCAGTTACAGTTACAGTTATCATTCTTATAGGATATGGAGCGTCAAAAGCTATTATCCCAAATCTAAAGGACTAAAAAATATTAACAAGTTAGTCGATGTCAAAAAAAATATTTCATCTTCTAAATAAAAAATCTAAATGTTGATCTATTTGATATAGCTTTCTCCAGTAACTCTTTGAAGGTGATATTGCAACGAGGATCAATTTTGAGAAAAGATTTTAAATGATTTCGAGGATGAGTATATCTACTGCAGCTTAAAAAGATATGGTCCAAGTCATTTAAACACAAGAGCTACAAATTGCATTATCTGATAATTTGAATTTTTGTAGAAATCCTGAAGTAATGATCATTTTACTAAAGATTCGATGAACAGAATTTCTTCTCTTCTATTTTTTGTCCACTTAGAAATGATGCCAATATTTGGAATATTGCCCAAATTTTCAAAATACTTGCTTGAATAAAAGTTATCATTTTCTTTTTTAAATCTTTCTTGATATATTTTTTTACTGATGTCTTCTGAGGCAATCCAATTAATGCAAACGTTAGACTCTGTGACAGATCTTGCGAGATAATCCGTCTTTTCATTCCGTAGTACATATTAGAGTGTCCCGGAGTCCAAAGTAGAATCAACCGATTGTTATAATGTGATTGTATGTAAATCTTACTAGATAATCTGTGAATAACACTATGTAGATCGAGTAATTTTGAAGAGAATAGAGGGACTATCAGATACGATTAGCAGATTTTTGCTCAAAACAATCAGATCATCTAAAGCTTGGCAAATAGTCAAAGCTACAGCAGTAAAAATAGAGTTGTTATTAATTCTACAAGTAAAAAAGAAATTTTCTGTAATACCTGCAGTAGATGTAGTTTGCTCATTTTTCAAAGCATCGGTAGCTATTATATAGAAGTCCTGAAAATCATAGACAACTGTATCATCGAATAAACCCCTTATAGTTTGAATTGGTAAATTTTTATCCTGAAATTTAAAGTTATTGACATATATTTTACATGGGAGAACTGAAAAAGATGTTATTCTGGGGATTGAGATAATTTTGATCACTTTCAGCATTTAAAGTATATAGTATACTAACAATATTATTTTTATCTTCTTCCATAATTTTTAGATTCAGAGATTCAGGATTATTGCTATAAAATGGAGAAAAAGTTTGATTAAAAATTTGAGAAATGAAAAATTTATTCGCCCCAGTCTTCTGATTTTATTCGAGAGAATTTCTTGTGCGGCCGATTTTATGCGCACACACAATATTTGGAGTCCATTGTGGAAGACCTAGTGCAATTCGGAGAGCTTTGGTTTGAATGACATTAAAAAGTTTCAATTAATTATCACACCATTTATTTATGATGTGACATGCGTAAAAAAGGTGCTACAAATGCTGTTATTGATTAGTTGAATAAGAACATAACGCTTGTAAGCCATACCTTTAAGAATGTTGATCTTTTTCAATGCTTTATTTTTCATTTGATGCATAATTGTGATATATTTAATAAAATATTGCCACAGAAGAGGGGTCCCAGCTAATAATATATTAGGAAATGAGTGGATTTTTTTGTTCTTGAGTTCAGCAATGGTACTTTTGTCTGGACTTAAGCTTAATTTCCAATATTTACACCGTTTATTAATCTTTTCTAAAGTATTTGGTAATTTATGACAAATAATATCAAGTGTTTGATGTGAGCAATATATGAATATATCCTCCGCATATATTGAACATTCGACTCCAGTTTCCAATGCTTCAAAAAGGTCATATTTATAGATAGTGTATAATATCTGATATTACTAAATATAATGCATGGGTAGGTGATACATATATGATGAGAAAATTATTTTAAAAAGTTACATTAAATTTTTTTAATAACAAATCAATACTTTTTAAAATTGTCTTCACATGAAGTACCCATAACATGTTGATGTACTTTAACTATTATTTTTAGATATATTCTTCTAAGTGTGTGTGTGTGGAATGGGGTTCCCCGAAAGCACCTTAGAGTTCGAAGGGTTCCAAGAGTCGAAAAAGTTTGAAGATCACTGAGATAAAATTACCAGGATTATTAGGTAACAAGAAAACGAGGTACACGCCCACATCAAATGATTTTCACCAGAACCGCTAGGTTTCATAAAAATTATTTTTTTATGGAGGAAAAAAATAACAAAATAAATAAATAAAAACGAAGTTATAGAAATTTACGGCAGTATCAAAATCGTTTGTAGAGAGGAATCGCATGAGAAATTCAAATCATTTACAGTTTTTTTCCTTTGTTTTAATGTAGAATTTGTGATGGGCTCATCGCGCTTTCTACTAAAAACTCCTCTTGGGTTCTTTGGGGCCGAAAAGGCAAATTCTTTCCAACCAAATCCAGAAGCGAAGCGTGATTATGCAAATTAAGAACTTTTTAAATAGCAGAAGTTTAGCGTAAGCGGAGTGGCCTTTGGGAAGGGATTATGCTAGTCTGTGGTTAGGAGTGTTAAAGTTAAAAGTGAGAAGTTATCCGATATTCAAGTGTTCAGCTATTCGTGTCAGCGCGTTCAAGTCAAGGTGGATACCATTCCACGTGAGATAAAGAAAAGTCATTGATGATTCGAGATAGTTGCTGCTACCTAGGATATAGAGGTAGGATCGTTCTATTAACTACTAGGAACTGTGTATATACTGAGATTAGGATAAGGCGGTAAAGTTAAATATAGTGGTCAGGGTTGCGCTTATTTGGTAATACGTATTGTGTGTTTCTTCACCTCAGATCCGCTAAATTAAAATATTAATATCCTTATTGTATATTGTTTAAGATCTTAATAAAGAGATATTAATATTTTGGCAACGCCTGGTTCTTCATTCACTCCCACATCTTTAGGTCACGAGGAAAACGTAGGAGTAGGGCATCACCCACGGGCGAATGCCTTAAAAATTCTACGTACCAGGCCGAAAATTTGAACATAGATCCTGCAGGTTCGAATATCGTAGCAACACTATATTTACATCAAGAAATCAATGACTGAAATCTTATTCCCGTGATTATATATTCTTTATCCGATAAAATTCTTTGATTGCCATGAGATCTAGAGAACAACCTTATTATAATGCTCGTTCCAAATCCCAGATAAATATTTCCATGAAGCTCTTTCGTAATTCTCTCATCAAATATAATCTAAAATGACACATCTGTTTATATATAAGAGAAAAACAAATCACTAACTCATCACGAAATCTCCGGAACTATTAGTCCTATAGAGTTGAACTTTGGCAGGCATGTTCCTTTTGTTGAGTAGAAGTCCTCTAAGAACACATTTTCGGAAATTGAACTCTGGAGGCATTTTAGACAAAAACTCTCCTATTTGAACTATTAGACCTGCAGACTTGAAACTTGGCAGGCATTTTTCTTTCGTTGAGTTGAAATCAACTAAGAACGGATATTGCGGATATTGGCTCCCAAGGGAACAGTGTTACTGGAGTGTAAAAGATAAATATATACTTCTGTATAAGAAGTTCAAGATCTGTACTTTTTAAATCAAGATGAAAGGGCTATAAAAATGTTTTTAAAGATAATCGAAAACGTACTGCTAAGACTTAAATGTTAACTACTTAAAAAAAACAGTATTTAGTCATACAGCATCATGAAATACCCAGCGAAGCAAGTGGATAACGCCTAGTATATATATGTACAGGCCATTAAAAAAGGAACTTTCTCTCTTTAATATAAAATGACAGTTTTTTAGAATTTCAACAATTAAAAGTTTGAATTCTACTGCATTTACTCATTTCATTAAACAGTAAAAATTTTAAACTGCTGTTTGTAAAAAATGCAATACCATGAAGGAATCATCAGAATTAAATGAAATTTAATGCACAAACGACTTGTATTAGTACAAATAAATGATGAAATTTTCAAAGAAAAAAACAAACAACAATATTAAGTGTCCGAAATCAGTATTTGGTGTAGCCACCACATGCTGCAATAAGTGCTGCTATACGACGTGGCGTGGAGTCAAACAAATGCCGAATGCCTGCTTGTGGAAGAGAATTCCACATTGCTTGTATGCGCAGCTTAAGTTCGTCTTTTGAAGCTGCAGGACGCTGATCATGAGCGAGACGCCGATCAACCAAATCCCCCACGTGCTCAATAGGGGACATATCCGGCGGATAAGCAGGCAAAGGAAGAAGTTGCATGTGTTGGACTGAACAGAAGTCTCAAACAGTCTTTTCAACATGTGGGCGTGCATTATCCTGCTGAAAGATAGCTCCAGGGATGCCTTGAAGGAAGGGAACGACTTCGGGCTGTTAAACTTAACGAACATACCTGTTGCTATTGAGATTACCCTCAATTCGTAGCAAATTAAATGGTCCATGGTACGAAATCACACCCCAAACCATAACTCTATGTTGTTCTATAACGCACTCTGGAAGGCAGCGTTCACCGGCATAGCGTCTAACACGAATGCGGCCATCATGGTCCCACAAATTGAACCTTGATTCATCTGAAAAGACAACTTGGAGCCAATCAGCTTGCCAGACTCTGTGTTTATAAGCCCATTGCAGACGCAGCCGTCGATGGTTTCCGTGAGGTGGATCCTGTATAAAGGCATCCTTGCACGCAATCCACGGTGCCACAAACGTCGATGAATTGACGAAGCTGACATTAGTACACTGTAGCAGCAGACCAACGTGCTGCGAACTGCCTGGAGGAAGCTGTACGGTCATTCGCACTCTGACGTCACCTTCCATCGTCCACTGTTCCGCTGCACACGAACTCCTATTATGCGATAGGAAAATCGTCCTTCTCGAAGGCCGATAATCCTCCTCCATTCGAACTCATTAAACGTTCGCCACTAACAAATAATCATTAACTATTTTCAAAGAGTCCCACTACAGCCCTCTATTTATACGCTTTCAGCATCAGTTCAGAGGGCGCTGCACACGCCACGCATGCGCGGTGGCTCTAAAACCTTACTATTTTATGTAACTTCCTAAATATGATATTTGCTGCAAAGTTTATTTAATTCTGATGATTACTTCATGGTGTTGAATTTTTTATAAACAGCAGTGTAATATTGAATCAAACAATTTAATTTTTTATATTTTTATTTTATAGTTCGTGTTATTAACTATTCATATTATGTGATGTTCAGAATAGTAAGATTTAACTCTATATCGCTAACTGTACAAATAATTGGTGCCTGTGTTATTATCTTTTTTTCGCCCCCTTTCAAATTGGATCTACTTTATATGAAAGAATTGGGTTTTTTTTTACACTTTCAATTTTTAAATTTGTTGAAAATTAATATTTTATCCCGTAATAAATCTCCTAAATATGCAACAGCAATAATATTATACTTATGTCTATATTATTCACATTTCCCAAATTATGGCCAAGCAATAAATTCCGTAATTAAGTTTTTGATTCACTTAACAAAGCGTTTGGTATAAAAAGTTTTATATCAACATAAGTATTTTATATGAAAGTGGGCCTAAAAATTTAATCCTGTGTGTTCTTAAATAATAGAATGAGAGCATTTTATTGCGTATTACTATTATTAAAAAACTAAGCCATAAACAGACTGCTTGAAAAGCTTCCTTCGATGCAATTTGAATTGGCATTAAACGCGACTAGAGATTCTGAGAGAGAATTTCATTAAAAAGATCTCAGTAATAAAATTTCAACTTTTAAATTTTTTTTAATTAAAATGAATAGAACTCTGAAGTTCACGAATAGATGTGACAAATGTTTAAATAAAGGGTGTGATTATGTAGAGAAGTA
>BMAV01015364.1:9838-36326 GCA_019973955.1 Trichonephila inaurata madagascariensis | reverse complement strand
AATAATAATGTATTGAATGCAATACTATATATATATATAATGCTCTCTGACTCTAAAACTGCAATACGCGATCTTAATTATAAGCCGTACAACTTCACAAGATAAATTTTGTCAATGTTACTTTTAAGTAATATATATTTTAAGTAAACTACTTTTAAGTAATAGGATAATTATTATATGCTACTTTTATTTCTCTAATTTTTAAATTAAAACAGATTGCAAACTGATATTTAGTTAAAGATTTATTCCCTTCATCGTCCATTTCTAAAGGTACAAATATCATTAGAAAAATAGTCTAGTCTATGTTGCTCTCTATCATATTAATCATATCTGGCGAACTTCTGCGTGAGTCTGGGCAAACTCTTTCGGACATCTGCGCAAAACATGTAACACATCTGTACCTGGAACAATTCCATTCAGTTTTGGTCGAGTCAATACTTCTATAGCTACCGAATCTGTCTTGAATGTACATTTTATAATTTACGCGTTAGCTGTAAATCACAGTATTAAGTATTTATGGCAGTAGATTAAAACCAAATCATAGATATATTTTTAAGTCTTAGAGAAGATTCGATGATAATAAGGTATCAACACGTACACAGAAGAGCATGGTTCCTAAAATTAAATCAAGGATGTATTCTAAAGAATATTTAAATTTTGGATTTATTATTATTATTTCTGAAAAACCCTGGGTAAGACTTATATGTGTACTTACTATGTGTTCAAACTTACAAATTTGAAGAAAAACATGCGGAAGTTGTTTTTAAGACCATCGAAAATCATTTAGTCATGTTGACATGGAATTTTAAAAAGTATTTTCTTGATGAGGACAACTTGATAGCAAGTTACGAGTGGGTTAGGGATTCATTTCACAATACTTCAGAAGGGCTCTCAACTGCCGAAGAAGAAATCTTCATAGATTTCACATCCAGTGGCATAGTTAAAAGGCAATTTTGAAATAAATAGTCCTTTGAATTTTGGCCAGAGGTGGATGATGAATTTTCTGCACTGAAAACAAAAGCATTTCGTATACTATTACCATTTTCAACATCCTACCTTTGTGAAACCGGATTTTCTGTTGTAGCTGTTTTGAAGACAAAATATAGATCTCAGCTAAATATAGAAAAATAACTCAGAGTGTCAATTTCTAATATTAAACCTTCCTTTGAAAAACTTTGCTCTGCAAGACAAGCCCATGGAAGTCACTAATAATTATTAAACTTGTTCTTATACTGGCTGAAGTGCCCACTCTTCACACGAGTTTATTTTTTTTAAAAAAATAATACATTATTCTGGATATAATAGCTTAATTGTAAATGAGAGTAAAACCAAGTGCATGACAATGTATACAAAAATGTAAAATGATTTTTTGAAATGAATGCTCATATTATTAAGTTTTGAACGAACTGTAATTTTAAGCCTCACAGAATTAGCATTTAGAATTAATGTTAAATAATGAAAAAGAATGTAAAATTCCAATAAAGAATAATTGTGTTATTTTTAATATTTAAAGCGAGAAAACCTCAAAATGTTTTAGCCCGGGATTAAGTGTACACTCGATACTAATGTTAATGTTCCCGTGGAGTGACTCACCCCAATCCGTTTTTTTGATAATTATTTTTACTATATACAATAAAAATCCAATTTCAGTAAATAATTTAATTAAGATAAAATATACTTACCTATTTGAAGGACATTTCAATTCGTCTTCGAAAATTTGATAAGAAATCCAATAAAACTGAACAAATTTTTTTCAAATGTGTTGACTTGAATAAAGGACACAAATCACAGACATTTTTCGCTAACATTCAATTCAGTGTATTCAATATAAAAACATGGATATTAGTTCTAAAAAAGAATTGTGTTCAAAACGTTTTACATTATGCATTATATCTTGCCGAATACTCATAAAAATAAATCTTGGCCAAATAGTTCTTCAAAGTGTTCAATATGCTTATCCATATATCATAAAACTCTTTCACATGGAAAAAGGTGAAACAGAAATATATTATTTACAACTTCCCTAGAAAAAAAGGGATGGAGATAACCAGACCAGTAAGCTCGAAGGTCAGCTAAATTAATATTTTAGGTTAAAAGAAAAGCAATAAAAAAATTTCTCATTGTGGAATTACAGCAAAGCAAAAAAAATTTTTTTTAATTTGGTTGTAGGATCAAAGATAACTAATGAGCGTTTGAAGTAGAATCTTTTATTTTTAATGACGTAATTTTGCCAGATGATAAATATAAATCCTATCAGTGTAAATCTGCATTTTTTATTATGTCAGAAAGTATTTTGTTATGCTTAATTCCAGTAAATTAATTTTTTTAACTTTTTATTTTCGATATGCTCGCGCCCCACAATTTGAGAAACACTGTCGTAGGATGAAACGATTGACAACAACAACAACTGGGGCGTGGTCTCTCCCGGATGTTTTAACTCGTGCTTGACGTTGAATATATATTCTATACACAAAGTATTTAAATATAATCTGATCCTACTTTTGATAGATCATACTGCAAGACTAAATGAGAGACTTCTGACATCATCAGCGGGTGATTATCGTATTTCCATCCATCTGATTGCTCCCCTCCTTAATGAATAAAGTAAGCAACTTATGCTATTCATTCATATACTATCCGGTATGATTAAAAAATTCAATAACTTTTCATCAACACACATGCACAATGTGTACATAAGAAGCTTCAAAAGTTTGATTTAAGACATTTTATACCACCTTTATATAAGTATCCTTTTTTTAAAATAAAAGTAGTAGTTATTTTTCAAAATTTTTTCACAAAGTCCATTATTACCATTCATACATAAAATGTGGGTTTTATTGTTAAGGACGCTTTTTTAATGGTGGACGTCTGAAGCCATGGTACACCTAAACTGTTAAAGATCATTTTATTTATTTTTTTCCTTTTTTTCCTTTTATTTTTGTACAATCTGAATATTTCCTGTTCAATATGGGTTATTTTTATGTCTGTAGACTCAAATTTACTTAAAAACATTTTAAATATTTGTTTCGGGCATTAGAATTTTGTTCTATTTTTTTAAAATAAAAATCAGATAAATATCTTTTAGGTCTATTTGGAAAAGCAACGCATAATAAGCATAAGCAATGCTAGTGAAGCCCTTAATAATGTTAAAAATATTTTTATCAATATCTGCAAAGTTTCAATTTGTTCAAATAACTTTCTTTTTTCCTTTCGAGTTTAATACTTTTCTAAATTCTAATTTATTAGTATTATTATTATTATTTGCATAAAATGTTATTAAATTATGTTTAGATAAATATATAATACATGTGTTTTGAGGTAAGAAATAAAAAAAAAAAGTAACATGAATGTTGAATTTTTTTATTTTTTTTATTCATCGTAAATGTGTATCAACTGCCTTATTGACTGACGAAATTATGCACAACGGCAGAAATATTTCTCACAATATCTTATTTGCTTTGAGGAAACAATTTTCACAGTAGATGCAATTTCTATTGCTTGCAAAAATGAACTTTTCTTATAAAGATACTCCAATATTTTTGGTTGTTTTTGCTTTCCTAAGAGTAAAGTGATTCAGTAAGAGTCTTCGCATCTTATTTCATGGAATTGAATAAAAATATAGCGGGATGCGCGTTAGATAAAAAGTGGTATATCATAGATTCTTTGGGGAAAGGGGGAGGCAGAAGGTGTGAAAGATTTAAATCATTTATGCTTTGTCTCTTGGGATAATATTTATTCAAGTAGAAGGAATAAATTATATTTTCTGCACATCAGAATTTACTCGCTGTTCTTGAGATGAAGTTTAGTCATGAAATGACATTTTACGTTCAAGAATATTAATTTGGAAAATGAGATTTCCCTTCGGAAGAGCAAAATATTTCTAGGTAAAATGAAAGGAAAACAAAAACATTGAAACAAAAAAGAAATAAATGTTTTAAACATTTTTCAACATCTACAATGGATGAAATATACATCGTATCTTCTAGAAAGTAAACTTTTACCATCTAGGCTTATGAAATTTGTATAGAGCTTTGAGTCTTTATACTTGATCTGATTCTGCTCCATCCTACAAAATATTTAATGTATATATACATTTTAATTGGATGCCACCCTCGACACACAGAAAGTGCATAGATATTTTTAACTTTTGAGCGCTTACGTAAATAAACTAATGACGGAAGAGTTTGACATATATTTAGTTTTATTATGCATAATTTTAGAAGCATTTTGCTACTTGCAGTTGCTGATGGCATTTTGACAATCCGTTACAATTTTCAATTAAAAATTTTAAAATATATTGTCAAGACCATATTCCATAAATAATTGAGAAAGCCTACATTTGTTTTATATTTTTTCAATACTTATTTTTTAATATTTATGGTATATTTGGAACGCAAATATTTGGTTATGAATATAGCAATTTTTTCAATATTCATTATTATAACGAAGAGGTAAATTTTCTGGTCAGTGTTTTCGTTATCGAATATATCACTGTGTATTGTAATTTTAAACCTCTAATCTAAACGGATGTGTATGCGTTATCGTGAAAAAGTTCCAAAGATATCTTTTTAGTTAAGAAATTTTATTATTCTTCACATTTTAATCCCTACGATAGAAAAGATGGAATTGATCTTTAATATCTTTAATGTGTGGATTAATTAGTAAATTGCATTTTTTTTATACTGCTTACTTCAGTGCTTCTCAAAATTACAATATTTGCGACCCAATATTTAATCATAATTTTCATCGCGCCACCCTCTATACAAATAACAATGCATTGAATTCAATAATACTATATTTTGACGCTAAAGCTACAATGCAACTTCAATCTCTTAAGTGCCAACGGCCTATAAATACGTCTCTCTCAACCAGTGCGTTAAATGTCCCGGGCGTATATATGCTTCTTTCCGAAATACGATATTTTCTGCGCACTGTCATCCACAAAATTAATCCGAATGGATTTCCTTATTTATTCCTTTTCTTCTCCTACCCCCTAGTACAACACAAACTCGCACCTACGTGGAAAACGGAAACATTAAGGAGCGAATAACGTGACTTTTAATCGGCTCTTAAGGGATTATTTATAAACCGTACACATTATCAAGGTAAGAGTTAATTTTTGTTAATAATTTTATATATGACAAGCCTATGGGGTCTCTGGTAATTATTAAAATTGTTCTTAATTTAGAATTGTTAAATTAATTTTAATGTATATTGTGCAGTATTGATACATTTGTAAGAGTATTATATCAGTGCAAATGTTAATTTTATTTTTGAATATGTCAGAATGTATTGTGTTTGTTTACTTTCGATAAATTAATGATTATTTTAAATTATTTTTTGTTTTCGACTTTTCAATATGCTCCCGCCCCCTCGTAAAGTTACACGCCTCCCTAGGAGGGCGTGCCCAACAGTTTGAGAGAAACACTGTCTTACTTTGAATGAGTCCAGTCGCTTTTTAATAGTTACAAAAATTAATATATACAATTTTAAGAGATATATTTATTAAGGATTATTAAAACGCAGTATGTGTTAATTATTTTTGTAATTAGCTATTGAAATATTATTCTAAATTAATTAAGTGTAACCTCTTAAAATATTAACCTTGCAATTTTTTATAACTATGTATATATGTGTGTATATTTAAATATAAAGCGTTGTGTTATAAAAGACACGCGGACGAATCTGTGTTTTAACAACTTTCAATGGACGAGAAATGTATGAAATTTTTACTTCTCGGTACAAAAACTAATTTTTATTTTTTAAATTTTTTTCCTAATTTAGTAATATGATTTTATATCATACAGAACATTTGCACGAAATGAATAGTGAGGAAATGATGCTCATTTAAAAATTAAAAATACTTTTTTTAAAAAAAAAAGGAATCAAATAAAAATTGTAACAATTTCTGACGTTTATACTTATTCATCTTTGGATCATGAATTATTAAACGAGTTATTAGTAAAGAAATAAGATATAATATCTTATCTAGTTCGAAGATTATTGTAACTTTAAGAAAAAATATACCTCTAAAAATTACTTATATTAAAATGAATACTGACCCTTGAAAATACCATGTTAAAATTAATAGAAATTAGTTATGTAAATCAAATGCCGATTGATAACACACACATGAATATGTAGAAGAAATTTAAGGGTTACTAAATTAGGAAGGTTCTCATATTTTTGAGAATATTTCAATTTTTGCTAGTAACTCGATGCGTAATACAACAAATATGTAGTAGTGCAGTCAACCTGAATATTGCTTCTTGTAAATGATAGAATGATATATCGTTTGTAGCAATGAACAATAGCTTCGAAATAATTTCTTTATTTAAGTAATGTGTATATTTTATATTAATCTTAATAATAATTTGCATATTTAGATTGATAAAATATATTTTTCAATCAATATACACATTAATTTTAAGCTCCTGAAATGCAAATACCCCGTAAATTGTATAATTAAAAGCATGTGAAATATTAAGTATATGGACAGTTTCTAATTAAAATAGCTAATATATGATGTATTCACATTTATAATTGATTATTTATGCCTGTGTGTGTGTCTCAAAATCAGAGACAACCTTTTTGATTTTATCTTCTTCACGCGATCCTAACATCTCTAATTTCCTCACTAGGTGAACCGACAATTTTTTCTAATATAGTTTTTTGATTACATCTCATTTATGACTTTGTTTCTTATTTTCCTCTAATAACAGGGTATTTGAAATAAAAATGGTCAAAAGATAATGAATGTAATAGTTTGTAATAAAATATTGAAGCTTTATACATTTCAATCTAATCCACGTAGGTTGCTAACATTGAAAAGGTATAAATGTGTTTTATTTTCAATTGCAGAAGTAGATATTTTAACACAATTAAGTCATTTTAATTTAATAGTTGCAGAAACATCATTAATGACATGCTTTGAAATTTGAATGCATCCTAAGTAAAACGTTATCCGTTTAACAATATCAGTGAATTTAAATAATATAAATTCAGAAAAATTAAGTTAAAACCACAAGCAATATAGAAATAATGGGATCTCTCTAAAGGAATAAAATTTCTTGAATTATTTAAAAAAAAATGCAATGAGCAGTTTTTTTTTTCTTACAGCACGAGTTGTTGACATTTCATTCAAACGAAATTATTTCCTACAAGACAGACTTAAGTCAGAAATATATCAAGAAATTATTCCTAACACAAGTAATTTAAATATAATATGCAGTCGGCCAAAACCTGCAAAATTCTATTAATTTCCTAAACTTTTTTGTCTTCAGACTGAAAAGGGTCACCGTACTGCCCATGGTAGAATCACGCATTATCTTGTAAAAGTGTACCAAATTATCTTGTACTATAATAAATAGTTTCTAAAAATATTTGATGCGAATAACCTGTTTTATGTTTAAGCATGCAATACTCTCCAATTACTTTTTTTTTAATAATTGATTGGAATCGAAATAAAAACCAAAATATTAAAAGGCAGAAATAGCAATTCCTTATTCTCCCACTTAATCCAGGGAACTAAAAGCATGCTACCGGGATGTCATCTCCGTTTTATTTGTCTACCTTAGTATGAATTTGATGTACCTACGAAATATCCCTATACGTCCCCCAATGATATAGGGAAAATAGGGAGAGAAAAGAAGGTCTACAACTCAGGTTGGACATTTACTTAAAGATTCCCTTTGACAAGCGGCAAAAATCCCTGTCAAGTCTACTTCTGGTACGCCTCATCGGTGACTCTAAAGTACTTAGAGCACGGACCATAGGCTAGAGCAAAAAGAGGAAAGAGTGCAGGGTTTTTGTGAATGCATTTGAGCGTCAGCCTTATCGAAGTAGACGGCTTGAAATAGGATTATGCATGTTTTTCTCGAAAAATATAGATATTCTACCTTTAAATACGCTTGTAGTTCTTTCTGACATCGGAAGCTGAATGGAATTGGAAATTTAGGGGAATTTTGTATAGCGTGGACAGAAATTGTAGGATTCTGAAGTTCTAAAATCTTATTCTATCATACAAGTTTGAAGAATATATTTGTGGTATGTACATGAAAATAAGGATAAGTTATCCTAATTTTTTCCTTCATAGATGTCCTTCTAAAAGAGGTCAAAATTCTTATTTCCTGTTTAAAGCAGCATTTTCATGCAAGTCACGTAATTTAGAATTGGATATCCGTAAAAGAATTTTGTAACAGAATTACAAGTGTATGCACAACAGCTGGAGTTATGCTAGCATCGATAATATCATCTTATAGTTACGTAAGCTCTTAGAAAAATGAGTGGTGAGTTTCTCTCATTAAAGAAACTAAATTTTTCTTAAATAATATTTTTACATGTAGTTAACTTATTCTGCAAAATCATGTACGTTTCATTGCAAGCCTAGCATAAATTTTAATAGCTTCAGGGGAAAATAATCTATAAAATTTTAAGTTCATCAAGCTGTGGAAAGATTTTTTAACTGGTATTATTTCGAATTTTTGAAAAAATGCAATTCAAAAACGCAATTGTAATTTAAGGCATAAATACAGTCAAACCTCCATATAACTAACATCTATATTGCGAATTTTTCTATATAGCGAATTTTTTCCTGGAACCAAGACTATTTCACAATTTTCTTCCTAAAATAACCTCCCAAGAGCGGTGTGTATTTTCTATATAACGAATTTTTCCTCTTGTGATTCAATTTTTTTCTTCCTATTTTTGAAGAATTTCTAGACATTTTAAGTTATTCTCCATTTTAGCATATTTTATGGTAGTAATAAATCTTGAACTGGTTTTATTAGGGACCGGAATCGACGAAAGTAATAGTATTCTGGATATTTCATCCAAGAAGGCCAACCTTTAACCCCCATTGTCCAGTTCAATGGAAACATTTTCGATATACCCTTTCACTCTCAGTGGAGTCTCGTACCCTTGAACTAGTCTCTGTTAATTTGTAGTATTGATCAGTCGTACTGGTAACTTCCTTTCTTGTAGCTTGAAATTGTCAAAACGTAAGTGCCGGAGTATCAAAGAAAAAATTAATTCTTCAGGAAGTGAGGATAAAGGCGTTAAGAAACTTTTCATGCTGTTTTTCTTTATTTTTTTATATATATATAGGTAAGATATATAAAATAAATATATATTTATTTACAAAAAGAAGGTGTGAATAATTACTTTTTTCTTAATATATAGTGTTTAGGAATTTAAAATTTCTTTTATGTGATTTGTAAAGAAAATTGAAAGATAAACCTCTATATAACTAATAATACATATGGCTTATTTAGTGACTATTATTTAGTGACTTAGTTATATAGAGGTCTGCGACTGCATATTAAATATATTTATACTTAGAATCAAATCCTTTGATTCAAAATACATCTCCTTCTAAAATAAATTTTTAATAAATCTTTTTTTCTTTTATTTTCAATGAAATCCTTAATTAAGAATGTGGTTAATTAATTGATTTTCTTAATTGATCTCTCGTATTCTTACAATAAAAGGGGATGATTTCTATCATTTTCTTGTTGGTTCTAATGAAAAAAATATAATGAAGTTAATATCTTGAGATGATTACTATGACCAATCTCAAAATCTTACAAAGTCAACGTATTTAATTTTTCTTCGAGCAGTCTGAACTTTTTTTCCCCGTAAGCGCTTCATTGTGGTTTACAAATCAAAGTTAAAAGAATCTGTAAGAAATGGAGTGTTTGAGATTACTATGAGGATAACTGAGCAAAACAGTGTTAAATGTTCTAATCCGATATTCAATTTATACATTTTGTAAGATTAAGTATATGTATTCAAATACATATTTGTCGTCCAGACCTAACATGTAGGAAGGGGGAAAAGTGAGAGTTGTTTGAAAAACAAGACTCCAATGTGGAATAAAATCACGAGGACATCTTTATAACGTTCCCTGTGATCGGTTTTAATGAAGACATTAAACCTTATTGAAAGGTGGAAAAATATCACTCCTTTACGAAGAGATTGCATTCCCATACATATTGCCAAAAGGTAGGACCGAGTGAATAAAAAAATACCATACGTTTCAATACAGAAGTTTAAGTAATTAATATTATGAAAATCATTGAAAGAGGTCATTCAATTATAAAATGTATGGAAAATCATACACGTGCATTATGGTTTCCATCTTTAAGTCAGCTGAATAGAAATAAAGCAAAGCTCAAATGTATGACAAAATTAAAAATAATTTTGTACAATATATGTATATATATTTTTTTACATTATGTGCAATTCAAATTTCCTGAACTTAAATTTTAATATAAATAAGTGTTTTATAAATTAACCTAATTATATGGAATTTCAGTCTTGTGAGAAAGAATATAAGATATCTTCCCATATTCTCAGAAGAGATAAATAGTTCGAATTTATTGTTCTAAGTTTATTTTTCACTGTTTATATTTATAAACATCAAGCCTATTTGCTAATTTAACTTGTTAACCCATTATTTTCTTTTTAATTACCTTTTATAAGTGACGTAAAGGATTACATTTCTTCTAAATGTATTATATTGAAAATAAAGCGAAAACTTCACTACAGAAATTGTTCAATCGTGATGAGCATTATATATTTAATGCTATATAAATTACATTTAACAGTACTGGTTTTTCAAATAAAAATAAGGGATGTAAGCCTCACAATAATACCTGTAAGCATAGAAAAATATTATAAATATTCTTACACTAGCCGGTACATACCAGTTCCTTACAAGGGTGAATTAAAAAATAAAACAATAGAAATTGAAAGATAAAGAGAGAAATCTTAAATGAATTGCAAATTCAACAAACAAAAAAAAAAAAAAAAAAAACTCTTAGCATATCTGTGTTCAACAGAAAATCATATTTGAAAACTATGAGTTGTATGCCTAATAGCTGAAAAAACGGACATTTCATTTATAACGCCCCCTTGTGGGTCAACTTTTGAATACCCACTTAGCAGATCTCTGCTCAGGAAAATTAACATGCTTCAAAATTTCACTGTTATAGGTTTAGTAGTTCATTAAAAAAATAATTTTAGTATAAAACACCTTCGTAAAACCCCTTTGGGCGTCAATTTTTGCAAGGCCCCTACTTAACAGATCTGTCTTCCATAAAATAACATCATTCCTGCTAAATTTCAAGTCTTAAAGTCTAATTATTCGAAGGTGTAATATTTATCAACTATAACCCTTGAAACACCCTTTGGTAGTTTATTTTTGCAAAACCTATTTTGCAGCGTAACTGTACTCCATTAAAGAACACTGTCTGTAGAATTTTAAGTTAGTAGATCCAGTAGTTCAAAAAGGAAATATTTATAACGCATTTTAACCCTTAACACCCCCCTTGGGCTCTATTTTTTCTATTAAACTTCTGTAGTGGATTGGTACTCTATTAAAATAATATGCTTACCAAATTTTTAGTATGTAGTTATAATAGATAAAAAAAAGGAATAATTGTCTATAAAGTCTCTTTAAGGCCTCGCAAACTCCTTGGGGATCGATTTTCATAACCCCCTTTTTTTTATTGGTTATCTACTCCATGTAAGAAGCATTATCTGCCAAATTTCAAAACTGAAGGTCGAATAATTAAAATACCTCAATATTTATCTATAACTGCAATTAACCCCTCGCAACCTTACTTGGGTTTGATTTTCACAAAACCCTTTCTTAGCTGATCTATACTTCATGAAAGACACATGCCTGTTAAATTTGAAGTCTGTAGGTCTATCAGTTCAAAAATGGAAAAATATTTCCACAACGATTCTTTAAACCCTCTAAACCACCTTGGGGATCTGTTTTTGCAAAATATCTTTTGCAGCTGATGTCTATTCCATGAAATGACATACCTGCCAAATTGCATGTCTGTGGATCTAATAGCTAAAAAAAAATAGTACTATTTTTTTTATCTATAACTTCTCTTTCACTCCTCGCATTCTCATTGGAGATAAATGTTCATCGAAACATCTGTTGCATCGGTTTTAAATTCTATGAAAGGAACATACCTGCAAAACTTCAAATCGGTAGGTATAAAGTAGCTAAAGAACCGGATTATTTATTTATAATGGCATTTAACCCCTCACAACCCTTCTTTGGTTTCGATTTTCTCTAAACCCTTTCTTATCGGATCTCTGCTCCATGAAAGGAACCAAAGTTCGAGTATTCTAAATTTCAAGTATGTAGATATGTCCATTCAATAACAGGAATATTTATCGATAAAAACTCTGTAACCTCTCTCATCCCCTCCCCTAGTGGTCCATTTTTGCAAAATCCTTTTTTGTAGCGTATATCTTCCTATAAAAGGAACACTCCTACCAAATTTTAAGTATGTAATTCTAATAGTTCAAACACAGTACACTTTTTTAAAATTTATAACACCTCTTGAATATTTTGTAACCCCCCTTCCCCAGTCCCAAGTAAAATCATCGCTTACAATACTGATCTAAGCAATTTCAATATTCTTCAACATATGAAAGTATTACGAAGGTACTTACTTTGCGATTATTTTTTTTTTTCATATGATATAAACAGCTCAAAAATAAATTTTAACTGATTGGCAAGATTCGTTAGTGATGTAGATGATGTGTTTATGTAGATGATGTAGATATATTTAAATGATTGTAAAATGGAAAGATATAAGGTGCGTTATAAAGTTAAGTTATTAAGTTGTAAATTCCAGTTATAATGCGTGGAAGAAGCAACATAATGCTCATGGTCACTAAGTCAGGACCGACTTCGGCCAAGCCTTGAACTTGAATACTGGTATCACAGAAGATCCTGTTTTTAGAGAGTCAAAACACGATAAATCAGTCTAGGTTTTAAGTCCTCATGTTTGTGTTGTATTAAAATTTAGAAAATGGATTGTCATCTGCAGTGCCATTCTTGTCACTTAATTGCATTTTCAAATCATGTGATCCATTACCTTATAGTCTTCGTGTTTGCTTTAACAGCAACATTAAGTAAATAAGTAATTAAACCAGTAATTCTCAAACTGTGGGGCATGCCCCCGCCAAGGTAGGCGTGATAACCCTGCAAGTGGGCGCGAGTATATCAAAAAGTCGAAACAAAAAGATTATTTAAAAAAAATATATTAATTTAATTAAAAGAAGCAAAACAAAATACATTCAGACATAAAAAAATAAAATACACATTTACACTGATATAGTACACTTACAAAAATGTATCAGTACTGCACAATTTGTTTCAAAATAAAATTAACAGTACGAAGTTAAGAACAAGTTTAATAATTACTAGTGACTCCATGGGTTTGTCATATACAAAATTTAATACTTATCTTGATAATTTGTACGGTTTATAATTAAAGTCGTGTGTTGTATATGAAGTCAAAGTATATTATTATTGAAAATTCAATACATTCTTATTGCATGGAGGGGGGGCATGATGAAAATTATGATTGAACATTGGGTCGCAAGTATAGAAAGTTTGAGAAGTACTGAATTAAATGATCGATCCATAAAGAAGCAACAAATGATGAAATATAATATCAATAAATTGATAAAAGAAGTGTAAATTTTGTTAAGGAAAATGAAATATCATTCAGAATCAAAGGAAATATTTTTTTTTGATACGTTATAATAAAAAGTTATTTGTAGTTCTTTTTGTAAGTATATGCTTACATTACTTTCTATTCTAATTCAAATTTTTCCACAACCTTTTCTTCATTTTTAGAATATTTAAATACAAATAAGCAAAATTAAAAAATAAATGAAAGGAGTATTCTAATTTTATGTCTCAGTAATGCATATACAAACGAGACGGTTTGATGATGTCACAAAATGAATATTTTTTTTTGTCATTTAATTATAATTACGATTATTACTTCGTAAAAATTAAATTTGGGGAGTACAGCTGATAAATATGTAATAATGTTTGGTATGAAGGATTGCAGTTGCAATTCCTCCATCTTAATTTTCCTTTAAAACTATATGTTTATTTGAAACTTAGATTTTTAAGGAGTTTTCATGGTCAGTATGTTAAATTATTAATTGCGTTATGCATATTATATTAATTTTTAATCTGCGTTCATGTATTTGTTTAATCAGACGAGTATACTTGCAAAATTTATAGGAGTCAAGGAGACGAATATTATTTTAATATATTTATAATAAATATTTATTATTTAATATTCAAAATTAAGACAGTTTTTTTTTATCTAATATATAGCTTTATGTATTTTGAGAAATGTGAGATAAACTAAGAGACATTAATGAAATTTTAAGAAAACTTGTTAAACGATTGTCAATATCAATTATGAAATATGTAATTAGTTTCTCATAACACGAGCTATTGACATTTTATGCTTTAATAATTATTTTCAAATACACAAAGAAAACGGTCATTAGTTTTGAAATCACAAATGATTATAAAAAAATTCATACATTCAAAATATCGTACCAATATCTTAATTTAAAACTATGTATTTTTTGTGTTTTATTTTGTATTTTGTTCAAAAATGTAAAATAAATAATTAATGGAAAGAATTTTGTTTGAAAAAGTTTCATAGTTTAAAAAGTTATAAAAAGCACTCGCGCGTTAATTCAGCCTTGTTTTTTACTAGCTGCTTTATTCATATGAATAACGTTCATTTCAGCATAAAATAAAGTACAAAAATAATTTATTTTCATATTTAATTTTCCAAATATTTTTTTAAAGAAAAAAAATGAGTAATTAAATTTTATCGATACTTCTAGACATAAATTTTTTTTATTTTATACCTGTCCTTTACATGTAAATAAAAGTTATATCTAGACAAGAAAGGAAAAAGTTTCATATTCGCCCAGACAAAAACACAATTCCATAAATTCATGAATATAATTTCTTACCATATGTAGTTGTCAGAATACTTAGTTCCAGTATTTCTACAAAGTCGATTTCCATTACTGTAGATGTATATTACTGGGAGACAAGAGACTTAGAACTATCTTTCAAAAATACTTTTATTTGGATGCAGCATATAATGGATTATATTCGGGTCCTTCTACTGATCCCTCTATTAATCCTCAAAAGAAAATCCTTTTAGTGAGTTGTTTATTTCAGAACCTCTTTCTGTAAAAGAAGTGTGACAAACGCTTAGTAGAACTTCTATTTAAATTTAAGTGAATCAAGATTGAGGAGGGAAGATAGCAGTAAGATATATTATTAGTGTTTGAGTTATGTCTGTGAGAATTATTTTTGGGATTATCAACCTATCCTTAGCATAGCACGTTAATATAAATGTCAAGTTTGGGTATCATTTGCGTTTCCATCTCTTAATATACGCACGATAGACACACTTATAATTACCGTTATTAATTAAAGCTAACTTTCTCTCATTGTTTATTTGCAACGTGTTTGATTAATTTGGAAAAAAAATCTCTGCCTTTTAGTGATAGCGCTTTATTATAAATGTCAAGTTTGTGGGTATCATGTGCGTTTCCATCTCTTAATATACGCACGATATGCACACTTATAATTACTGTTATTAATTAAAGCTAACTTTATCTCATTGTTTATTTGAAACATGTTTAATTAATTTGAAAAAAAAAAAGAAATCTCTGCGTTTTAGTGATGTTTTCTTCTTTGGTTGCCCCTCGCAATAACGTAAATCGCAAACAATGTATTATCCGTGACGTTCTCTTTGGGAAAGGAGAATGCGATTGAATTTCTGAGTATCATATGAAACAGTGTTTTTCAAACTTTCAACGTTTGCGACCCAATTTTTAATTATAATTTTCATGGCTGCCCCCTCTTCATACAATACTAATGTATTGAATTTAAGATTACTTTGATGCTAAAACTACAACACGACTTTAATTATAAACTGTGCCAATTATCAAGCTAATTATTATATTTTGCATTTACCTTTGTATATGATAGGTCATGGATTCACTATTATTTATTAAATGTTCTTAATTTAGTATTGACGAATTAATGATCAAATACATTGTGTAGCACAGATGCATTTAGAACAATGCTTTTCAAACGTTCAATATTTTCGACTCAATATTCAATCATAATTTTGATCGCGCCCCCTTTCCATACAAATAACATCGCAGAAATTCAATAATACTATACTTTAACGCTAAAGGTACACAATTCGACTTTAACCTCTTAACCAATGTATAAATACGTCTCACTTAACCTGTGCATTAAATTCCCTGGACGTATAATACGTCTGTCTCAAGTACAATCGTTTCTATGCACAGCTATCCATAAAATTATTTCGAAGGCTTCGGAATGCAATAAAAGGACCTTGGCGGTATTTGCGAAGGGTATACTTATAACAGAGGATTTCCTATTTGTTCATTTTCTACCCCCCCCCCTCATACATGACATGCGTGCTTCTACGTGAAAAAGGGAGGCATTGGGGAGCAAATGACGTAACTTTTAAACGGCAGTTAAGGGATTATTTATAAACCGGACAAAAAAATTATCAAGATAAATGTTAATTTTTGTATATATATTTTTTTATATAATAAGCCAATGGGGTCACCGGTGATTATTAAATCTATTCTTAACTTGTATAGTCAAATTAATTATAAAATACATTGTGTGGCACTGATACAGTTATAAGTCTATTGTATCAGTGTAAATGATAATTTTATTTTTTTTATTATGTCAGAGTGCATTTTGCTTGTTTACTCTTTGAGTAATTTAATAATTTTTTTCAATAATATTTTGTTTTCGACTTTTCAATAGTATCGCGCCTCCCTCGTAGAGTTATCACGCCCCCCAGTTTGAGAAACGCTGATTTAGAAGTATATTGCATCATTGTTTTTATCTCAGAATGTGTATATTTACTATCACTTACTATCTCAGAATGTATTTTTTATAATTCCTTTGAGTAAATTAGTATTTTCTTTAATTCTTTTATTTTTGACTTTTCGATATGCTCGCACTCACTGGTAGAATAACCACGCCCCTAGGGAGGGCACTCCACAGTTTGAGAGAAAAACGCTGATATAAGACATTACATATTACAAAATTTCGAAAACTTATACTACACGCATCTTAAGGATCATTTAACTAGAAAAGCAATGGACTGGTTTGACGTAATAAGTTCTTTTCTTTTTCTTTTTTTTGTTCAAGGGGTATCAAACACTTTTATTCAATTGTAAAAAATCTCCTCGTATTTAGTTCATTAGTTTCTCCATGGTGCGTGATCGGTACTAATTGGAAGCATAAATATGTGCTTTGAAAAAAAATAGGAACTTCTAAGATTGTTTTACATCAATTGAAAACGGAAAAGTAATTGGACAATGACAGATGAAGAGTTGACTCAACATGTTGTGCGGCGTTGGTACTTGTTAGTGATGACTTTTGTGGTGGTTTGCAAACCAATGTCAAGTGCTAAAAAAGCTATCTAATTCTCAGGATTGATATTCTGTACATAATAATACTTATGAAACAATTTTGCTTGCAGACATAATGAAAGTAGTTTGAGGAATTTGAGAGATAAAAAGCATCTTAACAGAAAAAAAATCGGAATATCGTTTTAATAACCAGGCTATTACAAAGGGAAGATCAGATACAATTGAAATCCACCAATCATTTTAAGTACTGTGAAAAAAGGTCCAGTGGAGATGCCATGCATTACCACTTAGCTACATAAATCATTTAGGAAAATATGGCACACGGGCGAAAAAAATGAAGAAAGCTAATTAAACACTTATGAATGAAAACTAAAAATTCTAAAATGCTTCTTAACCAGAAAACATTAGTGCAAACTATTTAAAAATAATTTTAAATCACAAAATATAGCAAATTATTCATAAGCCATTTTTAATATTTAATTATCTTATATTTAAAATAAAAATATACTTTCAAATTTATATATGTATAATTTAAAAATAAACCAATATAAAATATTGTTTTGCTTAGACTGCTAAAACTCAACATACCACATTTTCATTTAACTCAGTCTACTACGTTATTGATTGCTTAAATTATCTTCTTACTGTGATTGCGTTTGTTCTCTCAATATTGTGATGCAGAGTGAAGGATAAAGGAAATTGGAAATATATATATATATATATATATATATATACGTTATTTTTGATCTGAAGGATTCCATATATATATATATATATGGAATCCTTCAGATNTTATTGCATTTAGTTGGGGGATACATTTGAATATTTTTAATTTAAGATGTAATTTTAGTTGTAATACGGTATTTTTGATCTGAAAGATTCCATATATATATATGGAATTCTTCAGATCAAAAATACCGTATTACAACTACAATTCCATCTTAAATTAAAAATATTCAAATGTATCCCCCATCTAGATGCTATAACTATATGTATTAATACATTTTATGTACACACAGTTTGAACCCTAAGGGAAATCGCTCTTTACAAATGAAAGCCTTTCAATTCAATCAGTCTTCTCTCTATAAAACCTATTTCCCTCGCATTATGAAAAAGTTGATTTAATCTCCCTAGATAATTTATTTCTACGACTTAAATAAATATTATTCCAAGTTAAAATATTAGTGAATCTAAGACTTTTACTCTTCACTACACTCTTTTCCTATTACATTTCACATTCTATTTATCCATTACGCGTTTTCTTTCATGTCAGTATGGTATATCCCTTTCTTATGAACGCAGGCAATCATGCTGTAAAACTTAATTCCCTTTATTAGATTAATTTAAATACACAGTCCAAAGCAGTCGCAATTCATTTAAGCGAGTTATTTACGCAAGTAGAAAATGAGGTATGCAATTCCAATGAATATTTTCCTGCAGAACTAATAAAGCGACGTAATTTTTTTAATGTTTTATTTGTAGTGTCTCAATTTAGTGTTATAGAAAATAAATATCTTCATTTTTATGACATTATTACTTTTTTTTGTAACTTAAGGGCATTTTTATTGTCCTTAAGAATGTAAATGGGTCTTATTATAAATAAATAAATAAAATAAATAATAAATAAATATATAATATATTTAAAAGGCAGAATCCTAAATCCTTTTCTTGAAATAGATACAAATAAATTTGAAACAGTTAAAAGTTTTACTTAATTTGGATCAATTATTACTTCTGATAACAAAATATCTCATGAAATCCAGAATTGATTATATCTGGCACATAAGGCTTTTTCGGGGCTGACGAGGTTTTGAAAATCTAAATTTCTTTCAAGAAACACTCAACCCTTAATTTACAAAACTCTCATTAGATTAGTTTTGATGCATAAATCTGAGACTTGGACAGTAACAAAACTTGAAAAAAATCAAATAGCCTCCCTTGAGAGAAACAATGATTCAAATTAAACTTGGAGGTGTAAACGAAAACAATAGCTGGATGGGAAAATACAATTTTGTGTTTATTAGAATTTATAAACCACCTGACATCACATTGAACAAATAAAATAAATAGTATGAATTGGATGGCCTGTATAATTTGAATGTCAGATGATATAATGTTGCCAAGAAAGATATAACTGTTCAAAGTCACTGGGATTCGGAAGCGTGGAAGACCAAGGTTGAGATGAACAGACTCAGTGAAATCAGACTTTATGATTATAAATAAGAAAACTTGGAGAAAGAAGGTGAATAAGAGGTCACTATGGAAAAAACTTCAAAGGAAGGCACTGGTCAAAGAGGGGTTGTCTTGCCGGATTTGATGATGATGATAACTTAAGTAACAAGGGTAAAGTACAAACAATTTTAGTTTAAATATGATTTGTGTGTATATTTGTGTGCTAACTATCAAAATTTTAATTAACTTTTAAAAGTTTCTATCGGTATATAGGTTTGAGAACAACCCTTGATATGATTTGAATTTTCTTAATAACTTATGGAATTTAATTCGATAATGTATGACTAAACTAGTATGAATATTATATAAGATTTAAGTACTGGGTAAAGAGTGTAATGTTTTATCTCTAAGCTGTAACTTGTATAATACGTTTCCTTAAGTCCTAAATAATTAACAGAGTTGTATACGATTAGTTATAGTATATATTTTGAATAGCTGTTTTTTTACGTGAATGAAATTAATAAGAATATTTCTTCTAACACTGAAATATAAATCATGATACCTTTTATTAAGCTTTTAACAGACTATTATTAGCAATATTATGTTTAAGAACTTTTGGATTTAAGATTGATAAATAGAAGGAAATTTAATTAGCTTATTACACAAAATGAATTTGATTTTTAAGACTATTTCTATGGGATAGATATGTTTCCCACCATCCACTGAGGGTTATTGAAAAAAAGGTATCTTATGTTTTCCGCATTTTTTTTTTTTTGCTATATTTTTTATTTATAAAACATTATTTGTAAATACAAAAATTTACAAACATTCTTTGTATGTCAATCTTGTGCATTCTATTTAAAGAAACATCACTTATATTAAATGCATCATTTGATTCCTCTAGGGAATCCAAATCAGTTTCTTAACTATTCGATTTTTGGTCAATGAAGATGTATTGTTAGAGGTTTAAAAATAAATTGATTGGGATCAAAAACTATATATATATATATATATATATATATATATAATTTGTTTTTTGCCAAAGTTTTTTTTTTAATATTATTTGTTTTGATTGAAAGTATTCTTTATCAATAGAACAACAATATCCAACTTTTTTTCCCACAAATTGTTAAATTCTATTAACAATGATCATTAGTAAGACTTTTATATATTATTTCTATGTTGTGTAATTAGTCATATAATTTAAAAGTACAAAGACCGACATTTTCGATGAATTTATTTTGCATCCGAATTGTCAAGTGTCACATCAGACAAAATAGTGCTATTTAATCTAGAATAATATTGATTTTGATGGTAACTGTTGAAACGGACGGAATCCTATAACCGATTGTTCAAATGATATGCATATCTTGCAAGTAATTATACCATTCATTTTGAAAGTAAAGATTTTAATGACAGAAATTAAGAAAACATATTAACATTTCTATTTCTTTCAAATGGATCAAATTAAAATTTACAAATAACATATATGATGCGACAACCAATAACAGTAAACAAACACAAAAAAATAACAAGAAAATACCTTATTTTTTAAAAGGAAATATAAAGAAGAAACATACATTTCAGTAAACTATAGATTCGTTTTGCTTATGCTACTAAAATAAAAGTAAAGGAAAATAATATAACATAAAATAAATTAATTTATAGTTATATTTTCTTCTAGTGTGAAATAACATCGTAATCTTTCAAAAAAATTTCCGTGCTCCTTTATAGTATTTATTGAACTTGTTTTAATCCTATTAAGGTATCCGACTAAGTTCGAAACCATAATTTTAAAAAAGCGCATAAATGTATAATTTTCATGATATTTTTAGTGTCACTTAGATTAGAATACATGTATAAAATTGTTTTAAGGACATTATGACAAAAAAAATTATTTAAATACACTATTTTGGTAAAAAATTAACTTAGAATAACCTTTTTTCCAAATGTTCTCCTTTCGTAAAAAATGCTTATATTGTATTAATATTTTGCCTGTATATAGCTCAGACCTCTGTTCAGAGGCTCAACTAGGATTTTTGAAAAGTTCACATTATTTTCAGAGTTACAATCATTTGAAATTATTACCGGTGTATTTTCTTAAAATTTCTCCTTTCTGGTTTCGTAAAACATGGTTAAACCGACTTCCGAGTTATGCATTTAGATAACTAGCAACACTTCCTAACAGAGAGACAAACCAACGTCTACTGCTCTGATTTTTGATTAGATATTGTATACTTATATTCAGAACTTATAACTCTCTCTCTCTGTCTTTCTCTGTCTATGTCTCTCTCTCTGTCTTTGTCTCTCTCTCTCTCTCTGTCTCTGTCTCTCTCTCTGTCTTTGTCTCTCTCTCTGTCTCTCTCTCTCCCTCTCTCTAGTAAAGATTTTTAATGTATAGTAGAGCGTGGGAATGGACAAGCGAAGATTATAATGTTAATGAGCTGGAATTGGAAAAAAAATCTTATATTAGGACTATCTATTCTGAGAAAGAATTAGCTGTTTAATTTAAAACTCAAATATGTACTGTAGGAAAATAAATGTTAGATGAGAAATAGAATTTGGTTCAAGCAGTGGCGCACACAAGGGGGGGTGTCCTAGGGGTCCGGAACCCCCAAAATCCTTGATTGTTTCCCCATTGATTATAATTTTAAGTATATAATATGTAAAATTTAATTAAATATTTGTTTTTAATGATTAATTTTAATAATTAATACTACTTATTTACTCAATAATTAATTTTTTACTGTTCTTTGTTCCCCAAAATCGACAAAATCAAAAGGAGCATGATACAAGATAGGAGGGCTTTCGACCCTGGAACCCCGCTCCCCTTGAAAAACTTCTGTGTGCACTAATGGGTTCAAGGTATAACTTCATTATCCTTACTTATATAGAGAAAATTTTTCCATTTCCATTCAACAAGTGCATACATTTGAACCTCCATATTACGAACCTCTATATTGCGAATTTTTCTATCCAACGAACCTTTTTCTGGCACCAAGAACACTTCACAATTTTCTTCGTAAATATACTTCCCAATAGCGAAGTGTATTTTCTAAAAAACGATATTTTTCTCTTGTGATTCAATTTTCTTACTCCCATTTTTATAGTATTTCTGGACATTTCAAGTTAGTCTCACTTTTACCACACTTTGTGGTGGTCATAAACCTTAAACTGGTTTTATTAGATGGCTAACTCACCAAGAGTAATAGAATTCTGGGCGTTTCATCCAAGAAGTGCAACATTTGGCCTCTATTGTCAGTTCACTAGACACATCTTCGATGTTCCCTTTCACCCTCAGAGGAGTTGTCTCATGTCCCCGAGTCCTTGAACAGGTCTCCGTTCATTTGTAGTGTTGATCAATCGTACTGATAAATTAATTTCTTGTAGCTCGAATACTTCAAAAATTAAGCGCTTCAGCATAAAAAAAAATATTCTTCAGGGAGTGTGGTTAAAGACGACAAAAAACTTTCCTTCCATTTTTTCTTTCTTTCTTTTCTTTTTTTAAAAAGTAAGATGTATAAAATAAATAGATATTAATTTACTAAAAGGTGTGAATAATAATTTTTTTTTTAATATCTAGTATTTATGAATTTAAAATTTCTTTATGTGGTTTATAAAGTAAATTGAAAGATGAACTTCTATAGAAGGAATTTTCCATATATCGAACTGTTTCTGGGATTTAGCGACTTTGTTGTATAGAGGTTCAACAGTATTTACAAAGGAATTATAGCACAAAGGTCATGGTTATAAAAAGTAGTTACTTAACTAATATACATTTATAAAATATATACATATCATGTTTTCATTTGCATTTGATAATTATTTAATATTCTCTACTTGTTATCCCAAAAACGGATAGGAAAATAAAAATATATTCTTTTTCTTCCTATTATCATTTATTTTGCTTACATCGTTTATTTAAACAAGGTATTTGCTCGAGAGATAAAAATAAAGAACTTTGACCTCAGACATAAGCGACTTAACACCATACTAAAAACTAACGAGGATGTAACCAATGAATAACATTAAAACGGGAGTTAAGGGAAGATAAAAAAAAAATCCAACTAAAAGAAAAATAAAACACTTCTTTTTATCCTTTATTCTTTTAGTCGCAGAGGAAAAACTGAAATGGGTGCAGTAATAGTATTAAAAGTAAATAAATATTAAATAATACGATTGTTTTAATTGAAGCCCACATTTATAAAATGTGATTTTTATGTTTCGAAGTTTGGCAAACGTCAGACAATAAATATCTTGCATAATTACTCATACTTCATAAAATAGGTAGATATGATAGTACAAGCGATTGGCAGATTATTTTGGAATTGACAGTACAGTGGTTGGAAGCAGTCATTTTCCTAATTTAGATTTCTGCTTACAACTGACATTTATAAAGATAAATACAAATTCAGTTACATTAATGTAACCCTCTGTCAAAATCCCGAATAACCACCTTTCGCAGAGTGTACTGCTAAGAGACGAGCAGGGAGAGAATCAATTAGGTTCCTGAAGGTTCTCACTGGAATGTTGAGCCATACCAACTCCAGAGCCGTTGTCAGCTGCGCTAGATTACGCGGGTGAGGATCCATGGCGCGAACAACCCAATTGAGTTTTAAGTCTGGTGATTTTTCTGGACAGGGGGAACGGTAAACTTATGATGATGATACACTTCGAATCACACATGTACACACTGCCAGCTGTATGAATCTTCGCACTTCGTCAACTCCTAAACCCACCCCTTAAACTCCATGGGTGGGTCACGTCCATGCCTCTAATCACATCTGATTGGAGAGAGCAACATATCTGCATACGGCTCTCCTCACTTTAGTTTCACGCCTTTTGTGATTGATTACAATAGGCCGAAACATCTTATACCAACTCCGACTATGTATCTTGTTCACTATCTAGACGGCTATAAATCACCATGTACCATTGACACTGGGATGTATCTTTGTCCCGAAAGACCAACATTCATCTTCATTCAAATCGTTTGCGATTCACATGTGTGAGGGAGAACACAATAAATGCTGTTCACCGGAGCTTCCTTCCCAAAGAACATTGTGACTTAAAATCATCTAGTGACTGCGAAAAAAAAAGGTACGGTGACATCAAAGCCATTTTCCAAATAGGATCACATGCGTAATGCCCCAGGCATGAGAAAAAAAAATAGCTGATCGTTTTTGGGATATACAATGTTCCATTTGGACAACTTTATTTCTCCTTACGTCAATCTTGACTACTATTGTTGGGGAGAGTTCTACAAATGAGCAGATGTTACCCTGCAGACTTAATTTATATGTCAAGACGTTAACTACAATGCTATGTAATTAAGCTAAAAATAATAATAATTTTAATGTTTAAAATAAAAGTAATTTAAATGTATTACAGTGTAGTTAGTCCCATTTTCCTCATATAATTATTTTTCATTGACTACATTTTTTTAATAGTCACAACAAATTCCTAAATTAGAATTTTACAGGAAGTATGGTTGCTGCCTTTATTAACATTAAATTGTTCAGAAAAAATATTAACCAATTTTTCATTTAGGAAATCCCAATTAAAATCTTTTTTTTTAATTTAAAATTAGAATACAACTAAATATTTTACTAAAAACAATTGAACATTTGTAGTTAGAACATTAATTTCTAAATCTTTCTAGGATTTCAGCAAATGCTAAAATATTTTTTTTGAAGTCTTAATGATATGACATACAAGAATCTTTTATTCCTAAATCTTTAAGTAGCAGGAAAAATTTAAAGTAAAACTTCACCAAAACTATAAGATAATGAGTAAAACAAATGATGAGTCAGTAGAAAGGGACAAAAACAAATAAACAAATAAATAAAACTGAAATTCAGCAGTGGTTTTCTTGATAAGAATGTTTTGGCACAGTATCCTTTTAAGCACTTTTCCAATTTTAGTAAGTAGTTGCCAAGCTGATGATCATTCTTTGATCGAAAATGTTCTTTGATATGTCATTCAGGATATTCGAAAGGATAATATCCTTTGACCACTCAAGAAGAAATGCTTCCATTAGCTGATACATTACTTATGGTCTGAATAACGAAAATATGACTTTGGTGCCTTTTTTTCCCCTTCGATATTTGTATGAAGTAGGAACATTTCTTTGTAATGAGATCACAATACGTTGAGTCAAACATTATACGCAAAGAAAAGTTTTATTTGAAATTAGATAAACCGATTTTTCTTTAATAAATTTAAATAAACTATTTATCTTTATATTTGATGGAACTCTGAATGTTTGATAATCTATAAGGACAACCTACAACGTTAAAGGAATCATTGAAGAATTAATGTGATTTTTAAAAAAAATAAGAAAAAAAAATCCACCAAGAATTGATATTTTATTTTTAAATGAATTTGAAGACTTAATGAAAAATAGACTGTATAAGACTGACATGCAAGTAATCTGGCATAATGCTTTAGAAATTAAGAATCAAATAATGTAAAATATTTTTACGTCATACTAATAGACTTATAAGCATTCGTGTCAAAGAGTATTTTAAAATTAATTATAAGTATCAACTGTACTTATACAAAGAAATTGAATTTAAATATTTATACATTCAAAAATATATACAATATATGCAAAAATAAAAATGCGTTTAAAATTTTAAATGACTAAACATGTTTGTAAATATTGCTCATGAAACGTAGGAGAAAAAACACTTCGGTTTTATAATAGTCATGCCACTGAAATGTTAAAAATTGAGTGGTAGGGGTTTGTGAAACCTCAGACTCCATAGAAATGACGTCGGTTAGAAAGGCAGATGCCCTTTAAATCTATCGTAGGCATCAAAAGTCTTCACTTTGATTTTGCTAGTTCAAGTGAAAGAAGTACCTGCTTAGATTTCGAAATCAACTAACCTTGATTCAATATTGCGTTGCCATAGTTGTGGTGAGATAAGTTTCCTGTAGGGTGTATAAAGACACTATACTAGTGTTTTATCTTTAATAATATGGTAAGAAAAATAGATGAGTATGTGTTGTTTTCCGC
>BMAV01015363.1:3337-26910 GCA_019973955.1 Trichonephila inaurata madagascariensis | reverse complement strand
CGTGGTCCGCCGCCAAAAGCCCTCGTGTTGCTGAACAGTGCGACGTTGATATTCAATCAATCAATCGCTTATGGTGGGCAAGATAACATATTTCTCCTGGACTAAATTGCATTGGGGTTATCTACTCTGCACAAACAAGTTCAGACTCGCATTGGTGAACAATTCAGGTCGTCTGTTTATCTAGACGGAACTAAGCGCCACATATACAACCAATCCAACATTATTGGAAGATACAGTTACAGAGGCGATGGAATCATGGTTTTGGGCAGGGATCTCTCTCTTTCAGTGGTCACACTAACCTGCATGTGTTCCATGGAGGAACACCGACTGGTGTGAGATATTGGGGCATAATCCTTGATCAATGTGTCCGCCCATATGTTGCTCCTTTGGCAACAAATTCTTTCTGATGTGGGAAGAGAAGCCCGCAATATCTCCGAGCTGTTATAGTATTATTGTTAAGATTTTTTTTTTTTGTAATAAAACTTACAAGATTGAGACCTATTCTAAGATTATATATAGACAGTATAAAATAAGGCAGTCTCAAAACGACATTAATTTACTCTAGTAGAACATACACAAATTTTTTCCATATTGCTAAGGTTTATTTCAATTTCCTTTATATTCAAATAAACGTTTTATGAGAATGCTTTTTTTGAAGTTCTCGCCAGTCTTTTAGAAAAAGAAAAGTTATACATGGAAGAAGCGAAGATCAAGGCCTAAGCGACAATTTTTATATTCATAAAAAAAAAAATCTCATCCCTCACATATTTTTCGAATAAACTCTTGATTTATGAATTACATAAATCTCATAATCCGCCATTCTCTTCCCTCTCCCTCTTTTTTTATCCAAATTATAAATTATTTTATTTTGAGAATTTGTCATCCATACCCCTGTTGCTGGAGCTGGAAAAAAAAAATACTTTCGTTTTATATTCAAATAAATCTTTTTTGCCTAAAATCAAAACATTACGCGGTAACCAAGAATAACAATGTATTAATATATCAAACTTCGATAAAAGTATTATGAATAGGGAGAAGTCGTTAAAAATATTCTTCAATCTATGTCAGCGAATTTCTCAGTAAACAATATAAGCGCTGTTTTTATAAAATGATGGATCAAGTTTGCGATAACAGGTTTATCTTTGAATGAGAATCGATTGTAAAGAAAGGTCAACCGTAACCATTGTTTGTTAAAAGGATAGAAAGAACAGGAAATCAGAAAATGAGCTCTTCCTATGTCTTTCTTCAGACAAAGATAAGAAATCGATAAAATGTCTACGGAGATGAAAGTATCTTTCTAGGTTAATCTTGAGGTTTTAAAAAGGTTTTGTAACTTAAATATCAAATATGGAAAATTGTTTATAATACAGTAAAACCTGTTTTTGTGCTGTAAATAGGGACCGCACAAAAAAAAAATATTCGAAAATTTCATAAATTCTTACATATAACAACTTCTTCGAAATACTAGTGAAAAAAAATTTATGCGGTGGAGAGAGACTGCATAAAATAAGTCGCACTTGGAAAATACGCCACTTTATGAAATTTATGAGAAAGTACTTCCACACACATAACAAAATAAATAATTAAATCAAACATGGAAACATTTTAAAACATTTATATTCTCATTGTACACATAGAGAAGTTTTCAAAATGCACATACATAATTCACTACTACTCATCGCAATCCAAAGCGCTAGGCTTCCTGTTATGAATATGTTCAAAATCGCTCTCGTCACTTGAAGATACCATTTCAGTTGATTTATTTTTTGGCACCATAAAGTAAGAGATAAGTTTTTGCGACGAAGGTTGGTTGGTCACAGTTGCTTGTAAATGTCACGATAACCAGATATGCATGTGTGTGATCGAAGTTCTTTTTGAAATTTCTTACTCCTTTCGGATTTGGTATCTATTTTAAGAAATTGCTTTTCCAATTTGTTGGAAAGCTATATCCCTGCCTACATTTTATCCACTCTTAAAGAAAACGGTTCTTTTTGTCCACCTTCATAATCTATCAAATTATTGATAATGTCACTGTCATTGAAAGTTGCGTCTTCAATCAAGCGCGGGCTGTTGCTGCGTTGAGAGAAAGCAACTGAACAGCATTGTCGGTAGACTGTTTATAACAAATGAACGGAGCGTCTTGAAGTGATTACATGTTCATTGCAGTGGCGTAACGTGCACTCCAGCAACCCCCACTTCTCGGGGGGGGGGCAAGACTCTAGTGCGCCCAAGGCCTGACTAACACCAAGTACGTATTTACCCAATTTATAAAATGCTAGAGGCAAAACCTGAATTTGCAGCGGTGCCCTAACATTCTCCGTTCGCCACTGGTACATTGATAGAAAACATTACAGTGGCGCCAAGGCCGTTGAAATTCATATACCGCATAAAAAAAAGATCGTATAGAAAAAATCGCATAAAAAAAGACCGCACAAAAACAGGTTCTTTTGTACGTTGCTTTAAAAATTTTCGCAAAATAGATTGAGGAATGTAATTCTGAAAGCTCTATGTGAAATATCTTTTAGTATGTAAATCTTGCATATAAATTAGATAATGTTTTAACTTTATGGACTATTCATAATTTCCTCCAGCGCTATAATAAAAAACTTTGACGAATACAAAAAAAACATTTGAAAGAATACAAAAATAATTCACAAGCTTTATTTACTTACCTTACAAGTGTATTATGTGTGAAACCGTGGTCGCGCTGTGTGCATGCATCAATGCGATAGTCCAGTTTCTGCCACTCTACTCAACATAGTACTTCCAACGTTATTGACAATACGTCTTGTTCTCAATATTATTTCGCTCCGTTCCACCCAATTTTGAGGGAGAACATTTCGGGGTGAGGATCCTGGGGCTTTCCACCCCTCTTTCCCTACTACCAAACTTTCGAGAGGACTTACGGAATGCCATGCCTTTTCTGGAATTTGAGCCCAAGCCGTACGACACAGCAATCACACACAGCGCCACTAATCACCATACAATCTAGGTATCTCAGAACGTTTTTTCAAGTCCTCGGGCCGCCAAATACTCCTCGGGTAGATGCCAAGATTAACACTCGAGTTGGTACTCCATATCTACATGAGCGTAAGGGTTTTAACCCCATCACACACACACACACAAATTCAACGTATCAATTCCTCATCAGCACGATTAATCCATCGACTTTTTTTAATGCCTACAGCCAAGTTTTATATTTCTGTTTGTACAGTGATGGCAAAATGTCCTCCTAAACAATTTTTTTTTTTGTCTTGTCTTTGACGTAATTTTTCTTTATGAAATTATTGTACTATCTTAATGTTGTAATGTATTTTGGTTCTCTTTTGGATTAAAATCTGAAGACTATCCTGTCTGGGTCATTTTATTCAACAGTGTTGCCTTCGAACCATTTTTCAACTGCTTTTATACGCTGACATGGAGCATTATCGTCCTGAAAAATCCATGCTTGATCTCCAAAAATATCTTCCACTGTTGGTAGCAATTCATTTTGCTGTATGTTGTATTTTTCCCTGGTTTTCTCTGTTCTTCTCACGAGCCCCTGGATTTTTTCTCTGTTCTTACAACTACACGAGAAGACGCGCAACCGCATATCATCCCTTTCTTCAGATGTCTTATTGTGGGCTTCAGACACTGAGAGCTGAATTCCTTATGAGTGTTATTTATGTAACAATAATTATATAGGCATTATTTTTTTTTTTTTTTTGTTACCTAAAACACAAAACTGACTTTCATCATCAAATATTATCTTTTCTATGCCTTTAACAGTCCATAATGAATGGTCACTTGCTTGCGCCAATCTGTAAGTAATGGTTTTAGGCAAGCTTTGAAACCTCGTAATCCAATTTTCCAGCAGTCTTCCTCTTATAGTTCTTAGGCAAACATTCACACTCCTTGTAAAAATCAATTATTTCAAAAATCAGTTAATTCAAAAATTCACCCTCCATGTAAAAATCAATTATTTCAAAAATTGCGGTGAATTAAGCTTTCTGTTTGAAAGTAAAAATCTTGTTCAATATCTTGTATTCACGTAAAGTTGTTTCTCGCGGTCGTCCATATTGCTTCATGCTCATAATAGAATCTGTTTCTAGATATCTTTTCAACGTGCTCACGACAGTAGAAAGACCACATGGTACTTCAGCAACAATTTGGTACATAAGATAACATTCTTACTTCAAAAACAGTACTTTCTATCTTTCATTATAAGGCAGAAACGAAAATTTATCCATTATTCCAATGTTATCCACCCACACGCTTCAAATTGCAACACATAACTTTTAAATGCTCTAAAACTTGCTACACATTCTGTTTTCAATCCTTTATCACAAATATTCTCTAATTGGTTGGAATAAATGGAATATTTTATTGGCTGAAAAAAACAGTCACTCACACACACATTACACTACAATAACCTTGTGCTTCTCTTATCATAGTTTTTTAAAAATACCAATAAAACTATTTACTTATCCCAAAATTTACAAACAGATTTGAAATCAGCATAAAACAATCCATTAGAATCAATAACAATAGTTGAGATAGTGCGATAATTACTAAAAAAAATTAAGTCGAACTCAAAAATTAGGAAAAAATGAATGCTTTTTGCCACCACTGTACTAAAATCTTCTAACTGCCAACCAGTACCACAGTAATAATGATTTATATAAAGTAATTGCATAGAAAGTTAAAGCATATAATAATAATTACAAACACAATTACTTTATATCGGACTTTTTTCACCGTTTGGACAAGAGTAAATCTTCATAAACAACTTACTGTAGCTAAAATTTTCTTTTTGTTGTTACTAATGCCACTTGATCGGCAAAGGCCAGATCAAAGACCACGAAATTCATCATGACAAAAGGCTAAGTGACGCCTGTAGTTAGCCGTAGCTTTGAGCACTGCACAGGTGACAGAACGATTTAGCTCGGTTTCACCCCAATTTTGAGGGAGAACACACTGGGGGGAGTCAGGGTCCTTCCACCAACCTCACAAGAAGCCATGCAGCTCGACGATTATTTAAAGAACCCCCATGCCGCAAAGGCAATATACATTTACAGGCATCTATGTCTTCTCCGGGATTCGAACCCTGCCTCAACGGCACAGCAGTCAGCGTCACTAACCACAACACCGGATGGGCGACTGTCTTTTTTATTTTTTGATATTTTGTATAGATAAAAATCTGAGAAGTCTGATGTGAAATTACATTTAATCAATTAAATTGTTATTCTTCCTTCACAATTTTAAACAATTGAGAAAACTAAAAAAAAAAAGATTGAGCAAATAGAGAAATAAGGCGAAAAAAGCTAGATTAAAAAAATATTGAGTACAAAAAAATGCAAAACTTTATTAAACATATATTTTCCATATAAAAGAAAAACTATATACGAATATAAATTTAAAAGTAATTATGCATAGTTTTATTTCTGTTTTCGTCCTGTCCGTTTTCCTCGTAATTTTTCTTCTTTCAAACAATATGCAATTTTTGGTAAAAGGCAAACTGTAAAGCTTCGAAATCGGATCCATACACAGATTTTTAGATGAAATAATTAAAATATTGCCTAGATATCTGTTTTATTTAGCTGTTAAAATTTATGTTTAAATAAATGTTAAGTAATACAACATCTTTTAAAATTGTCATCTCTAATTTAAGAATTTAACAACATTTTTTACACTGCTCGTTTTTTTAATAAGATATAACTTTGAGTGCAAAATTCAAAGTAACTCTTATAACCACACAATCTATTTTATTCTTAAAACATTTGTTGTTAAATATTTTACATTTTAAATATTTGAAGTATACTTTTTTTTTCATTGATTATTTAGTTTTGAACAAGTCTATTCACTTAATCCAGAAACTGTGTGTGTGTTCTGCTTATAAGAGCAGTCTAAAACTTTATTCCTTTATTGATAACTACTTGTTGACTAATGCTCTTTATCCGCAACAAAATGTAGGGTTTCTTTATTTATCTATTTATAGTTTTATAGACTGAACTTAAATGCGCACTATTTAAGAGCATTCTGTGTATAATGAAGATCTCTTCATTAGTCAACCGAAACAATTATTGGTGTATTTTTAAAAAATATTATTTTTGTTTTTTTTTTCATTTTTTTTTTACTAATATCTTACTTTATGCACAGACTTAAAAAAAAAAACACTCAAGGATGAAAATTCCTTATTAAAATAGTTAAAAGTGCAGTTTTAAAAGGTTAAAAAAGTAGATTTACAATAAAATGCATAAATTATTTTTGTCCAGCAATGCAAAGAGTTTGTCCATTTTCATACTTTATTTACATATACGTATACTTTTCTATGAAACATCTAAATTAATATATTTTACATGTGATTTATTGATTTAATTGCATTTATATAATTTTTGCCATTATTAATAAATAATGTAGCAAAAAGTCAATTTATTGAGTAAGTGTTAATGAACGTCGCACTATAAAGCAACACAATGGCATTGGTGATGGACTTCGTAAGTTTGAACCACGGTCGAGAAAGACGCCTGAGCTGGCGCCCCTCTCTTAACCACCACACTAACGGGAGGACTTTACGATCGACAGATTTAACGTGCATCAACCCCCTCTATACGGCGGGTTTTCAATGGCACCAGGACTCAAACCATTGACATGCCGGCTATGTGACCATAACTACCAGGCTATCATGGTCACAGGTAAATTTAGTTTTCGAGACTAAACAGGTACATAAAAATTACGCTAAAATGCATCTTCCAGTTTTTTTTTAAAGCTTACATTGGTAAGAAGAGTTTTGTTCTTGTATAAGCTTATTTTCTAACTTCGTATTTCTTACCTTTTCTTTCCTTTCTTTACAAATACAAAATATAATAATTAATATACAAAAATATTACAATTTACGTAAAAACAGAATTTTTGCAAAAAAAAAAGTGAACTAAATTTTTATCATAAATTTACAAGGGACTGTAAATGAGGAAAAACAATCAGTTATATAACGAATGAAATTCAAAACAAAAGAACAAACTTTAATCAGGAGAGATATTTTAAAAATATTTTTATATGTTCGATATTTCGTTTAATTTTATTATTATTATTATAATTGTTATTTAAATGACATACTCTCTAAATGTTAAAATGTGTTGTTTAAAATTAAAAATAGTAGAATTTTTTTTCTTAAAAATTATTTATATTTAAATTTTTAAACATTTAATTAGATTTTAGATGATTTTTATTTTGAATTAATTTCATCTAATTTCATCCTACTACGTGATAAAAACAAAGGCTTCATCCATATTCCAAAACATTCGCATATTCTACTTTCTCATTTTCGAATAAGTAGAGTTGTCTGTTGACTAATTGACTGTCATTCTCAACACTCTTAAAAACGTTTCTTTTCATTATTAATTTGAACAAAACATTTTGGTCTCTTGATAGTTTTATTATTATTATTATTATTTATGAATAAGTACATAAATCATTTTGGTACTAATTTGATACCTGAGTGCTACGCTCCAAGTTGTTTATGATCACCAAGATGGGCGAAAACATTACAATATAGTTACTTTGATCATTTTATCGTGTGGTTATGTGGTTGTCATGGAGATGACGTATATTTTAGTTATTTTTTTTCTGCGATAACCCTATTAATTTCAAACAATTTTAATTCGATTTCTTTTAAAATTTAACCATTTTCATTGCATTTTTTCTTCAAGTGCTTCAGTCTTATGTTGTATTTTGCGCTATTTTTGAATATGGATATTTCTAACGTCATTAGTGAGTACCAGGATATTTTTTTCAAAGAATATAAGATCTGTACTTTTATTATTACAGATGAAATCTCCACTCTTGGTCCGTTTAGTTTTCTAAAAGTAATGACTTTTTTTAATAAAGATTTCACTTAATCGAATTCATAACCTTTCATAATATTCTTCAATTAATACGAGTAATTATTATTTTTTCCTGATATTAATTTTTTATACTATTAAGTTTAAAATTTTATAGGGTTTTTTTTTTAACTTTTATCTTTTAAAACAATGCACATTTTCAATATTTTACTTTATTTTACTTCTTTCTTCGGCATTTCTTAATTCCTCATATTCTACTTTTTTTCAAATCTTGGTTCCATACAGTTCTCAACATAAAAGTAAGTAAATATTTTTTTAATTCTTTATTTTTATTTTATTTAAATTCTAGGCTCTTTCAGCATTTTAAAAACTTTTGAAAGCAGTTCTTTAAAATAATTTTCCTGACGATTAGTTACAGCTGGGCTCCCATCTTGGATTCTATATCACTCGATAACAAAAGCGTTGCTTGGCGCTTAGTTCATTATCAAATTAGTTCCATTATTTTGTTGTTTTACTATAAACATCAACGCGCGAAAAGCTAACTATAAATTCAAAAACTACTAATTTGATTAGGGAAAAAATGCGTTGGTTTTCGCGCATACATGTGTCAAGTTAAAAAATTCGTCATCTTTTCATGAAAAAAAAAGGCAAAAACGTACTATTATAAGAAATTAGGAATAATTCTACGAAATTTTATCGCATTTTAACTTAAAAGCCCAAGAATACTCGTGATCTTCACAACGGCTGTATTCATAATAATAATATAATCATAACCTATCATAACAAATTATATTAGAAGATATTATATTCATGAAAAAAAATCAAAATTCAGTGATAAAAAAAATTGGAAATTTTAGACTATATTTTGCAGAATAATTCTTAAGTTAATGAGTGAATATAACAGTGTTATAACGAAAAAATCGCTTAAAAAATATCATGTAATCATTACGTTTTAAAATGTCCTACGCAAGGATATTTTTAGTTATTTAAAATACATTTTTTACAACAATACTATCTGTTTTTAACACCATTATAACAGCAAACCTAATAATAGTAAAAAATATAACATTACTTTCTCTGTTTCTTTCGAAACCAAACATTGCATTTCCTCACGATGAATTGCTTCTAATTGTTCACTTCAAGAATTAATGTACTACGAAACGTATTAATTAGTGAACCTTATATATACACAACACTTCTCACAAACTTTTTCCCAACATCAACTTTATCCATACGTCGTGTACTATATATATATATACAAACTCTACTCAATTATAACTATAATCTCCAAGATAAACCTCGAAATGTGGAATTATTTTTCACGAATTCTACTTTATAACTTAGTTACGGAAACGATTATTAATTAAACTTTAATAGCAAACGATTTATTGAAACGAATATTTTATGGCTAACTATTAAATGATTTATAAGAAAATAAACACAAAATTAATCCATCAAACGATATTTTAAAAACTATTTTGTTCTGAATAATGATCCTATGGCGATTTTCTAAAATATATCCCTTTCAGTTGCAAATTAATAAAAAACTTTTTTTTAAATAAAAAATTTTAAAATACTTCATTTTTTTCTTTGACTTCGATGTGTACCTTGCTCTTCAAATACAAAAAAAACTTTAAAGGGAAAACATAAGTTGTAGAATAAAAGATGTTATCCGCCGTCCTAATGGAGTTTTTTTCACTTTTTCTATAATAAATTGATGTGATATGTATGAGAAGTATTTGTGGTCCTTTCATACCCTAATCTTGAGTCTAAGTTAGAGCGAGAGTGCCAGTGAATTCCTATAAAATTGTCCAGTGTAAAATAAAAAAAAATCTAAAGATGAAAAAAAAAAATTATTAAAAAATAAGGAACATAAAAAAATTAAAAGCTGTTCTGTAAAAATTTTAAGTGGTTTAAAAATACATGCTAATTAGCGATCTGTGAAGTAGATGGGAGGAGGCTTAGACAGTCCGAATGCACATGAAATGAACTCCTTTTTGTGGAGGTGAAGCTTAAGCTTTTCTCACGGAGTCGGACTATATTAATTTTGAATTTCTTTTGTAACTTTTGAAAAAGATTTGCGGACGAATTTGTTTACTTGTCCCATCTATCAAATAACTTGAAATTAAAAGAGGTTTAATATCTTTAAATATTCAAGAAATTTCAATACTTAAAATGTTTGCTATGTTTTCTGTAACATTAAAAATAACAGAAATTTGATCGAAAAATTTTAGGATAAATTTGTGTATTTAGCCATCTATCTATCTATCTATCTGTCTGTTTATCTATATATATTTATGTATAGATATATATATATATATATATATATAGACAAAAGAAGGGGGAAAAACCCCTTTAAATTTTTTTTTTTGTTATATGAATAAAGCTATTCAAAATAGGATTAAAAATTCTGAGATTGATAATAGTTTATTACTATAAACTTAAATATTTCATAGTTATAAGTTATCTCCATAATCTAATATTAGATAAAATTACTTATTATTATTTTATTCATATTTATACTCTAGTGTTATTAAAGTTATGCTATAATTTGCAACTCTTATTAATTTTTATTTACATTCTTTTTATACTTTTGTTAAGTGCTACATTTAAGCCCTTCACTTGATTTAAATCTGTATTAGGGTATAGAATCTGGCAACAAATTAATGTTTGCACTCAAATTTATCGCGGGCTTTGCATTTGTAAGTGCAATTTTTAGGTAAGTTACCTCTATCTTGTAATGGATTTAGATATTTCTATCCATTATTTTCTATTGGTTTTTGCTCAGTGTTATTTACATAAAGGGGGAAGGTTGGCTGGCCAAAAAACTTGTTCAACCCCACTTTTACATAAATTATTTTATATATTAGCTGTCCTAAGTCAGTAATGTTTATGACACTGCAGAATCCATTTAATAATTTTTAATCTCAGTTACTCTTATGTCCTTCATTGTGTGATTTTCCTACTGTCTATGTGTTTTTCGAATGTTATTGTTTTGATATTATCTCTTGTTTGTAGGGGGAATAAGCCTATATATATAAGAAAAGCAACCCACTTACTCATCACTAGATATCCGAAACTATTAGATGTACAGATTTGAAATTTGGCAAGTATGTTTCTCTGTTGAGTAGAGATTCCCTAAAAACGTGTTTTACGGAAATCAACTTCCAAAAATGGGTTAAAGTTTGACAAGAATGTTTCTTTTGTTAAGATTCTTTAAGAACAAGTTAAGGACACGGTAGCCTAGTGGTCAAGGTAACGGACTCACGGCTGGCGTGTCCCGAGTTCGAGCCTAGTACAGCTGAAGACCTGCCGTGCAGAGGTAGACGATGCACGTTAAATATGTCGAAGCTCAGACATCCTCCCATTGGTGTGGTGGGGAAGTTAGAGGAGGGGTAACAGCTCAAGAGTATCGTCCTCGTTGCTTCACCATGGTTCAAAATTACGAGGTCCGTAACCAAAAGCTCTCGAGTTGCTGAACAGTACGTGCTAATATTCACTCACTTAATAACAAATTTTGCAAAAATCAACTGTAAGGATTGGAGGTGAGGAGTGATACAGATTAAAATTCTTGTTTTTGATCTAATGGACCTACAGACCTGAAACTTGGCTGTGACGTTTCTTTTGTTGAGTAGAGATCCACTAAGAACAGGTTTTGTGGAAATCGACTTTCAAGGACGGGAAGGGGTGTTGCGGGAGCTTAATAGATTAATAAAAATTCCGTTTTATATTTATTTGACCTATGGACTTAAAGAGTTTGGCATCCACACGTTTCTGTTGTTAAACAGAGATCCACTGAAAAGTATTTCTCAGAAATAAATACCCCGAGGGAGGAGGTTACAAGGGTGTTAAAATTAAATATACTTCCGTTTCAGAAATTCTAGTTCTATCCTTTTTAAATCAAGAAACAAGGATTATAAGAACGTTTTTTTTTTTAATATAATCAAACTTAATGCTGGGAGTTAGATATCAATAATTTAAAAACAATATATAGTTATACGACACCATGAAATAGCCAGTAAAGTGGGTAGATAACGGCTAGTTATAAATAACAGTAAAACAAAGTACAGTAGAACGTCGTTTATCCGAATCAAGTGGGACCGAACACCGTTCGGATACTCAATTGTTCGGATAACCAAAAACCGAATGCGATCCATGCAGTATATGAAACCGGACTCTATACGAATATTGAAAATCATCACATGCCGGAAACGTGCTTGAAGGTAAAGCAAAATAGGTGCAAAATGTCACAATTTTACCTTTATTGTCGAAAATAATCGCTTATTTTTCGTTGTACCATTGCACACCTTCGTGTTTTCGCTGCAAGGACTCTGATTCTCTTGAGCAGCTGTAGTTGAGTAGGACAGCACTCTGATTGTTGTTGGTACCACTCCATAGCTGTCTCTAACGCAGAAAACGCGTCAGCATTTGATGGAGCCTTGCTACTTTCGTTGTTGTTGTTGTCCTCGTCTTCATCCGTTTCATCGTCGACAGGGTAGGATGCTTCTTGCAAGAATGTCACAATCCCGTCATCATTTAGCATTTAAAATCCACAATCTTCTGCATCGCATGCCATCCAGGTTTCTACATCTTTTTCATCGCATCCATGAAATCCTGGGATCGATTGGGCAGTCAGTAATCAAACAACAAAAAAAATCACAACTGAAATTTTCCAAGTATCCCTGATCTTGGGTTTTCCCGTCCCTTTTTGGCCTCACGCGAAACAACTGTTGAATATTGCACTGTTCAAAAACATATTCATATACAGTACATGTAGTTGACAAAAAAAAGAAAGAAAAAACTGGGCTGGATATCAGTCGCTCTGGATAATGAACGTTCGGATAAACGATGTTCTGCTGTACACATAAAAAAATGTTCATAATTAAAAAATTTTGAAACCTTTTTCAAAACAGCTTCACGAATTTCATGGCCGGCGTGTCACAATTCTGTGTGCATTAGAATATTTATTGAATACAATAGATTATTTTTTTAAAAAAGCTACTGCACATAAACTTCGCCTAAGACTCAACTGGGGTATAGGTCTTATTATTAACCATGATTTAAAATAATGGGGTTCGTGGTCTATTGTTCGATTTAAATAAATCTGAAAGTGTCATGTGCACACACAATCTAGCAGTAAACACACACTCAGAAAACAGAAAGTGTCAGGTGCACACACAGATATTACACATCTAGAAATTTATACAGCTGTTTTTCATCATTTTACATGGTCTTTCGATTTAAATAATATACTTTATTTCGTCATGAACGATTTTGGACAGCGGGGAGCGCTTCCATCCTTTTTACTATTGAAATCAAATTTTTTTTTGTACGATTTTCTTAAAATGTTATACGAGGAACATATCAGCCGTATAAAAAAAAAGAGTTAGATGCATTTTAGATAGAGCTAGAGTCTACGTGAGTGGGTGGGATTAAATTCAAAAGAAAGCTCTATTTTAAAGGTTGAATTTTTCTTTTTTGCACACAAGGCGAATGTTCGTTCAACTACAATTCCCTTTAGATCCAGTTTCTCATTCTTTGGGCCTACATATTGTAACTTTTGAATGATTTTGACATCTACATGAATTTTTAAATGTGCTCATTACTCTAATTAGACGATTTTTTTTTTTTTTTACCTTCATATGTTTACTAAATAAAATGGTATTTTGTAAGCAATTCTCTGATTAGAAAAAAAAAACTTTTTACAATTTAGGTGAACAAAAATCGATTTTAAAGGGATTGCGGTTTTTTAATCACTTAAAATAATCACAATTAAAATGGAACAAATTGTGAAATAAAAAAGAATTGATTGCCAAAGATAACTTTTTGTTTACTTAAATTATCAAAACACACAAAATTTTCTAACATTAAAAAAATCAAATTTTATTGAAACAAACTCTAAATAATGTAGTTCATAATATTTAAAACAAAGAACCTTTTAACAAAAAATTATGCTGTGTATTTCTTAAATAATTAAAATATATTTCATTTAACTCTCAAAAATTAAACTTAAATGGTAATTGTTACAGTTCATAAAAAAGAATATATCACGAATTAAAGCTATTTTTTAAATATATATGCACCAGTCCAAAGTTAATATCACAAACATAAAATCTGTAGAAACTTATGAACTATTTACTGTGTTGCCATGAAATTTGGCGCAGAGACATATTACAATGTCAGAATCAATATAGCAACATAACAATATAGAAAAGATTTTAATTAGGAATTAAGATACGAATCATATAAAAAAGTGTAAATCATGAATCCGAGATAATGCATTTACCTCGGAAAAGCTTGTCCATTATGGATAGTGACCACTTTGAATGGTTATACAAGTCTCACAACGAGATGCTATACTGTTTATGAGGGTTTGAATAAGTATTTGTGGTAACAAAGCCCATTTTTTCAAAAAAAAAGGGACTTTTAATTCCTGGGAGAAGACTTACCCTGAGAAACGTCTTTTCCCAGACTATCCCAAACCTATTCAATAGGATTAAGATCCAGAAACCTCGAGGGTCAATCCATACGGGGAATATCTGCTCCATCATGAAATTCATCAACAATGTGAGTTCTGTGCGGCCACGCATTATCGTTCATAAAAATGTAGCCGGGCCCAAAGCACCGAGAAAAACCTTACATAGACTTCCGGAATCTCATCCCCATAGAGCTGTGAGATGACAATACTCGCATCGAAAACGTACAGTGGTGTACGACTGCCCAATAATATGCCACCACACACAAGGATTCCTTTGCCACCAAATCTGTGGAAAGCGAGCTTCATTTTCTCCCCAGATGAAGACTCGACGAGAATCCTTTTGTCTAGTACATTTCGTCTCTTCACTGTAAAGCACATTGCCTTATTCTTGTGGTGTCCACAATAACCTGTCTTTTCAAATAGATGCACCAGACTGGATACCGGGCCTCAAGGCTACTCTCTGCAAGATGGTTGTAGACCAGCGTTTCTCAAACTGTGGGGTGCGCCCCCCTAGAGGGGCGTGAGAACTCTACAAGGGGGGCGCGAGCATATTGAAAGTTCGAATACAAAAGATTATTAAAAAAAATTATTAATTCACTGAAAGAAAAGCAAATAAAATCATTCTGACATACTAAAACATAAAACACACTTTTACATTTGTGATATGGTCGTTCTATGGTGACCATATCTTTGATTGTCAGCGTGAATTAGAGGTGTGGGATTGTTGAATTGAATAGACATTTTAAAATTCTTAATATGACTTTACTAAGAATATAACTTAAATCTCTAATAATTTAGATAAATTCTAATAAATGAGAATCTAATAAACCAAACACACAGCAATAGTTAAACTGGATCGCGTAACTTACACCACTTATCTAAATAATTATATTATCCGCCTACTTTCAATTCTGATAATATTACAAGTCCTAATATCAAATAATCAGTCCTACCTTAATTCAAGCTAAGGTTCTATCACGGCACGAAGCACCTGGGCACGCGTGCAATGATATGCACCTTGAATCAATGGCTGATTATCTCGGTAACTTTATGAAGGCTGTCAATTTACACTCGTATCTCTTCCTAACATAGCTTTCCCCTAAATTGCCATTCTGCTTACTGAAACTTCTGTTCTTTTAAAAGCTATCTTATTTGCATTTCACAATTGCATTTCACTTCTTGGATTTGGGTTGGAAAAGATTTACCATTAATCTTGGCCGTCAAAGAACCCAGAGGTTATGTTACAGAAAAGACGCGTGAGCCCGTCACACATTGATATAATACGCTTATAAATGTATCAGTACTGCACAATGTGTATTTTGCAATTAAATTAACAATACTAAGTTAAGAACAATTTTAATAATTACCAGCGACCTTACGGGCTTGTCATATATAAAATTATACGCAAAAATTATCACTTATCTTGATAGTTTGTACTGTTTAAAATTAATCATTTAACTGCCAATTAAAAGATACGCGATTCACTCCCGAAAGCCACCGTTTTCCACATTGACGTGCGTGATGAATTGGAAAGGGAGAGGGGGACAAAAGGAATAAATAAGTAAATTCATCGCAAACACTGTCAATGTCCTTTTATTGCATTCCAAACTTCTTTTATTGCGTTTGGAATAATTTTATGGATAGCGGTGCACAGAAAAGATCGTACTTCGGCAAGACGTATTTCATATGTAAGGGGCAATTAACGCTTTGGCTGAGTGAGACGTTTATATACGCCGATGGCACTTAAGAAGTTAAAGTTCTATTGTAGCTTTAGCATCCAAGTTATAGTATTATTGAATTCAGTACATTGTTATTGTATGGCGATGAAAATTATGATTGAATATTGGATCGCAAATATTGAAACTTTGAGAAGCACTGTTGTAGACTGTTTGCCTGGAAATTCGTCCAGACACAGCAGTGAGGTCACGAATAAACTGAGCAGCTGTTATCACCTATGTCGCCATGCGTTTAATGCCAAGTAGTGATCTTGTGCAGATCTTGATGCTTAAAGGCGACCTTGGTCGACCTTCCTGGTGACAGTACCACTTGTTTGGAATTGATTTCGTAACCGAAAGATCACTTTCAGGCCACTTGTAACCATCGGGCCATCTCCGCTTTAGACGGGCCAGCTTTAAGTCTGCCAATGACTCTCCATCTCAAGGAATCATCTAAACGATTATGAGAAGTCATTCGCGATGCAAACGTTTGTTTTGATGAAATATTCACAAAACTGGAGGGAAAATTCCCATATGCTTAAACGGTTTCAATCCAGTAGTTTTGCAAAAAACTAACACGAAACAGCACCTTTTCCTAAACTAAAGGTTGGTATTGTACTACCCATTCTTCAAAATATGTATAATACAAATTCTATCATTTTTACTAGAGGCGTTTTAAAACTATGACGAAAACCCTGTTTGTGACTAATTTTGGACATGAGTATACATATATATTAGAGGCAAGTTGTGTTTGTTCATACACAGAAACTTAACATTAGCTAATTTTAATATAAATTCAAATGTTATTTTAATTCTTGTTTTGTATATAAACATTAGCTAATTATATTAAATTAACATTAGCTAATTTTAATATAAATTCAAATGTTATTTTAATTCTTGTTTTGTATATAAATTTCTATATATTATACATTATACGTGAAATAAATAGAATAAAGTATTTTATTAAAATATCTTCAGAATCAATTTAAATATTTTATTAATACCTCTATACAATTTCGCTCTTTCCATTTTTATTACGAATTAAAAATATTATCTAACGTATTTTTCCTCATATCTTGACACACTTAAGTTTTAGAAATATTCAAAACATTTTTGACCAGTTTTTGTTTTTACCTTTACTATTATTGATATAAAACGTGACAGTGTTGTGTGGTTATCTAAATAAAATAACATGTGAAGGATTTTCTCACAAGTTTTAACCTGACAGATACAGTTATATGTACGCATAACAAAATTATTGAAAATTACTCATATATATATTAAGAACACATGTTAATTAAAGTCATAAAATCTTGATTAAAATATTCGTTTTGTCTCAAAAGTTTATTTAGATCTCTCTCTCTTTTTTACTATTAAAATTTGAAATACCATATCTGTGTTTTAGTTGATCCACATTAACATTATAATTTAATTCATCTGATAGAATTCTGACACATTCTCGAACAATTGCTATATATAAAAAGGAATATTTTTTCAAAAAACCTTTTGCTTAGGTTTATTTTAGGTGTTTGAATAAATTAAATTTACATTTAATTTTGAAAATACAGATTGTATGCTGTCACTCACTGTATAGAGTTAAGCCATTGACTCCTTGTACAGTGTAAGACAGCCTGCAATCCTCTTAACTCAATCTCTTTATTTTTAATTTACTCGAGTAATATTTTCGCAGACTGTCTGGTGAACTTTAGCATCTCATTATGAATAACATTGAACTCTTAAAGGCATGGAACATTGGTTTTTCCAAAAAAAAAAAAACACGTTAAAAATACCATTTAAATAATTGAATGTTCTTGTCAGGAGTCTAAATTGGCGTTTAAAAGATTACAAAATTGGTTAATTTTTCAAAATTTTCTTTCATTCACATTAGTATGCAGAATAACTTTTCTGATTTTATCTCAATTCTGGAAAAACTCAACTAGGAGACATGAAATTCCTATTACAGAGATACGATGAAGCAAGAATGGATGAAGAATGCACAGTAGCAAAAAGAAATGAATAGCATGCATACAGTATGGAACAGAATAATGCGTTAATTTAGAACTGATATTAGTACAAAACACTGCTAGGATAAGAGGGATGTAATTGACAAAAAACACTGCTTAAGAGGGAAAACAGAGAGAATGGTGTTGGTATTCGCCTAACCGTCGCATTCACCTTACGAGGGTCCGGCACATGAATTTTCGAAAAATTATCGATTTTCATTTTTATATATATATATATTTAAAGTTCAAATATTTCTGTTTAAAATGATATATGATATGAGGAAATACATAATTAGAAATATTTTTATTTATTTTTTAATGAAGCTACTCCTTGACGCGTATCAAATGAGCTCAGCTAGGAGCAACCCTGTATTTCTCCTTGCAAAAATTTCTGATGAGCGCGAATCCATATGATATTCAAGAGGAAAAATTTGTCTTAATTGAGCTTATTCAAAAATATATTGGTTATTAAAAAAATGTTCACGTGGAAAGACTCAGAACTCAAATGAGTCAGTGAATAATACCAAATGTAGATCTTGAAATCACTGACCATGTCAGTGATTCCAAAATCTACATTTGGGGAATTAAAAACTCAATTAGAGAGGGGTAAATATGACTATATTACACAGTTCAATATGAGTCATGTAGCAATATTAATGATCTTAAAACATTCTGATTTTGAATCAAGTTATGTGTGCCATGCTTCAAAAATCAAGATACACGTAGGATTCGTGTAGCCCAGCGAAAGTATCTTGGGATCCCAAAAAAAGGCAAAATTGTTAAAAATAATGAAGAAAAAAAAGTATATATATATATATATATAAATTATATAAAAGTCTTTTGTAAGAACACAGGAATTTAAGAAAAAATGCTTCATATACTTCTGGAAAGTATTAAAAAAAAGTAAACGATCAAACAATTACAATTTTTTTACTTTAAAGCTTGTTTTCTCAAAATGTAATATTTTTCAATTTATGTACCTTTTTCTCAAAAACTACTTGCCATATAATCCTCAAATTTTCAATGAGCAGACTTTTAACATATTTACACATTTTAACAGAGGGAATTAGATATATCTAGCAAAATGTGTTAGATAGGACTTTTTTAAACGAAATTTTTGGGAAAAAATTGAACAATTTTTAAAAAATTCTTAATTAATTTAATTTTAAACAAAAAGACAAAACTCTTCGTTAAAGTGTTATTGATAGTACACATAGCCTACAGTAAAAATTTTACCCATGATTAGTTTCTGAGAAAAAGATACATAAACTTACGCAGTTAAACATGGGCTCCTATGGACGTACTGGACCCCCTTAACTAAACCGGCAGTCAAAAGAAAAAAGCCTGTTTTTAGTCGTAAGTTTGTTTCACCATTGCAAGTTTTGTAATAAAATTCTGACGAGGCTCAAAACCCGGTTAGATTTAACCATGCTTGGGTAATAAGCGCAATAACGGAGTCTATTTTGACCAATGATGCTGCAAACTCACTGTGAGTAACCGAAATTAAAAACAGAGTTGCAGTCTGTTCATAATCATCACCAAGTTATTCAACATTTCTTAAGGTAAGGGTACCCATTCCTTGTTGAACATTTGTTTCAGTCATCTGGTGTTCTCTAAAGCATGCCATCGTGCCATCAGGTGGCTCCTGAAGTCTTGCAACACATGTTCAGTGGGATTTAAATCAAGAGGGGGGGGCGCACAATGGACCATCTTTTCTGCGAATATCTTCTTTTTTTGTTCTTTGTAAAGATCTCCAAGCTTGTAGTACAACGCTATCTTCAATTCTAAATTCTTGGACAGCGCTTGTCAAACTATCACACATCAAATGTCCACTGACTCCATGCGTATTGCGTGTTCTCACATCATCCTTCACCAAAACTCTTTATATTTGCATGTACATCACTTTTCAACTGAGTTGGGTTTTCATTGTACATATCGCAAATCACGACTGTGTGAGCAACTTGCACCATTAGTTGCTCCCTCACCGTCTTGCCTACCTAAGGGTGTAGGAGGAATGAAAGCAGAACCAGAGACTTCCATAATTACAATTATTTATTTATTCAAACAACTTAACCCACAACAAACTATTCTCTAAGTGAATGTCTAAAAAGCAGCATGCAGAAAGCAATGAATATTAAGCAAATACAGTGGGTGATCGGTTATAACGAACACTTTCACGAAAGATTTTTGTGTTCGGATAACGAACACATATTCGGATAACGAACACTTTCAAGAAAGATTTTTTGTATTTGGACAACGAACACATATTCGGAGGTGATCAGGGAGACACTCCTGAAATTATGGATGAAATTTTGACAACTGCTAGAGATCTGGAATTGGAGGTGAACGAGGATGACATAGAAGAGTTCATAATGGAACATGAAGATGAACTGACGACAGAACTCCAAGAAATTTTTAATGAAGAACACCAAGAAACACAGAGAAATGTGTCTCCTTCTGAACAAGAGGAAGACGAAAGAGGACCAATGCCGACATCTGCCATTAAAGATCTTTTGAAAAAATGGGAGGATGTCAGAGCAATGGTCTTAGAATGGCACCCAAACCAAGCTGATGTCAGTAGGGTTGGGGATCTTTACAACGACAATGATATTAATTACTTCCGGTAAATACTGAAAAAGAAAGAAAAGCAATCGACATTGGACATGTTCTTCAACGCCACATAAGCAAAAAATGACTGATTAATATGAAGGGAACTGATTAATATGCAAGACTATATGTATGTATTTTTTTTTTTAAAACTTACTAAGAAATTATACATTTTTTAAAATTTTAATTTTTAGGGTCTCCAGAACGAATTAATCGATTTCACATAGAAGTCTATGGCTAATCGAGGATCGGTTAACGAACATAGTCTTGGAACGGATTTTGTTCGTTAACCGATTACCCACTGTATGCGCAAGTAATTTATTTAACTCAACCTAATCTATCGTTGATTACTAACCTCAAATCCACACTAATTCAACGCAGTGGCAAACACCACTCTTAATCTTCACATGCGAAAATAAACATTATTCAATCTCACCTGCGTAGCGAATATATCAGCTCTTCCTACCTCCTTCTACTATAATTACAAAACTGTGACTTTATACAGTCGAACAAATCTGAATATCATGGTTTCTTCTTGAGAGGGATCACTGCGAATTAAACGCGAATGCTAACCCAAAGATTCCCCAAGAGGTTTAGTTAGAGGATGCGTATAGATTCGTCACAGCTGTATGCTAAAAAAGGACTTTGTGACTTAAATTTTGCCCTCTAATTTAGAGGGAAGGCGATAGACTAAAGATCTTCAGACCTTTGGAATACATTCGAATTCTGCCTCCTTTCAAGTGTAGGAAAAATCTGCACAATAACAAGTAGGTCCTTTCAAAATATATCTAATTTTTAAAAAAAAAAAAACTATCTAAGAACAATCGAAGTCCTTGTAACAGAAAGCATTTGACTCTCATATATAAATCCATGATAACACTAATTCAGAGTTCATCCAAACATAGAACGCAGTAATTCAAATTCGTAGTGACGTACACAAGTAGTATAGGAGGATTGAACTCCATCCCCTCATGGGCAAACAGATTTTTAATTTTTGTAATAAAAATTATCCCTCCGAACTTTTATCAACGTGTTTTTAGACTGTAACCCTTACTCCCTCCCTAAAAAAATGGTCCGTGTGTGCCATAAGAAATCTGCTAATATAATGCTTCTATAATGATAATATTTTGTGTGTGCTTACATATAGCTAAGACTTCTCCAGAGAGCCTAAACTAGGATTTTTGAAAAATTCACATTATTTTCTGCGTTATTACCAACTGAAATAACTACCGGTGTTTCTTTGCTAAAATTTCTCCACTCTGATATACTAAGATATGGATAAATCCATTTCTAAGTTATATAATTCAAAAATCTTAGTTTCAGACTCTGTACAGAGGTATGCGCTATCATACGCAAAATATTATTATTATAGAAGCATTTTCCATAAAAAAGAGGATGTTTTGAAAATAGGTCATTCTTTTTTAATTTTTTTTTTTTTTTTTTTTTGCCTAAGTGTTGCATTTAAATAATTTTTTATTATAAAACTAGTTTTGAAACAATTTTACACATGTATTCTAATCTAAATGGCACTAAATATTAAAAAAATATTCGTTTGCCCTCTTTTGCAAAATCGCGGTTCCGAACGTAGTCGGATACCGTAAACTATAGATATTTTAAATGTTACTTTTAAGTGATCAGACATTATGTTACTTTTTCTGTCTAATTTTTAAATTGGAACAGATTGCAATAAATATACAATGTGTACTTTATTTTTTATTATGTCAGAATGTAATTTGTTTTGTCCTTTCAGTAAATTAATTTTTTAAAATAATTTTTTATTTTCTACTTTTCTATATGCTAGGGGGATGTTATCACCCCCCCCCTAGGGGCCTCGCCTCACAGTTTGAAAATCGCTGTTTTGACGTATGTGTAAATTTAAAACTATAACTACCCTAGGAAAACAGGAAACAAATTTAGTTACTTCAAAAATTTTGAAAGCAAAATTTTATATATAATTTCTAATAAAACAAAATGAATACTCTCCTTCCCCCTTAGTATTCACACAAAACGCAGTTAAACAAATTTATTGAAATATAGCTAACTGAATTATCAACTGTGATTTACAGGAACTCGAATTACAGAATTGAAGAATTAAAAAATCGAAATGTAAGTAGTAAAATCGAAGCCAATATACCTTTCGTGGTTTATTTAAAAAGTAAGATACTTTTTTAATTGATTTTAAAAGCAGCAATTTTTTTATAGCAATTGTTTGAACTGAAAATAAATAGTTTTCTACCCTACACTGTAGGAGGTCCAAAAAAGAAAATGAAACGGATGAAGCTGTTTCATTTTACTTTAAATTCCCGGAAATGAAACTTCTTTCACAGACACAGCAATTACAAAGAGAAATTTTCTAAGGTTTCAGGGCTTTTTTGGCTTAAGTCTCTGTTGTTTTCAGAACATTTCATGAGTTATTTTACTTTTCAAAGTTTTCAATTCATATATTTTTCATTGGGTTAAATGATAACAAGTAATTGCTTTTAATGATGTTGCTGGTATAATTTTTAGTATCTTAAATAATTAATTAATTTAAACTTTTTTTTTATTTTTAGGATTTATTTTAGTCTATTTTTCTTTACCTGGTTTTATTCAACTTATATAACTCAATATTACATCAGCACTGAAAACCATTTTTATAGAAGCTCATTTTTAAGCCTATCAGAGATTTGGCGAGAAACTATTTTGCATTACATATATGTATCTGTATATTATTCTTAATATTATACGATGTAATATTAAATCAGAGTAATTGTAAGTATTAGAATAACTGTTCTTTTAGGAAGACAATTTCTTATTTTTTATTTTTATTTTTAACTGTCTTTAACTTGCTTTTTTGAAGCTTTTCCTCATTATCTAAGATGATTGAATAAAAATAAATTTATATAGCGTGAAATCCGGTATATAACGCGCACTAATACACCAAAAATAACATCGAAATTTACGGGTGCGC